>NW_024121987.1:14898142-14924614 GCF_016745375.1 Pimephales promelas
CATGATTTCTGTTGTGTTGTCGAGGTGCTGACTGAATACAAACTGTTAGAAATGTGCTTTTAGTGTTAGAAAGACAAACATTTTTTTCCCATCCGCATATACGCGACTAAGTTTAGAAGCGGGCAGGAATATCTGGAGGACTCGGAGTATCAACTGAACTGAGATCTGCTGCTGTGAAGATGGTGTTTGTTAAAGAGGAGAGTGAGGAGGACATGAGTGAACCAGAACCCTGGAGAATAAAACACGAGGAACAAGGAGGTTGGTGATTCTTTATTCATCTTTAGGACTCTCAAGTTTTAAAGACAGGCAAAAGTGTTTGACGTTATCTGTTTTACAGAAGTCTTCCTGCGGAATTCTATGGCGTGATTTTAATGACAAATGTCTTAAACGCATTGTGATTTTAACGCGAGAGCGCGCGGATTCCCTTTGTTCTGGCACTAAACTGGAAGCGCGCTCTCCAATGTACAATTCTATTTAATATAGCCTACATCCCCAATTAGTTGTGATTTTGGTAATTTGTCACATTGAGCGTTGTATATGTCTCCATGGCAGGGGGATCCTGGAGAATGACATGAGGGAGTGGAAACCCTAGTACTGCAGGACAGCGGCTTTACGCTTCAAACTTAAAATATCACTCTTTCATTTCATCTTTGTTGCAAAACATTCTTCTCAGAATAATTTCTGTTAAGAATATGTGTACATTTGTATTTAAAACTGTAATCATTTGTGTTATAATGACCACTATAAGGTGTTCTAGTATGTTTTCCTTGATTGTTTTTCCCTGAAGAGAAGTTGTTGAAAACGAAAGTTAAAGTGAACGCACGATCATTGCGTTTTACGGTGAAATGAGAGTTTCGTGTCTTAAATAAATAATTTATTTCTCATCGACCACACCAGAAACTGTAATTCTCCCCTCATATTCTTCCTATATTCTGATACAAAGGATTAATAAAGCAAAACTGTATTGGTTTCCCTCAGTGCTGGGTCATTGTTCATTCAAATGATGATTTCTAATGATGAATGAGGCACCTGGAATCCTAATTTCTTACAATATTGAATCGATTTTTTTTCCCTGCACCCCTACTAATTTCCTTTTATTTTCAATATTAACAATTTTTTTTTATAATTTTACTGTTTTCATTTTAGGCCTGATGAAAGTGAAAGAGGAAAGACCAGATCTGAATGAAGTGGAGGAGAAACATCACCAGAAAGCTCATGATGTCACCGCTGGAGAGAAGCCATTGAGTTGCTCCAAAACTGAAAACAGTTGCTCACAAAGCAGCATCCGAATAACAAAAGTCAAAAAGCCTTTCACCTGTTCTCAGTGTGGAAAGACTTTCACACGTAAAGGCAGTCTGAAGAAGCACATGCTAATTCATGATGGAATAAAGCCTTTCAGCTGCTCTCAGTGTGGAAAGAGTTTTACACAGAAAACACACCTAAATTATCATCTTTTAATTCACAATTTGGAAAAGCCTTTCACCTGTTCTCACTGTGGAAAGACTTTCACACGTAAAGAATACCTTAAAACTCACATGTTAATTCATGATGGAATAAAGCCTTTCACCTGCTCTCAGTGTGGGAAGAGTTTTACACAGAAAGGAAACCTTAACTATCACATGTTTATTCATACTGGAGAAAAGCCTTTCAGCTGCTCTCGCTGTGGACAAAGATTTACACATAAAGGACACTTTAATGAACATGTGTTAATTCACAATTCAGTAAAGCCTTTCGTCTGCTCTCAGTGTGGAAACTCTTACAGTCATAAATCAAGTCTTAAGAATCACATGTTAATTCATACTCGAAAAAGCCCTTTACCTGCTCTCAGCGTGGAAAGACATGAGAAATCACACTGAAGCAATGCCTTACACATGTGTTAGGATAAATATTTTTGCATCTCCTTTTCTGTCCATCTAATCATTTCTTCTACAGTGTTTAGTCACACACTCGTAAGACATGTGATAGTTATTATATATAAGGCGTAAGGTTGCATTTGGTATATGAATGGAATTGTTTGTCTCTCTATGAACTCTTTCAGTGAAGTTGGCAGTCTCGTTTCTTTTCTATATGGACTTATTATTTTATTTTTGTTTTTAGTCAACACCTGAGACTTGCTGAATAAACTATGGCACGAGCACAATAAAGCTGACTTTGAGTCTGCACTTCTTGTTTGTGTCATTGTTGGTTCTCAGATCTTGTGTTCTGCTCTGCACTGATCAGTGTCTATGTTCTGATGTCAAATTTCATCTAATAATTTGGGGCACTCATCCGCAATCGGTCCAGAACCGAGAGATCGTGACTTGTGAGGACAAAAACTGTTGTATTGCCTAGACTCACAAAGTCTCACTCGACGTCATACTCGAGAATATTCCTGAAACACTTGAAATTCCTCCTTAAAAACCAATAATCATGGAGGAATTTAGAAAAATTTACATTTGTGTATGTAAAATTTAATCAAAAGCAACACATAATTTATTATGTAAGAAACCTTTTTATCCTCACTTAACAATTCCCCACGACAGTATCAGCCTTACAGACATTCATCTGAACGCATCATTCCAGTGTTTATCAAATTGAACTGAAAAAAAAACCAACTAATGTTCAACCGTTTCTATCGCTAATTTGTATATTTAACATAAATTTGTAAAAATATACACTAAACCTACCACCAGAGTCATCCTTGTTTCTTCCCTCTGTAGGCTAAGCTACTTTATGTTGTTGATCTATAGTGACTGAAAAGGCAATACCATGATTCCTTAATTATTTTTCGTTTATTTTACTTGAGGTTTTATGCTAATTAGTCACAGTATTCAACAAACAACCAGGTTTAATTGCAAGAAAGTACATGGGTGTAAACTTAGTCACAATTATTCAACATTCAGCCAGCAACCAGGTTACAAGAAACTATTATTTAGGGGTGAAATAAACTTTTTGGTGTTGGTCCATTGGAGAGTCCTGCAAAATTTATGGGACTGCTTTTTTCCGATTCGGTAGGTGGCGCTGTCACACATATGTATTTCATCGTCTATGGGACCTTCTCTCGACGCTTCACACTCCAGTCCAGTCGGTGGCGGTAAGACACATACGTTTGTTTACAAACCACTATTGAACCTCAGAGGAAGAAGATTAGTTTTCAGCATGATCTCTGCGGTTTGGTCGAGGTGCTGGCTAAATATAAACTTTTAGAAATGTGCTTTTAGTGTAGAGAAAGACAAACAGGTTTGAATCAGGTCAATACCTGTAATATTCCCATCCTCATATCTGAATCAAGCAGGAATATCTGGAGGAGTATCAACTGAACTGAGATCTGCTGCTGTGAAGATGGTGTTTGTTAAAGAGGAGAGTGAGGAGGACATGAGTGAACCAGAACCCTGGAGAATAAAACACGAGGAACAAGGAGGTTGGTGATTCTTCATTCATCTTACAGGACTCTCAAGTTTTAAAGACAGGCAAAAGTGACAAAGGTTTGACGTTATCTGTTTTACAGAAGTCTTCCTGCGGATTTCTATGGCGTTATTTTAATAACAAATGTCTTAAACGTATTGTGATTGTAACGCGAGAGCGCGTCGGTGCCAAATCGGTACTTTTAAAATGGTAGCAGAGCCTAAACGGTGCCTTAACCAATACTTTTAAAAAAGAGAGCCTCAAAACGATGGTTAATGACATTAAATAAGTAAAATAACGGCTTTTTTATTATTATGAAATGACTTGTTGCATTTTAAATGTCACTTCTTTTTGAGTCTCTCCATCATTGTCCGACTCCAGTTTAAATATAAAAGGCAGAACAATTATATCATTTTAATCATGATTCATATATGTTAGAAGTTCTAGTTTATCTAAGTCTCAAGCATAGTCTATAAGCCTGCAGTACAGGTGTTCGTTATGTAGACCTCGGTGTTCAAATAGAGGAAGAGTCTTGCCCCATGTTACACATTGAAAGGGCCTTTCTGGCTCCAAATGTATGTGTGGTAGAAAAGCCAGAAACTGACCACATGTGGACTTGTCATACAATGTATGTATATCTGTATTGGTTAGATCTGTAATTCTCACCTCATATTCATCCTATATTCTGAGACAAAGGATTAATAAAGCAAAGCTGTATTGGTTTCCCTCAGTGCTGGGTCATTGTTCATTCAAATATTGATTTCTAATGAGGAATGAGGCACCTGGAATCCTAATTTCTTACAATATGAATCGATTTTTTTTCCCTGCACCCCTACTAATTTCCTTTTATTTTCAATATTAACAATGAATTTATTTACATAATTTAACTGTTTTCATTTCAGGCCTGATGAAAGTGAAAGAGGAAAGACCAGATCTGAATGAAGTGGAGGAGAAACATCACCAGAAAGCTCATGATGTCACCGCTGGAGAGAAGCCATTGAGTTGCTCCAAAACTGAAAACAGTTGCTCACAAAGCAGCATCCAAATAACAAAAGTCAAAAAGCCTTTCACCTGTTCTCAGTGTGGAAAGACTTTCACACGTAAAGAAAACCTGAAGACTCACATGTTACTTCATGATGGAATAAAGCCTTTCAGCTGCTCTCACTGTGGAAAGAGTTTTACACAGAAAACACACCTAAATTATCATCTTTTAATTCACAATTTGGAAAAGCCTTTCACCTGTTCTCTGTGTGGAAACTCTTTCAGACATAAAGGATACCTTAAGACTCACATGTTAATTCATGATGGAATAAAGCCTTTCACCTGCTCTCACTGTGGACAAAGTTTTACACAGAAAGGACACCTTAATGATCATCTGTTAATTCACACTTCAGAAAAGCCTTTCGCATGCTCTCTGTGTGGAAACACTTTCAGACATAAAGGATACCTTAAAACTCACATGAGAATTCATGATGGAATAAGGCCTTTCACCTGCTCTCAATGTGGAAAGAGTTTTACACAGAAAACACACCTAAATGAGCATTTGTTAATTCACAATTCAGAAAAGCCTTTCGTCTGTTCTCAGTGTGGAAACTCTTTCACGCGTAAAGGAAGCCTTAAGAATCACATGTTAATTCATGCTGGAATAAAACCTTTCGTCTGCTCCCAGTGTGGGAAGTGTTTTACAGATAAAGTACACCTTACTAATCATTTGGTAACTCACACTAAAGAAAAGCCTTACATCTGCTCTCAGTGTGGAAACTCTTTCACACGTAAAGCAAACCTTAAGAATCACATGTTAATTCATACTCGAAAAAGCCCTTTACCTGCTCTCAGCGTGGAAAGACATGAGAAATCACACTGAAGCAATGCCTTACACATGTGTTAGGAAAAATATGTTTGCATCTCCTTTTCTGTCCATCTAATCATTTCTTCTACAGCGTTTAGTCACACACTCGTGAGACATGAGCTAGTAATTATCCATAAGGAGTGTAAATATCTGACCAGTGGTCTCCAAAGACAAAGGACCTTGCTTGCAAATTAACATTTGAACTCTCACCCCCACTCTTACAGAGATAACTCAAAATATAAGAATATATATATATGATTTTAATTTGAATGATTATCATTAAGGATTGTGTTTAGAATCATTTTAAAGGTCTCAGGGGTGAACAGTAACTTTCCACTGTAAACTGATGGTTTACATATCAAATAGGGTCTGGCTAATATATAAGGAAATGCAACAGGAGAATTTGGGGCTGTTGTCTGTATTCATATTATGATTCTCCCTCATTTCATATCCAATTTTATCTAATAATTTTGGGGTGCTTGTCTGTAATCGATCCAGAACCGAGAGATCATGTAAATTGGACAGAGACTGTATGAGGACAAAAACTGTTGTATTGCTTAGACTCACAAATTTGATGTAATACTCGAGATGGAGAACATTTCTGAATTTTGAATCATTGAATAAACTGCAGTTTTATTATTTCTTGTAATCTGTACTAATTGGCTAGCCTGGTTAAAACCAGACCATTTTCAGTTGTTTCCGAGTTATGGTTTGGCAAAGCGTCATAGACAAATCATTTCCAGAGGGGCATCACCAACGGATGTCGCGGATAGACCGTCAACCAATCAGAGCGAAGAAGGAGATGACGTATGCAGAGTGGCGGCGGAACATCAAAGAGGAATTGTCGTTAATGAAAGAGTAAGACTGTAACCATCTAAGTTTAATAACCCCATTCATAATATCAAAGTCAATCGTTTTGGGACCACCATGCATCTTCATAATCTACAATCATATCACTTTTACATGACTCTTCATTCTCCATATAAACGCTTTAGTTGTTAATTTACTTTATCTTTTTGTAGAAATTAAGAGAAACATGGATAGATGAATCTAGATTCTCTACTATCGTCAATAAAATTCTTCTAAAAATCGTTACGTCTCTCTGTAGCAAAGTATTCATTATTCATTTACATTTTTTACAAAGTTTTATCAATATCTAAATGTTCTAAATTATCCATCATCTTAGATAACCAGATACCTAAATTAGAGCCAGACCGATATATGGGCCGGCCGGTATTAGGCATTTTCCAAAATATCGGTATTGGCAGTAATGGCCGATAAATGAATATTTAAAAAATAAATTAAAAATGGACGAAACATGCTTTAATCATCTCTTCTTGGCCTGTTATATTGAAAATGTATGTTTTACAATTTGCAGTATGATGTTATCTATTGCTAAATTATGGGTCATCATAGACTAGCTAACCACAAAGCTAGCTACTATCATCAGTGGAAGACCGCTAACGTTAACATTAATGAGCTTGGAAACCAAATTAAGTAAGTAAATAAAACTAAATAAAGTAATGATTACTGTATTTATAACTAGCATATCTCTAGTTACAGTCCCTGCATTGTAAAATGTAAGTTAGACTTGCGAGGAGTGAACATTTAGACATAGAGAAAAAGTAGCTATCAAATGTAGCTATCTTGTGCAGAAAAGTTAGCTTTTCTCATACGTGTGTGAAATCCAACAATATTTAATAAAAAAAAAATATCGGCCGATATATCGGAATATCGGATTTTAAAACCCAAAAATATTTGTATCGGTATCGGCCTTCAAAATCCTTTATCGGTCGGGCTCTAACCTAAATATTTAACTATATCAATCATATCTACACCACAACTTGAGGTATGTGTATTAGGCATTGGAGGTGGAATAACATAAAACAAACTGAAATGTGAGCAACTTGACTACTCAGTCCGCCATCTTGGCGGAACTCGGTCTGCAAACATACTTGTATTTTTTTCCTCCTTTTGACAATTCACACTCCAGTCCAGTCGGTGGCGGTAAGACACACACTATTGTTTAGCAACCACCATTAAACCTCAGAGGAAGAAGATTAGTTTCAGTGTGCTCTCTGAAGTTATGTCGAGGTGCTGGCTGAATACGAACTGTTAAAAAGATATTTTATTTTTTAAATCAGGTCAATAAATGTCTGTAATATTCACATCCTCATAGACGTGACTAAGTTCTATCAAGCAGGAATATCTGGAGGAGTATCAACTGAACTGAGATCTGCTGCTGTGAAGATGGTGTTTGTTAAAGAGGAGAGTGAGGAGGACATGAGTGAACCAGAACCCTGGAGAATAAAACACGAGGAACAAGGAGGTTGGTGTCTATTATTCATTCATTTTTTGACTGTTATGATAGGCCTACATTAAGTTTTAAATTCCTTAATGTTAAAAACGAATCCTAAATTGCCATTAAAAAGTCTTAAATCCACGTGTCAAAGGTCTAAAAATGCAACTGAACTGGCAGCGATACGATTTTATTGTCGGACACTTCGGAACTCGAAGTGTGTCGGACTCGGACTCATACAGATTCACTTTTGTTTTTATGTTAGAGTAATCCATTTGTGTTCGAAAAGTTTTTCCTAGTTTACAGAAGTCGTCCTGCCAAATTATATGGCGTTATTTTAACGTCAAATGTCGCTTTGTGATTGTAACGCAGATGGCACTAAACAGTGCTCGCACTAGAAATACATTTTCTTTACGTCTGGATGAAACGTTATGGAAGAAAAGTAATGACAAATGTGTTTGAAACAACAACAAAAATTGCATTAACTAGGCTGCTAGCGATATATTGCATTGTATTTTTGGGGCTTGCTTTTTTATGGGCTGAAATTCAACATGGTTTTATTTAAGCTGTTTACTTACATTTAAAAATCCATATTCACCTTTTAGACTTCATTTCTTAAGTATTAATTCTGTGTAAAAAATATAACCTTATTCGGCAGGCAATTTTCTGTCCATTTTATTTCACTTTACAAATTTGCTTCCACAAATTCAGTGGTTCAAATTTGACAGAAAATGCGACATAGCACATTGTGTCACTACAGGATTTTTAATATACTTGAATATACAAAGAAATGCGGTCAGGGCTTGACTCAAGGAGTTCAGTGAAGTTGGCAATATTCACTTAGGCTATTTGAAGTTCCCAGATATCTCTGAGCTAAATGTTGTTAAATCACAAACGACACTTATTTATAATCACAGTAAGGAGCCACAACCCAATTTTCCTCAAAACAAGCTTAATAATATAAATGTGTCTCTGAACAGCCCACTGAGAGACAAGTCTGAATAAAGGGCTGTCTGCAAAGTGCAAATCCCAAACCCTTCTGCACATTTTATTATTAAACATATTCAATAGCTTCATTGTGACATGCTGTACTGTCATCAAATTCAGTTCACTCATCACTTCTCTCCTGCTGGTTATACTACAATACTTAGTTTGAAAGATATCCATTATTTTTATGATTTTTTTATTATGAAACAACATCAACAACATTACCCTTTAAAAAAAATCAATAACTTCACACTGTTATATAGTGTAATGCCATCAAATTCAGTATGCAAATTTAAGGCAAAAGCTATGGTTGTAACTAGAAGATTTGTTGATTTTGATGAACGAGTTAAAACAGGAGAGTCACAGACATTTATTTTCCAATTGTACCAATTGATTTTCATAATTTTTATGTTTTAATTTTAGGCCTGATGAAAGTGAAAGAGGAAAGACCAGATCTGAATGAAGTGGAGGAGAAACATCATCAGAAAGTTCATGATGTCACCGCTGGAGAGAAGCCATTGAGTTGCTCCAAAACTGAAAACAGTTGTTCACAAAGCAGCATCCAAATAACAGAAGTCAAAAAGCCTATCACCTGTTCTCAGTGTGGAAAGACTTTCTCACGTAAAGAAAACCTTAAGACGCACATGATAATTCATGATGGAATAAAGCCTTTCAGCTGCTCTCAGTGTGGAAAAAGTTTTACACAGAAAGGAAACCTTAAAACTCACATGTTAATTCATGCTGGAATAAAATCTTTCTCCTGCTCTCACTGTGGACAAAGTGTTACACATAAAGGACACCTTAATGATCATCTGTTAATTCACACTTCAGAAAAGCCTTTCACCTGTTCTCAGTGTGGAAACACTTTCAGATGTAAGAGATACCTTAAAACTCACATGAGAATTCACACTGGAATAAGGCCTTTCACCTGCTCTCACTGTGGCAAGAGTTTTACACAGAAAGTTCACCTACATGAGCATGAGTTAATTCACACTTTAGGAAAGCCTTTCGTCTGCTCTCAGTGTGGAAACTCTTTCACACGTAAATCAAGCCTTAAGAATCACATGTTAATTCATACTCGAAAAAGCCCTTTACCTGCTCTCAGCGTGGAAAGACATGAGAAATCACACTGAAGCAATGGCTTACACATGTGTTAGGAAAAATATGTTTGCATCTCCTTTTCTGTCCATCTAATCATTTCTTCTACAGCGTTTAGTCACACACTCGTAAGACATGTGATAGTTATTATATATAAGGCGTAAGGTTGCATTTGGTATATGAAGGAATTGTTTGTCTCAACTCTTTCAGTGAAGTTGGCAGTCTCGTTTCTTTTCTATATGGACTTATTATTTTATTGGTTGTTTTTAGTCAACACCTGAGACTTGCTGAATAAACTATGGCATGAGCACAATAAAGCTGACTTTGAGTCTGCACTTCTTGTTTGTGTCATTGTTGGTTCTTTGGGCACTCATCCGTGATCGGTCCAGAACCAAGGGATTGTGTCAATTGTACAGAGATTGTATGAGGACAAAAACTGTTGTATTGCTGAGACTCACACACAGTCTCATTTGACGTAATACTCGAGATGGAGAATATTTCTGAATTTGCAATATTTACTTTAAATATTAGATAAGTATTAGTATTAATTTTTAAGAGTTCATTCTATAGGTATGCATGTTTGAAATGTGTGCAAGCATGCAGTCCTTACTTAAAAAAAAAACAACCCTCAACAAACCACTTGTCTGGCCTTAAAATTTATAATACAGAATTGCATCGCTTCGTGAACTGGAATTATCCTGACGACAATTATCTACAGAGGTGAAGGAAAGGAGGATTCACAGGGAGGGACTAGTGACGCTTCAGGATTGCGTTATCGTCGTGTCCAGGCGCAGGTCCTTCATACCTCGGGATAAACAAAGAGACTAATATTAGTGTAGATGCCATTCTTCTTATGATGTTACGAGTACATCAGGATTTATGGGATGGGAAGTGTTCCCGGATCTAAACTATACAGCCTAACATTGAATTATAGACGTTTATAATGTTTTATAGGTAAGCTAGGTCAAAGAGATGTGTTTATAGTTTATTAGTTCTGTTGAGATTGATAAATATTGTGCTCTCATTTATATTTGATTTGTTTATTTTATTTTGGAACAAAGCAATCATGTTGCATAGTGTATGTCATGTGACCCTTTAGTGATTGATTGGATGCACATGTGTCTGTTTAAATAAACTGCGCCAGTCAGAAAGAAACTGGTTGATGTGAAAGTATTACCCTGTTGTCTGCCTAAGTTACTCTGCTAACAGGTTATGGGCCCAGGATACGGGTGTTAAGTCGCTGGGTAAAAGTCGCAACGAAAAACGCGTGTACCCGAGTTTAAGTTTGTGAGACATGGAGCTACAAATATGAGCAGAAAGACAAAAGCAGCGGTGTCCACGAGCCGCTGGTCAAGGCTTGTTTTTGACGGAGATGAGAAGAATTATGAGCTATGGGAGACGAAATTTTTGGGTCATCTTTGTTTGCAGGGACTAAAAGAGACTATTTTAAATGAACCTTCTGAAGAAGATGAGGAAGACGAGACGAAAAACGCCGAAGCCTATGCTGAGCTGATACAGTTCCTGGATGACAAAAGCCTGTCGCTGGTCATGCGAGAAGCTGCAGATGACGGACGTGCGGCGCTGGAGATTCTACGTGGATATTATGCTGGAAAAGGGAAGCCCCGGGTAATAAGCTTGTATACAGAGCTAACTTCACTGCAAAAATTGCCGAGTGAGAGTGTTACGGAATATGTCATCAGAGCTGAGACTACAATCACTGCTTTGAGAAATGCAGATGAGAATCTGAGTGACGAACTTTTGATTGCAATGATTTTGAAAGGACTTCCAGAGACATTTAAACCATTTACTATCCATGTTACTCAGAGTGATGTTAAAATGACTTTTGCCGAATTTAAAACAAAACTTCGAAGTTATGAGGATATTGAAAATATGCGGGCAACTACTTCCGCGGACAACGTAATGAAGGCAAGAGCACAGCTTGGAACGAAAGCTACTTTTGATGATTGTGCGGCTGCAAGTAGGCCTACTGACATTATCTGTTACCGGTGTGGCACAAAAGGCCATAAAGCAAGCACATGCAGACGTAAACAGTGGTGCCGTCATTGTAAAAGTACCACTCACCGTGATGCAACCTGCCGACGGAGAAAACCGCAGGACGACGCAAGGAAAGTGTCGGAGGAGCCGGGTGACAAGGAATATGTTTTTCGAGCAAGCGACGCTGAGATGTGGAGGCATGAGAAGGAAAAAAGAGGCCTAATGGTGGATGCAGGTGCAACTTCACACATCATCACAGACATCGCAAAGTTTCGAAGGTTTGATAGCAGTTTCCAAGCCGACACACACTGCGTGGAATTGGCTGACGGTACGAGGTGCAACGGAGTCGCTAAGAGCAGAGGGGACGCAGCAGTATGTTTAGTGGACAACACTGGACGACGTTTCAAAGCAACGCTAAGGAACGCGCTGTACATCCCTACTTACCCACAGGACATCTTCTCTGTAAAAGCAGCCACTTCGAACGGAGCAACCGTGATCTTCAGAGAGGGGAAGAACGTTCTGCTACATAAAGACGGTACTGAATTTCCCATACACGTGCACAATAAACTGTACTATTTGCACACAATAGACAATGAGTGTGATGACAAATGTGGGAAATGTTATGATTTGCAGACATGGCATGAGATATTAGGTCATTGCAACTATGGAGATGTAATTAAGCTCGAGAATGTTGTGAGCGGTATGCAGATTGTGAATAGAGCAGACAAACTCACCCCACCGTGTGAGATTTGCATTCAGGGCAAGTTTATTGAGACTAGGAATCGAGAACCTGATGCTAGAGCCAAAACCGCTTTAGAAATGGTACACACTGATCTAGCAGGACCTATAGATCCAATGTCTAAAGATGGACATAAATATGCATTATCTTTCACAGATGATTATTCTAGTGCTATTTTTGTATACTTCTTGAGAAACAAGAGTGACACAACAACCGCTACAGAGAAATTCCTTGCGGATATAGCACCATATGGGAGAGTTAAGTGTATCAGATCTGATAATGGGACAGAGTTCACAGGAAAGGAGTACCAAGCATTATTGAGTAGAAATAGTATTAGGCATGAGACCTCTGCACCATACTCTCCGCACCAGAATGGCACTGCGGAACGAAACTGGAGAACTTTATTTGACATGGCTAGATGCATGCTAATAGAAAGTGGGTTACCAAAAACTTTGTGGACCTATGCAGTCCAGACTGCGGCTGTAGTGAGAAACCGATGTTTTAATAACCGAACGAAACAGACAGCTTACTTCATGTTAACAGGCAAGCAACCGAACATTTCAAGAATGCAGAAATTTGGTGTTTCGTGTTATGCTTATCAACATGAGAAAAGTAAACTGAACTCGAGATGTGAGAAGGGCATTTTTGTGGGATATGACAAGAATAGTCCGGCATACATGATCTACTATCCTGATAGTGTTACAGAAGCGCAGACTAGTTAGGTTTTTACCCAGAGTGAGTGCTGAAGCGGACGAGATACCGATTGATGATGATGATTTTGACGATTTTGGGGTTCGGAATAAGCTTAGAGAACCGAAAAGAGAAGATCCTGAAATTGATACTCAGGAACCGGTAGAAAAAGAGCCAGAAATATGCGAAAACCAAACACAAACAGATAAACCTGAAAAAAGGAGAAATCCTGCCAGAGAGAGGAAACGGCCAGGTTATTTAAGTGATTATTTTTGTAGTTTTGATGGAGACGAAGCTGACATTGATTATTGTTACAGACTTGTATGTAATGTACCCCAGACATACAAAGAGGCAGTAACATCAGAGAATGCAAAAGAATGGGTTAAGGCCATGAGTGAGGAGATGAAGTCACTAAAAGAAAGTGTAACTTTTACCCTAACCAGTCTACCTGAAGGTAAAGAATTAGTGGGGGGTAAATGGGTCTATGCTATTAAGAAAAATAGTGATGGAACGGACAAGTACAAAGCACGATATGTTGCCAAAGGTTACAGTCAAGAGAGAGGTGTAAACTATGATGAGACTTTTTCTCCAACTGCCAGTATGACAAGCATCAGAGTTTTGTTACAGAAGGCAGTACAGGACAATTTGATTGTTCATCAAATGGATGTGACCACTGCATATTTACATGCGCCAATAGAGTGTGAGATTTATATGAACCAGCCAGAGGGTTACGAGATAAAATCTCAAGGTAATAAGAAACTGGTGTATAAATTGAAAAAATCACTGTATGGACTCAAACAGTCGGGCAGAAACTGGAACCAAATGTTGCATCAGTATCTGTGTGAGATGAAGTTTGTTCAAAACCCAGCCGATCATTGTGTTTACACAAAAGTTACAGAGACTGAGAAAGTTTTTATAATCATATGGGTTGATGACTTGATTATTGCTGCCAACAATGTGTATGTGCTTAATCATGTAAAAGAGACACTCAAGGCAAAATTTAAAATGAAGGACTTGGGAAAATTAACACATTTCCTTGGTATTGATTACGAGCAAGATTGTGATTGTGTTAAGATGTCACAACATAAATATGTTGATAAAATACTTGAGAGATTTGACATGCAAAATTGTAAGTCCAGAGGAACTCCTTGTGAACAGAAATTAAACTACACTGATGATGCTGAGAATCTGAGTGATGTTAGAAAATACAGAGAGGTAGTAGGTAGTTTAATCTATCTGGCAACATGCACAAGACCAGACTTAAGTTTTGTAGTGAGCAAACTATCACAGTATTTTACAAGACCTACCACAGAACAGTGGAACACTGTCAAGCATGTTTTGAGATATTTAAAAGGGACCAAAGACAAAGAACTATGTTACAAAAAGGGTGAAAATGATAACCTGATTCATGCATATAGTGATGCGAATTGGGCAACTGATGTAACCGATAGACGAAGCACTACAGGTTACTGTGTTAGCCTAAATAAAAATGGTCCACTGGTCTCATGGAAGACCAAAAGACAGCCAACTGTTGCACTGTCGACTTGTGAAGCAGAGTATATGGCTTTAGCTGCAACTGTCCAGGAGTGTTTATTTCTACAGCAATTGTTAGAAAACATTGATGGTAAGAAATATGAATCGAGAGTGTATGAGGACAATCAGGGTGCCATTGCTTTAGCAAAAAATCCTGTGTATAGACAACGATGTAAACACGTGGACGTTAAATTTCATTTTGTGAGATCTGTAATCAAGGAAGGCAGAATTAATTTGGAATACTGTCCAACGGATGATATGGTTGCGGATGTGCTAACAAAACCAGCAACAAAGTTCAAGTTAATGAAATTTAACTCCTTTATGTTTGGTGTATAAAATTTGTACTTGTATTGAAATGATGAAATGGAAATAAGAGAAATAGAAATGTGAGAGCAAGTGGGGGTGTTGAGATTGATAAATATTGTGCTCTCATTTATATTTGATTTGTTTATTTTATTTTGGAACAAAGCAATCATGTTGCATAGTGTATGTCATGTGACCCTTTAGTGATTGATTGGATGCACATGTGTCTGTTTAAATAAACTGCGCCAGTCAGAAAGAAACTGGTTGATGTGAAAGTATTACCCTGTTGTCTGCCTAAGTTACTCTGCTAACAAGTTCGTTTAGATTATGAATTTTGGCTGACGAATAATTGTCTAAAATATTTTTAGGGTTTTGACGATTAATTGTCCGTTTTAGGGGTTTGACGACTATGCCGATCGATTGTCTATTTGTGTGTGTGTGTGTGTGTGTTACCACCACAGTAAAATTCTCATTCCCTCAAAAACCATAGTTGGAGATGGTTTGAGCATTTGTTTAAAACTTTAATAGTCTATAGAGTGTGTTAAATACAGTTTACCAAAAAAGTATCCCAATTTTGCTGACTTTGCCTCTATTTAAATGTTGTAATGTCAGTCATTCTGCAAAATGTGTTTTCCCTGAAATATTTGATTGGAATGAAATTTGGAAACTCGTTTCTCTCACTTAAGCCTATTTAACATTTCTAATGCCAGTGTGGGCTATATCTTTTTTTTTAAAGTATTTTTCATTTATTTGTCGTCCACGCATCAAGTCATTTCTTCCCCGTATTGTTTTCTCCTCCTGACCTTCTCGCGACGCTTCACACTCCAGTCCAGTCGGTGGCGGTAAGACACACACGTTTGTTTACAAACCACCATTAAACCTCAGAGGAAGAACTTTAATTTTCAGCGTGGGCTCTTCTGTTGTGTGGTAACGTTACTGGCTTAATACAAACTATTACAAAGAAAAGATAGAACGATATACTTTTAAACAGGTCAATAAATGTCTAATATTCCCATCCTCATATACACGGACTAAGTTTTGAAGCAGGAATATCTGGAGGAGTATCAACTGAACTGAGATCTGCTGCTGTGAAGATGGTGTTTGTTAAAGAGGAGAGTGAGGAGGACATGAGTGAACCAGAACCCTGGAGAATAAAACACGAGGAACAAAGAGGTCGGTGGTCCCATATGCCCATTTACAAAGTTTTGTTTTTGTTTTTTGGATGTACGAATATGTTTCCAAGCCGCATTCACGGACTATTCAAGCACTTCTTTCATAGGACGTTTAGTGTGTTTTTTATTTTCTAATGTTTATGTTATACACCATATAATCGTGATTATAAAAATCCAAACAGTAATCGATACCTTTTTTGCTTATTCCTTGGGCTCGGATTATCCAATCTAGTTGTAGTTGTTAAATAAAATATCTCCCTTTGGAGTGGACAGAATTTTTTTTGTTATGCTCAAACAGCAACATTATAGACTGACTAAAGTTAAAAAATCGTAAAAGGACCCTGCTGAAAAAAAAAAAAAACAACCCCAATAGAAACCATTACAGAATTCCTAATGGTTTTGATGGTTATAAAGGGAAATGTATTGGTTTTAATGGAAACTGTAATGGTCCTAAGTAGGTCTCTATTGGTAATTTGCTTTCTTCTATTGGTGGCATGTTTTGTCTTTTTCTCTGTATTGGATTTAATTTAAACTGTGATGGTCCTGTAAGTCTCAATTGGTAATTTGCTCTCTTCTATTGGTGGTATATGTTTTCTATTGGATACCATTAAGGACCAATAGAACAACTTTGAAAATTTTAGGTTACATGTTGGTATCTATTGGACACCATTATGAACCATTAGGACTGCAATAAATAGTGTTTCCTTTGGTTTGATAATAATGATTAAATGTAGGCTACACATGATTAATAGGCTAGATACAGTTTTTAAAAGCTGGTCATAGTGATTGGTCAAAACATTGGTCCCATGTGATTTCAGGTTTAACAGCTCTTGTTGGGAGTGATCAGGTCAAAACCTGACCCACACACATGGGTTGTCCTAACCATTAAATATATTCAAATCATGACAATACAAATTTGTAATGGAAACCATTAAATATGTTCAAATCATGACCAATACAAATTTGTAATGGAAACCATTACAAATCAGAACCAATACAAACTGTAATGGAAACCATTAAATATATCATCACCAATACAAATTTGTAATGGAAACCTATACAAACCAATACATCCTAATAGAATATGGCCCAAAACACACTACGTAATGGACACCATTTTGTAATGGTTTGTAATGGTTTTGTAGTGGAAACCATTACCATTTCTGTAATGGTTTCCATTGTTTTTTTTCAGCAGGGGACCCATTAGCTGTGGTATTGAAATTGAAATCGAGAATTAATAAGTTTCACTGTTATCTAAAATTTGGGGTGTCATAATAATTTATTACAGTACAAGGATACATGTGTAAAAAAAACAATAACTGTTTTATTCATTTTTTTCTTTCTTTGTGGTGGGGCCAGTCAAAATAGAAAAATTGAAATCAGCATATACTTAAAGTCGGCATGAAATCAAATTTGACAAATCTTCTTTGTATATGTAATATTGTAGTGTTTATTATAAATGATTTATCTGTGCACTTCATTATTTAAAAAAAAAAAAAATAATGTACCCTTATACTCTTTAATCAAATACATTACCCTGCCCTCCCCCATCGAAACGACCTCTCTTCTATTTCGGTCACGTGGAATGGCGAGATCCGATGAGGGTGCGGCTATCGGTGAACCGCCTCTCAGAGAATCGCATTCAAATCATTCAAATCTGGCTCCGTTTTGTTTGCAACGGCCAACCTCCAGCCGTTTCACTCGGATATACGTCACGACAAGGAAAAAATGACAATCTGTCCATTTCACACCGACTTTAAATCAAATCGAGAATCGATTGAAATTGATATCTTGTGGCCTGAGTTGAACAGTCAATAGTGTCAAATGCAGTACTAAGATCGATTAACACTTATAGAGATACAACCACGATCGGATGATAAGAGCAAATCATTTGTGCCTCTAATGAGAGCTGTCTCAGTACTATGGTATGGTCTAAATCCTGAAAATAATCAAATAAATAAGTAAATTGAAAATCCTTCCAGATATTATTTCTTTCTAAAAAGGACCATAGTTGTGAAGATACTGCCTTTTTTTAGTATCTTTGACAGAAAAGGCGGCCTGTAATTGACTAATTCTGTAGGATCATAGGATCATAATTCTTATTATGTGTTCCTACAATTCATATGTTGATGTATTCTGCTTATATCACATATTAATCATGTAATAGTTATTAACTATTGTGATTGTTTATAACTCTAGAGTGTGAATGCCTCGTTTCCAATCAAAAGAATCGTATTAATTCAAAAGATGGCTTGATTGAAATCTGTGTAAAATGTTTTGTATTCCTTTAAATCTATAATATTCAAAATGTGGTCTCTTGTAAAGCGAGAAGTTCACAGGTCATGCCTAATGGGCTCTATGCACGGCGTTATTTCCGGTGAAGCATTAGGGATGCTCGATAACTTCCGCCGATCATAGAGTCCAATGCAATACCGAGAATTTATATTGAATTTTATACTCCATGGTTATACTAATGAAACGTTAGTCACAAAAACAGATAAAACAGACACCCCTCGTTGTGTTTATGCTTCTTTTAAAAATTATATTAAATAAACATAACTATATATAGAATTACATCTAAACGTATGTACGTTTCGTTTCAAAGACGGGAGGACAGTAAATATTGAAGACTCTGCCATAATCCCGTTTTCTCCGGTTTTCCTCCGCTTTAATCTACACAACCGGAAATGGACGAGCATCCTTACGTCAAATGCGGAACTTATGCGTGCATATAGCCCATTTATGATCAGCAAGAAGTCAGATCCACCCCCTAAAATTATACCATTGTCCCATTGGCTAAAAGTGTCTGGGAGGTTGGACTGAGTTTTAAGTTAAAGATCCGAACAAACGGACCCGGCTGGGAAACCCCCTTTGACTCAACGACAAGCAAGTACTCCAGACTCTAGCTGAACTGGTGCTTTAATGTAAATTGAATAACCTCTCTAAGAAACAAAGGTTCAAATTAATGCTTGGTGGTCCTTTCAGGTCTTGTCTTACGTGCATATAGAAAGTTGAAACTTTCTCTCTCCCTCTTTCCAACTCTCTTTTCCTCTGCGCCTTGTATGTGATCGTCCTCTTACAGCGAACACACTGCTGAAGTTTCATCAAGATCAGTTAATGTATGCTGAAGTTATAACAAACTTCCTGTTTCATGTTTCTCGCCATGATTTCGTTTCCTCGCCACGGCCAAACCGTTCGAGATATCTAAAATCCCCTCGCACACTTTCATCTTCAATGTCTTGACTTCACACTGACCGAGTTTCGTCGAATTTGGATCAAAGCTCTAGGAGGAGTATTACACATTCCATTGCGTGCATTTTAAAAACAACCACAAATATCTGACTTCCTGTTGGGCTGGGGTAAAAAGTAAGAGTGTGAGGTATAGATGAAACCATGAGATCAACATGTGTACTGAGTTTCATATTATTACATACAAGCGTGTTTGAGTTATGGACCAAGTGTTCGGACCCCGTTCCAGGGGGCGCTGACGAGTCGCCCTGCCACGCCCAGGTACCAGCTTCAGCCCGACTCTGATGGCCGCGGGTTCTGACCTGTGTGCAAAGTTTCAAGAGTTTTCGAGCATATTAAGGGCTCCAAAAGTGCCAAAAAGGTTACGGAATAATAATAATAAATATAGCTGCAAGCAGAGATTGCGGGCCCAAGCCGGTGGCACCACAAACCCCGGTGCCTTTAGTTACCTAAAGGCACCGGGGTGGCGGTACCGCTGCCTTTGGCCCTTCATCGTTGCTCGCAGCTATATTTATATAATATATATATATATATATATATATATATATATATATATGAAGAGTTCAGATGCAAAAGCCTCTAAGTGCCATTTGAAATTTTCTTCTAAAATGATCATTTTTATCAAGCTTGTATATTTAAGTTCGGTAATTTCACTTAAATGGCAATGAAGATTACCTATTAATTGTCATTTAAGTGAAATTACTGAACTTAAATATACAAGCTTGATAAAAATGGTCATTTTAGAAGAAAATTTCAAATGGCATTTAGAGGCTTTTGCATCTGAACTCTTCATATATACAGTGTTGGGGAGTAGTTAACTACAAGTAGCGACGCTACTAACTTAACTACATTTTTCAG
This sequence comes from Pimephales promelas, assembly GCF_016745375.1. The sequence continues at coordinate 14,918,299 of NW_024121987.1, forward strand.
TAGCTTGGCTGTAGCTCAGTTGCTTTTTAAACAGTGTAGCTTTTCCAGTAGCTAACTACTTTTTGCAGCAAGTAGCGGTGTAGCGCGAGCAAAAGCTACATTGCGTTTGTCGAGCCTGCGCGAATCGACACGATGCAAGGATATTCTTCTTCTCGTTAGATTACAAACTCATTTTTTTTGCCATTACCGCCACCTGTTGTTTAATCACGCGTCTTGCGGCTAACGGTTCACTGACGTAAATAAGTGGGTTGACAGTGACACACCCATATTATGATTATGATGGAGCCAGAGGTGACGGCAGATTTGGATGATGGAGAAACAACTAAAGTTAATTACCCATGGCCTTATTTGTCTAAGTTCAATCGGTATTTTTGAGAAAATGTTCTAAATGCAATTTATGTTGAATGTATATTTTGTTCTTGCAATGTTGTAGGCTATTTGTTGCAATTTTGCACTTTTGACAAACAGTCTGCAATATTTGATTGTTGTGTGTAATAAAACAATACTCTATGAAATCATAATTGTATTGCATTGTTTTAAATACTAAATATTTTAATTAAAACATTCATCAGACACTTATTCATTTATTTATAATATATTATTTATAGCATGTTATAATAATAATATGTAATATAATATTTATAATATGTTGTTAAAAAAGCAAAAGTAGTTTCAACGTAGCTAGCTACTTTTTGATAGTAACTTGTAGTGTAGCTAGCTACTTTTCCAAAAGGGTAACTTGACTGTAGTTTAACTACTTTAACGTACGAGTAGCTTGTAGCTTGTCAAACTACAGTTTCAGAGTAGCTTCCCCAACACTGCATATATATATATATATATATATATATATATATATATATATATATATAGCCGGTGGCACTGCCACCCTGGTGTGTGTGTGATTATGTTTAGACCTTAGTTTTGTGTTTAGAATAGCTAATAAATTCTTGTCCATATATTTGAAAAGATAATTTGCCTTGTGTTGTGTTTGCACATTTAATGTCTTGTACTGCTCGATCTAAAGTTACCTTGCTAAAACATAGTGTGTCACTATAGATTTGGTATTTATATCCTTGCAAAGGTTATAATTACGGCCCGTTCAAATGAACTTTAAACGAGTCGTTTGCTCGGTTCCGTTAGTGATTCGTCAAGATTCATTGTAAATCAATGAATTATCCCCTTTGAGCTAAATTGGCCTTTCCGTCCCCCTTAAATACACTTTACGTATATTATTAAATGTTGCATTTGCTACAACGCCGTTGACTTAACGTTATATAAATATACGACTTACCTCAACCCCATCCCTAAACTTAACCGTCACTGGGGTTAATGGCATTTATGACTGGAGATTTGACTGCGTGTACAGACACGCGGAATGACGCGGACGTTAATGGCGTAGACATACGTGGCACACATACAGGCAGGTACAAGTGGATAGCTGAAAATGCGTCGAGATAACACGCCACTTGACTCGAAAGTGGCGTGTATGTTTATGCAAAAGTCATGATGTCATGTTGTTATTTTACTGTTTTAATTTTAGGGCTGGTGAAAGTGAAAGAGGAAAGACCAGATCTGAATGAAGTGGAGGAGAAACATCACCAGAAAGTTCATGATGTCACCGCTGGAGAGAAACCATTGAGTTGCTCCAAAACTGAAAACAGTTGCTCACAAAGCAGCATCCAAATAACAGAAGAGAAAAAGCCTTTCTCCTGTACTCAGTGTGGAAACACTTACAAACATAAAAGAAGCCTTTTGAATCACATGTTAGTTCATGCTGGAATAAAGCCTTTCTCCTGCTCTCAGTGTGGCAAGAGTTACAAACATAAAAGCAGCCTTTGGAATCACACGTTAATTCATGCTGGACGAAAAAATTCCTTCACATGTTCTCAGTGTGGAAATACTTTCACAAATAAACACAACCTTAAGAAGCACATGTTAATTCATGCTGGAATAAAGCCTTTCAGCTGCTCTCAGTGTGGGAAACGTTTTAGACAGAAAGGAACACTAAATGAGCATTTGGTAACTCACTCTTCAGTAAAGCCTTTCTCCTGCTCTCAGTGTGGAAACAGTTTCAGACATAAAAGATACCTTAAAACTCACATGTTAATTCATGCTGGAATAAAGCCTTTCACCTGCTCTCAGTGTGGGAAGAGATTTACACATAAAGGAAGACTAAATGAGCATTTGGTAACTCACACTTCAGAAAAGCCTTTCACATGTCTTCAGTGTGGAAAGAGTTTCTCACGTAAACAAGTCCTTAAGACTCACATGTTAACTCATGCTGAAATAAAGCCTTTCACCTGCTCTCACTGTGGCAAGAGTTTCACACAGAAAGGACACTTTAATGAGCATATGTTAATTCACAATTTCGTAAAGCCTTTCGTCTGCTCTCAGTGTGGAAACTCTTTCAGACATAAAGTAGGCCTTAAGAAACATATTAATTCGTACTTTAAAAAGCCCTTTACCTGCTCTCAGCGTGGAAAGACATGAGAAATCACACTGAAGCAATGCCTTACACATGTGTTGGGATAAATATGTTTACATCTCCTTTTCTGTCTATCTGACCGTTCAGTCACACACTCGTGAGACATGTGATAGTTATTATATATAAGGTGTAAGGTTGCATTTGGTATATGACTGGAATTGTTTGTCTCTCTATGAACTCTTTCAGTGAAGTTGGCAGTCTCGTTTCTTTTCTATATGGACTTATTATTTTATTTGTTGTTTTTAGTCAACACCTGAGACTTGCTGAATAAACTATGGCATGAGCACAATAAAGCTGACTTTGAGTCTGCACTTCTTGTTTGTGTCATTGTTGGTTCTCAGATAACTCTGCTCTGCACTGATCATTGTCTATGTTCTGATATCAAATTTAATCTAATATTTTGGGGTGCTTGTCTGTAATCGATCCAGAACCGCGGGATTGTGTCAATTGTACACAGACTGTATGAGGACAAAAACTGTTGTATTGCTGAGACTCACACACAGTCTCGTTTGACGTTATACTCGAGATGGAGATAATTTAGAATTTGTAATATTTACTTTAAATATTAGATAAGTATTAGTATTAATTATTAAGAGTTCATTCTATAGGTATGCATGTTTGAAATGTGTGCAAGCATGTAGTCCTTCCCTAAAAAAACAACCCTCAACAAACCACTTGTCTGGCCTTAAAATTTATAATACAGAATTGTATCGCTTCGTGAACTGGAATTATCCTGACGACAATTATCTACAGATGTGAAGGAAAGGAGGATTCACAGGGAGGGACTAGTGACGCTTCAGGATTGCGTTATCGTCGTGTCCAGGCGCAGGTCCTTCATACGGCGGACTGTGGTAAACCTCGGGATAAACAAAGAGACTAATATTAGTGTAGATGCCATTCTTCTTATGATGTTACAAGTACATCAGGATTTATGGGATGGGAAGTGTTCCCGGATCTAAACTATACAGCCTAACATTGAATTATAGACGTTTATAATGTTTTATGTGTAAGCTAGGTCAAAGAGATGTGTTTATAGTTTATTAGTTTGTTTAGATTTAGAAATTTGGGTGACGAATAATTGTCTAAAATATTTTTAGGGTTTTGACGATTAATTGTCCGTTTTAGGGGTTTGACGACTATGCCGATCGATTGTCTATTTGTGTGTGTGTGTGTGTGTGTGTGTGTGTGTGTGAGTTACCACCACAGTAAAATTCTCATTCCCTCAAAAACCATAGTTGGAGATGGTTTGAGCATTTGTTTAAAACTTTAATAGTATATTGAGTGTGTTAAATACAGTTTACCAAAAAAGTGTCCCAATTTTGCTGAATTTGTCTCTCATTTAAATGTTGTAATGTCAGTCATTCTGCAAAATGTATTTTCCCTGAAATATTTGATTGGAATGAAATTTGGAAACTTGTTTCTCTGATCTGCTCCTCACTTAAGCCTATATTATGCCAGTGTGGGCTATATCGTTTTTCTTTTTTTAAAAAGTATTTTTCATTTATTTGTGTAAATATTCTTAAGGGAAAATGCAGTGTAGGACATAATCCATATTGTCCACGCATCAAGTCATTTCTTCCTTGTATTGTTTTCTCCTCCTGACCTCCTCTTTTGACGCTTCACACTCCAGTCCAGTCGGTGGCGGTAAGACACACACGTTTGTTTACAACCACCATTAAACCTCAGAGGAAGAACTTTAATTTTCAGCGTGGGCTCTTCTGTTGTGTGGCAACGTTACTGGCTTAATACAAACTATTACAAAGAAAAGATAGAACGATATATTTTTACAGGTCAATAAATGTCTGTAATATTCCCATCCTCATATACACGGACTAAGTTTTGAAGCAGGAATATTTGGAGGAGTATCAACTGAACTGAGATCTGCTGCTGTGAAGATGGTGTTTGTTAAAGAGGAGAGTGAGGAGGACATGAGTGAACCAGAACCCTGGAGAATAAAACACGAGGAACAAGGAGGTTGGTTCTTCATCTTTAAAGTGGTCCCATATGCCCATTTACAAAGTTTTGTTTTTGGTTTTTGGATGTACGAATATGTTTCCAAGCCGCATTCACGGACTATATCCAAGCACTTCTTTCACAGGACGTTTGTGTTTTTTTCTTCTAATGTTTGTTACTTACACCATATAATCGTGATTATATAAACTAATTTAATCCAAACAGTAATCGATACTTTTTTTTTGATTATTCCGTGGGCGGGGATTATCCAATCTAGTTTTAGTTGTTAAATAAAATATCTCCCTTTGAATTGGACAGATATTTTTAAATGCTCAGACTGACTAAAGATAAAAAATCGTAAAAGGACCCAAAGCTGTGGTGTTGAAATTGGAATCGAGAATTAATAAGTTTCCCTGGTATTTAAAATTTGGGGTGTCATAATAATTTTTTACAATACACTCTTAAAACGGTTTTAGTTAAAGACAACACATTTTGTTTTACTTTTAACTCAACCAGTGTTATTGTTCTTAACACAGGGAGTTTGATTTCAAGTTTGCACTTTGAATTAGATTAAAATGTAGCAACTGACGAAATGTTGTGTGTAAATAAGTTTTATTTACACTGGTGCACTTTTATAAAATGATGTTGAAAATAACACAACCTTTAAAAAAGAGATGTTAAAAATGACACATGTTGTGTAGATTTTAAAGGTGCCATCTAACATAATAAATCAAATCCTACTCCATATTCCATAACAGATGGGGCAGTTAACCTCCATGACTTGTGCTCCTACCATCGTGCATGTTATTCAAATCATTTGACATGATAGTAAAAGGTTGGAAGACCGCACTTTCACGTGGAGCATTTGGAGATTTTTAGAGATCAGAGACTCAATGAACTAAACACTAGAGTGAACTAAACTAAACACTATGAATCTCAACACTAAATGATGAAGACCGCCTCATAGATCTCAAAAACAAGCTGGTGCATTTCGACTATATGGGAAAATAAAAGCTTGGGCAATTATTTGAAGTTTATGGTATTTGTTTTGTTCATATTACACTTTTGTTGTTAGTGAATTAATTTGACCGACAGCGTTCGCTGATGTTGATCAAGCTAGCGCTGTGAATTCACCGTGAGACACACGCAATTGACACTTAGCAAGCAGGTTAGTTAAGCTCTCAGATTCTGTCAATTTATTACGCAATTCAAAAGAATAAAATACCGTTTTTTGCGCTTGTACATGTTACACCACAGATCCCTAGCGCACGTGAACCGATCGTCTCTACTAGCTAATGGAAAAAAGACATGAACTCTGTTGAAAGATACCGTATGCTACAACTTACCAAAATGTATTCCTCATGCATAATGTTGACCAATCATTTTTTGAACTCTTCCCTGAACTGAAATGTAGTAATGGGCTGTATTTCCACACGACTGACATCAAGTTCAAGTACACACAAGCCGGCGCGAGCGCGACTCACTCGTCTATTGCATTTTGGCTGGTGGTAATGTTGCTCGCCCGCATACCGCCTCCCATGGCCGGAACTGGTATTACGACACCTGCCGGGACGGGGCTAGTAATTTAGCATGCTAATTCAGGTTAATATCTCGACAGCACTATAACTTGTCAGTTTTTTAATGACATCATTGCACTTATTTCTTCTCATTCTTTTGATGCGTGTAGCTCATTTTTCGGATATTGTTACATCAATTATTACATATGGCACCTTTAACACATGTAGTGTGTGTGCTTAGGGACAACACATTTTGTGTAGATTTTAACACGTTTTGTAGATTAACACATGTAGTGTGTGTGCTCAGGTAGGGCTGGGCGATATATCGCACGATATTGTATGCGCATCTAATCAGTAAAGC
>NW_024121987.1:14925114-14973168 GCF_016745375.1 Pimephales promelas
TTGGTATTTATATCCTTGCAAAGGTTATAATTACGGCCCGTTCAAATGAACTTTAAAACGAGTCGTTTGCTCGGTTCCGTTAGTGATTCGTCAAGATTCATTGTAAATCAATGAATTATCCCCTTTGAGCTAAATTGGCCTTTCCGGCCCCCTTAAATACACTTTACATATATTATTAAATGTTGCATTTGCTACAACGCCGTTGACTTAACGTTATATAAATATACGACTTACCTCAACCCTGTCCCTAAACCTAACCGTCACTGGGGTTAATGGCATTTATGACTGGAGATTTGACTGCGTGTACAGACACGCGGAATGACGTTAATGGCGTAGACATACGCGGCACACATACACGCGGATACAAGCGGATAGCTGAAAATGCGTCGAGATAACACGCCACTTGACTCGAAAGTGGCGTGTATGTTTATGCAAAAGTCATGATGTCATGTTGTTATTTTACTGTTTTAATTTTTAGGGCTGGTGAAGTGAAAGAGGAAAGACAGATCTGAATGAAGTGGAGGAGAAACATCACCAGAAAGTTCATGATGTCACCGCTGGAGAGAAACCATTGAGTTGCTCCAAAACTGAAAACAGTTGCTCACAAAGCAGCATCCAAATAACAGAAGAGAAAAAGCCTTTCTCTGTACTCAGTGTGGAAACACTTACAAACATAAAAGAAGCCTTTTGAATCACATGTTAGTTCATGCTGGAATAAAGCCTTTCTCCTGCTCTCAGTGTGGCAAGAGTTACAAACATAAAAGCAGCCTTTGAATCACACGTTAATTCATGCTGGACGAAAAAATTCCTTCACATGTTCTCAGTGTGGAAATACTTTCACAAATAAACACAACCTTAAGAAGCACATGTTAATTCATGCTGGAATAAAGCCTTTCAGCTGCTCTCAGTGTGGGAAACGTTTTAGACAGAAAGGAACACTAAATGAGCATTTGGTAACTCACTCTTCAGTAAAGCCTTTCTCCTGCTCTCAGTGTGGAAACAGTTTCAGACATAAAAGATACCTTAAAACTCACATGTTAATTCATGCTGGAATAAAGCCTTTCACCTGCTCTCAGTGTGGGAAGAGATTTACACATAAAGGAAGACTAAATGAGCATTTGGTAATCACACTTCAGAAAAGCCTTTCACATGTCTTCAGTGTGGAGAGTTTCTCACGTAAACAAGTCCTTAAGACTCACATGTTAACTCATGCTGAAATAAAGCCTTCACCTGCTCTCACTGTGGCAAGAGTTTCACACAGAAAGGACACTTTAATGAGCATATGTTAATTCACAATTTCGTAAAGCCTTTCGTCTGCTCTCAGTGTGGAAACTCTTTCAGACATAAAGTAGGCCTTAAGAAACATATTAATTCGTACTTTAAAAAGCCCTTTACCTGCTCTCAGCGTGGAAAGACATGAGAAATCACACTGAAGCAATGCCTTACACATGTGTTGGGATAAATATGTTTACATCTCCTTTTCTGTCTATCTATGACCGTTCAGTCACACACTCGTATGAGACATGTGATAGTTATTATCCATAAGGTGTAAGGTTGCATTTGGTATATGAATGGAATTGTTTGTCTCTCTATGAACTCTTTCAGCGAAGTTGGCAGTCTCGTTTCTTTTCCATATGGACTTATTATTTTATTTGTTGTTTTTAGTCAACACCTGAGACTTGCTGAATAAACTATGGCATGAGCACAATAAAGCTGACTTTGAGTCTGCACTTCTTGTTTGTGTCATTGTTGGTTCTCAGATAACTCTGCTCTGCTCTGATCATTGTCTATGTTCTGATATCAAATTTAATCTAATATTTTGGGGTGCTTGTCTGTAATCGATCCAGAACCGCGGGATTGTGTCAATTGTACACAGACTGTATGAGGACAAAAACTGTTGTATTGCTGAGACTCACACACAGTCTCGTTTGACGTAATACTCGAGATGGAGAATATTTTAGAATTTGTAATATTTACTTTAAATATTAGATAAGTATTAGTATTAATTATTAAGAGTTCATTCTATAGGTATGCATGTTTGAAATGTGTGCAAGCATGTAGTCCTTCCCTAAAAAAACAACCCTCAACAAACCACTTGTCTGGCCTTAAAATTTATAATACAGAATTGTATCGCTTCGTGAACTGGAATTATCCTGACACAATTATCTACAGAGGTGAAGGAAAGGAGGATTCACAGGGAGGGACTAGTGACGCTTCATAACTGCGTTATCGTCGTGTCCAGGCGCAGGTCCTTCATACGACGGACTGTGGTAAACCTCGGGATAAACAAAGAGACTAATATTAGTGTAGATGCCATTCTTCTTATGATGTTACAAGTACATCAGGATTTATGGGAAGTGTTCCCGGATCTAAACTATACAGCCTAACATTGAATTATAGACGTTTATAATGTTTTATGTGCTAGGTCAAAGAGATGTGTTTTTAGTTGATTAGTTCGTTTAGATTATGAATTTTGGCTGACGAATAATTGTCTAAAATATTTTTAGGGTTTTGACGATTAATTGTCTGTTTTAGGGGTTTGACGACTATGCCGATTGATTGTCTAGGGTTTTTTTTTTTTTTTTTTTTTTTTTTTTTTTTTTTTTGTGAGTTACCACCACAGTAACATTTTTATTCCCTCAAAAACCATAATTGGAGATACAACAGACCTTGAGCATGTGTTTAAAACTTTAATAGTATATAGAGTGTGTTAAATACACAGTTTACCAAAAAAGTGTCCCGATTTTTCTGACTTTGTCTCTCATTTAAATGTTGTAATGTCAGTCATTCTGCAAAATGTGTTTTCCCTGAAATATTTGATTGGAATGAAATTTGGAAACTCGTTTCTCTGATCTTCTCCTCACTTAAGCCTATATTATGCCAGTGTGGGCTATATCTTTTTTTTTTTTTTTTAAAGTATTTTTCATTTATTTGTGCAAATATTTTTAAGGGAAAATGCAGTGCAGGACATAATCCGTCCATCCTCCTGACCTCCTCTTTCGACGCTTCACACTCCAGTCCAGTGGGTGGCGGTAAGACACACATGTTTGTTTACAACCACCATTAAACCTCAGAGGAAGAACTTTAATTTTCAGCGTGGGCTCTTCTGTTATGTGGCAACGTTACTGGCTTAATACAAACTATTACAAAGAAAAGATAGAACGATATATTTTTACAGGTCAATAAATGCCTGTAATATTCCCATCCTCATATACACGGACTAAGTTTTGAAGCAGGAATATCTGGAGGAGTATCAACTGAACTGAGATCTGCTGCTGTGAAGATGGTGTTCGTTAAAGAGGAGAGTGAGGAGGACATGAGTGAACCAGAACCCTGGAGAATAAAACACGAGGAACAAGAAGGTTGGTTCTTCATTCATCTTTAAAGTGGTCCCATATGCCCATTTACAAAGTTTTGTTTTTGTTTTTTGGATGTACGAATATGTTTCCAAGCCGCATTCACGGACTATATCCAAGCACTTCTTTCACAGGACGTTAGTGTTTTTTTTCTTCTAATGTTTATGTTACATACACCATATAATCGTGATTATATAAACTAATTTAATCCAAACAGTAATCGTTATTTTTTGATTATTCCGTCGGCGGGGATTTTTCCAATCTAGTTTTAGTTGTTAAATAAAATATCTCCCTTTGAATTGGACAGATATTTTTAAATGCTCAGACTGACTAAAGATAAAAAATCGTAAAAGGACCCAAAGCTGTGGTGTTGAAATTGGAATCGAGAATTAATAAGCTTCCCTGGTATCTAAAATTTGGGGTGTCATAATAATTTTTTACAATACACTCTTAAAACGGATGTGTTAAACAACACAACCTGTTATATCTTAACACACCTGTGTGTCTATTTAGTTAAAGACAACACATTTTGTTTTACTTTTAACTCAACCAGTGTTATTGTTTTTAACACAGGGAGTTTGATTTCAAGTTTGCACTTTGAATTAGATTAAAATGTAGCAACTGACGAAATGTTGTGTGTAAATAAGTTTTATTTACACTGGTGCACTTTTATAAAATGCTGTTGAAAATAACACAACCTTTAAAAAAAGAGATGTTAAAAATGACACATGTTGTGTAGATTTTAAAGGTGCCATCTAACATAATAAATCAAATCCTACTCCATATTCCATAACAGATGGGGGCAGTATACCTCCAGAAAATGACTTGTGCTCCTACCATCGTGCATGTTATTCAAATCATTTGACATGATAGTAAAAGGTTGGAAGACCGCACTTTCACGTGGAGCATTTGGAGATTTTTAGAGATCAGAGACTCAATGAACCAAATCTTAACACTAAATGATGAAGACCGACTCATAGACGCCTGTATCAAAAACAAGCTGGTGCATTTCGACTATATGGGAAAATAAAAGCTTGGGCAATTATTTGAAGTTTATGGTATTCGTTTTGTTCATATTACACTTTTGTTGTTAGTGAATTAATTTGACAGACAGCGTTCGCTGATGTTGATCAAGCTAGCGCTGTGAATTCACCGTGAGACACACGCAATTGACACTTAGCAAGCAGGTAAGTTAAGCTCTCAGATTCTGTCAATTATATTACGCAATTCAAAGAATAAATACCGTTTTGGCGCTTGTACATGTTACACCACAGATCGCTAGCGCACGTGAACCGATCGTTCCTACTAGCTAATGGAAAAAGGACATGAACTCTGTTGAAAGATACCGTATGCTACAACTTACCAAAATGTATTCCTCGTGCATAATGTCGACCAATCATTTTTTGAACTCTTCCCTGAACTGAAATGTAGTAATGGGCTGTATTTCCACACGACTGACATCAGGTTCACATTCAGGTTCAGTACACACACAAGCCGGCGCGAGCGCGACTCACTCGCGTATTGCAGTTTGGCTGGTGGTAATGTTGCCCGCCCGCATACCGCCTCCCATGGCCGGAACTGGTATTACGACACCTGCCGGGCTGAGACTAATAATTTAGCATGCTAATTCAGGTTAATATCTCGGCAGCACTATAACTTGTCAGTTTTTTAATGACATCATTGCACTTATTTCTTCTCATTCTTTTGATGCGTGTAGCTCATTTTTCGGATATTGTTACATCAATTATTACATATGGCACCGTTAACACATGTAGTGTGTGTGCTTAGGGACAACACATTTTGTGTAGATTTTAACACGTTTTGTAGATTAACACATGTAGTGTGTGTGTCTAGGGCTGGGCGATATATCGCACGATATTGTTATGCGCATCTAATCAGTAAAGCCGGTTCCTTAATTAGTAGTAAATCACCTTCACCTGCTTTCAGATGGAGCGGCATTTACTACAAAGAGCCGTAGATCACTGACAAGCTGAGCCTAATCACGTTAATATCTAGGACATATCACCAGCGATATTTAATACGATATGGCTCAGCTTGTCCGTTAACTACGGCTCTTCGTCACGACAAAATCTCCCGTGTTAAACTAACACACCTGGGAGTGTATATGAGTCCACACTCAAGAGTGTTAAAGTTAATGAGACAATAAAGTGATTAAATGAGTGATGATTGAGCATTATTGAAGACACCTAAAGCAGAATCACAAGGAAAAAATCTAAAAATTGTAAGCCACCGTTATGGAGATCAGTGTCTGATTTAGTTGGGCTCTTGACACTTGTATTAACTGAGTTTATCCCGTCAGATGAACAAAGATAAACAATTACAAAATGATGTTGGTTATATAATGACTTTCATCATTTAAAATTTATGTCTGTGATTTATTTTGTTGGTTACTGCATAACTGAGATTCTGCATAAACATACAGAATGTTAAATATAATATAATGAATTTCTCAAAAGTTGTTTTAAAAAAAAAATCTTTCTTTAATGCCAAGTTCACACTACAGGATTTTAAGCCCGATTTATGCCGATTTGCAAATCGTTGAGTCGCCGACAGGTCAGGGTGTTATCGCGTGCAAATCGCGGGGGATTAGCGGACGATGAACGCTTGCCAATCTGTTAGTATGAAAGAGCCAACAACGCAGCGAAAACGCTCGCAGATGCCTCGCAGACGCGTCGCCGAGCCCAGAAAAATATCTAGCCTGCTAGATATCCAGAGCCGTCGCGCGACTCAAACTCAGTGATGTCATGGGTACAGCCAATCATAGCAACGCATAGGTTGAGGACACCAGGTAAATCTTCTCTTTTTTTTTTTTGCTTTTTTTTCCTCAGAGAAGATCATAGCGCAAACTGTGTGCAGCACTAGTTTCTGTCTGACGTCCATATTCACGTGTTGTGTTCTCTTCTTCGCTGGGTATAATTGGCACAATATTTATTTATTTACTGGGTGTTTTTTCGTGACAACTTGGTTTGTAGACGAGATAAAATCGTTGAGTGACAGAGTTGTTGTCAACTCGTTATTTATTTGATTATTTTCAGGATTTAGACCGTAGCATAGTACTGAAACAGCTCTCATTGAGTCACAAATGATTTGCTCTTATCATCCGATCGTGGGTGTATCTCTATGCAGTGCGTTGTCAACTCGTGTAGTGAGTTACCTCCTGTTGCGGATCAATCACGTTGTGTTGTGTGGTGTGAACAGCTAAAAACTTGAACACTCTTGATTTCACTGAGAGCAAGTTTTGTAGTGTGAACCGCACAGTTCAGCCCGACGTTTTAAAATCATGTAGTGTGAACTAGGCTTAAGGCACACACAGACCTCAAGATTCAGTCAATGCTTCTCAACAACGGTGACGAGTAGAATATTCAAGTAGGAAAAGTAAATTACGTAGACAATTCAGATCATAATTTATTCATACCGCAATGCATGATGGGAGACATTAATGAGTTGTGATTGGTGGCAACATGTAACCATGGTTGAGACAGACAGGCTGATTATTGATCTCTGTGTTTCTGAATAAAGATGTCAGTGATTTGATTAGAATATTTTTTATTTAAGATTTTAGGTTATAAGTATAATCCAGAAATGCAGCAGAATCACAGAACTGTAGCTAACAAGTTAACCAAATCATCTGAATAAGTTTCATTTTTCAAATCATTGCATGATTATGTCAAAACATAACCAACACTATCAGATCACAAAGTGTCAAGAGCCCAGCAAACACTGATCTCCATAATGGTGGCTTACAATTTGTGATTTTCTCCTTCAGTGATTCTGCTTGTTATCATCAGGTGTCTTCAATGTTCAATCATCACTAAATTAATCACTTAATTGTCTAAATAACAGTTTAATTTAACACTCATATCGTCCATTTGAAAGCAGGTGAAGGTGATTTACTGCTAATCAAGGAACCGGCTTTACTGATTAGATGCGCATAACAATATCGTGCGATATATCGCCCAGCCCTATGAGTTTCAGTGCAGCTTTAAACGACACCAGGCGATGAATAAGGGTCTTATCAAGCAAAACGATCACTCATTAAAAAAAAAAAAAAAAGTTTAAAGGGTTAGTTCACCCAAAAATGAAAATTCTGTCAGTATTTACTCACCCTCATGTTGTTCCAAACCTCGATGTGTTTATTTGTTCTGCTGAACACAAAGGAAGATATTTGGAAGAATGGTTTAATCAAACAGATCTCATTCCCCATTGACTAGGTAGTCAATGGGGAATGAGATCTGTTTGATTAAAACATTCTTCCAAATATCTTCCTTTGTGTTCAGCAGAACAAATAAACACATAGAGGTTCGGAACAACATGAGGGGAGATTTGTTGATTTTGATGAGTTAAAACAGGAGAGTCACGGACATTTATAACTAAAATTTCCTTTTATTTTCCAATTGTACCAATTGATTTTCATTATTTTTATGTTTTAATTTTAGGGCTGGTGAAAGTGAAAGAGGAAAGACCAGATCTGAATGAAGTGGAGGAGAGACATCACCAGAAAGTTCGTGATGTCACCGCTGGAGAAAAGCCATTGAGTTGCTCCAAAACTGAAAACAGTTGCTCACAAAGCAGCATCCGAATAACAGAAGTGAAAAATTCCTTCACCTGTTCTCAGTGTGGAAAGACTTTCTCAAGTAAACAGAACCTTAAGAAACACATGTTAATTCATGATGGAATAAAGCCTTTCAGCTGTTCTCAGTGTGGGAAATGTTTTAGACGGAAAGGAACACTAAATGATCATTTGTTAATTCACACTTCAGAAAAGCCTTTCACATGTCCTCAGTGTGGAAACAGTTTCAGACATAAAGTATACCTTAAAACTCACATGTTAATTCATGCTGGAATAAAGCCTTTCTCCTGCTCTCACTGTGGGAAAAGTTTTAGACAGAAAAAAACACTAAATGAGCATTTGGTAACTCACTCTTCAGTAAAGCCTTTCACATGTCTTCAGTGTGGAAAGAGTTTCACACGTAAACAAATCCTTAAGAAGCACATGTTAATTCATGCTGGAATAAAGCCTTTCCTCTGCTCTCAGTGTGGGAAAAGTTTTAGACAGAAAGGAACACTAAATGAGCATTTGGTAACTCACTCTTCAGTAAAGCCTTTCTCCTGCTCTCAGTGTGGAAAGAGTTTCTCACGTAAACAAAACCTGAAGACTCACATGATAATTCATGCTGGAATAAAGCCTTTCACCTGCTCTCAGTGTGGGAAAAGTTTTAGACAGAAAGGAACACTAAATGTGCATTTGGTAACTCACTCTTCAGTAAAGCCTTTCTCCTGCTCTCAGTGTGGAAAGAGTTTCTCACGTAAACAAAACCTTAAGACTCACATGTTAGTTCATGCTGGAATAAAGCCTTTCACCTGCTTTCAGTGTGGAAACTCTTACAGTCATGAAGCAAACTTTAAGAAACATGTTAATTCATACTCAAACAAGCCCTTTACTTGCTCTCAGTGTTGAAACAATTTTACATATAAAGGATATGTGAAATCCCTAAGAACGTGAGAGCATTTCCCCTGTTCTCAATAAATCACACTGAAGCAATGCCTTACACGTGTGTTGCATCTCCTTTTCTGTCCATCTAATAATTTATTGTACACCCTGTTTAGTCACACACTCATAACATAAGACATGTGATAGTTATTACACCAAACCGACGCCGACGAACTAGCGCTGATGAAAGCCAACTGTGTTGCCGCCTCTCTTGGATGTTATTGCTCTCTTCGGGGTAAAAGCTGCACTTGAACACACCGAGAGAACTACAGGCGACGGTCAGCTATAATGTGCGTTCTACGTGTAAATGAGCCAACTGTCTATTTCTGCAGATCTATCCACAAGTTTCCGAGGGGCGCTCCTGTAAAAAATAAAGTGGGTGAAACTTCCGGTGACGCGGCGGAAGTAGCCCAGATAGCAGACTGACATTGAATCAACGTGGAAATATGACATCGAAACAACGTTGATCTGACATTGTTTTGCTCATCGAATTAACGTTGAACCAACGTCAGATGCGTCATTCTTTCAAAACTAACGGAAAATCAACTTGAAATCAACGCGTTGTTTCAACGTTATAAAAGCAAACCAATTTTCGATTTCATTTAGCTTTGAAGAATGCCGCGTCTGACGTTGGTTCAACGTTAATTCGATGAGCAAATCAACGTTGTTTCAATGTCATGAGAGACGTCGTTTCCACGTTGATTCAATGTCAGTTTGCTATCTGGGAGCATTCCAATGGTATTTTGTGTGTTAGTTAGCGAAGATGCTAGCTGTTTTTCGGAGAATTATTTTACTATTTTAAAGACGCAAATCTTTATGAGAGATGTCGTTACGGAGCTCAGGGATAGAGTCCTGCGCGGGACTGTTTTCTTCATCCCGCTCCTGCCCGCACCCGCCGAATTTCTGACCATTACCGCCCGCTCCCGCAACGTATGTGTTCCGCTCCCGCCCGCACCCGCAAAATGTATGTCCACTCCCGCCCGCACCCGCAAAACTCTGAGAATTTATTCCCGCACAATAATAGAGATGCATTGATTTTGTGTCTTCTCCCGTCCCGCAGGAAAAAAAACACTTATTTGTATTGCTATTATTAAAGAGATTCATGGGGTTGTTTGTTTCGTTTCCCTGGCCCGCATGTATTCTGATGGACTGATCAGGAAGATGAATCCTGGCTATCGTTCGGGGACATTTAAAATGCTTAGGCTACCGCGCGTTTCTTTGATTTTGGCTATTGTATTCCGTCAGGCTTGATAATAATGTAATTATTGTAAATGAACAGAAAGCAAGTCTGAAAGCAGCTAGCTTATGAGAACAAGACAAAACACAATACATTCAAATATAATTTCATTTTTATCAAAACCTTTTAAACCTTTTATCAAGCACCATCCCAGGGCACTTAAAAATAGACTGCTTTGCAAAAAAAAAAAATTATATATATATATATATATATATATATATATATATATATACAATAGGCTATAGACGAGTATTTAAGTCCAGTTCCTTTCCGTCTTTGTCACAGACAATTGAGAAACTTCTCCAAATGTCAGACTTGCCTTTCTTAGTTTTTGTGCTGAAAATACCTCTTTTGAGGTTATTTTCCACGTCATTTATTGACATCTTCTCATTCTCCATCATGTGAAGGCTACCTCCTGATCCCGCAGCCGTTTTTTTTCGCCGCCCATTCCCGCCCGCATCAAAGTTCAAACCGCCCGCTCCCGCGAGATTTGCGTTGGGTCCCGCGGGACCCAATCCCAATGCAGCCCTCTACTCAGGGACAACATGTGCTGTTCGCGGTTGTATGTATAACCGGACTAAAGTAATTCAGTGGCTTAAACGTGATTGTTTTAGAACATAAGCTGAAAACGAAATCAGAGTGATTCTGCCAGAGCCCGTCTTCTAATCCTGCCAACGACTGTAGTTTCCATCACCTCCCAAAAGACGACGAATCTTCCTGTGTACATTTGTTTAAATTCTTAATGTTCTAACTCTATCAGCATGTGTTTGGCTGTTCTCTACTGATGTTACAGCTAAACTCAGGGATCAAAGCCTGTGTTGACAGAATACCAAATGTGCCAGTTAATTGTAAGTTATTCAAGTAGCACATTCATTTATAATTTTGAATAAACTCCAAAGCACAATGACTAAGTGTGTATTTTTTATTTTAATTGTTTGTCAGCTCGCACAACTGTCTGTCACCATGCCTTGATGAGTATTGATTATTAATAATGTTATTATAATACTCCCAATCAACTACTGCGGAGGGTAAAGATACTGTTATTTCACCCTTTTGAATTTGGTTGAGGTTGTGTTCCCACATCATTAGCTAGTTTGGATCGCTATAACTTGAATGACTGTCAACTGTTGAATGAACGAGTGTCAAGCATGTCAAATCGCGCTTTGTTTACTTCCAACCGGAAGTCGCGCCCACTTTTGACGCAAGGCCTCTTGGGGCGTAGGAAACTTGTGGATATTCGTCATTGAAAAAGGGGAAACCGACGCTGCCGGCTGCAGATACACAAATCATAAACAAAGCAGCTCGTGCTTAGTTTTAAATATAAATCCTGCTAAGCACTTTCTTTATTCCACTCCACTCGTGTTAATATTGAAATATTCGCCAACGAACACTCAGGTAAGATGACGTAACATAAGAACAGCCTTCTATCGGAGCCGTTTAGACTTTGCTTGCTGTTTTGCTATTTTTCTCGTGCCTTGACTCTCTCTCTAAGCTGAACAGCCAATCAGAGTTCCATCATTCACCGGCGGAATCGGCCGAAACAAAGCCGACGAGGATCAATTTCAGCCAACATTGCGAAACACACCGAGGAAACTTGACGCACAAAGAATGCCCGACGACCGACCGTCGACCTGTATGTTGCATATGGTATGTGAATGGAATTGTTTTTCTCTCTATGAACTCTTTCAACGAAGCTCACCCCCATGTCCTCCTGTTGATCTGTGTTGTATTATTTTCATGTTATCACTAGGGTTGGGTATCGTTTGAATTTGAACGATTCTGATTCCGATTCCTTGTTTCGATTCCGGTTCCTAACGATTCTCGATTCCGATTCTTTTAAGAGGCATGCAGGGTCAAAAAAGTTTAGCTAACCTTGCTAACCAATGGTTATTCTGAGGGAAATAATCCTTTTGTCACAAATTTTGCATTTTGCAGAGATTTCGTTATTTTTAGAAAAGTGAAGCCACACTTTGGATCATCGACGTAAGCTACTCATGTTCGACTCGCGTGGTTATGCCAACACTTCCGGTAGACGCTTCTTCTTTGGCGTTGTTCAGCGGTTTCTTCTTCCGCTCGGCGGACTGTGAATATCGAAACTAAGAATCGAAATTTTAACTTTTGAACGATTCCGGGAAAAATGAAAAGTTAGTCCCGGTTCCAATCGATACTCGATTCTCGATACCCAACCCTTATCACTGTGAAGCTGCTTTGATACAATCTGTAGTTGTAAAAAGCGCTATATAGATAAATGTTACTTGACTTCCCAGACAGCAAACTGACATTGAATCAACATTTAATAAGGCCGTTATCAGTGGGTGTCTCGATAAGCTGCCTAGGTTGTGAATCAGCTGATACTATTATTTTGTGTACTCAAATTCGTGCACTGGTAACCCAGATAGCAAACTGACATTGAATCAACGTGGAAACCACGTCTCTCATGACATTGAAACAACGTTGATTTTGCTCATCGAATTAACGTTGAACCAACGTCAGACGCGGCATTCTTCAAAGCTAAATGAAAATCGAAAATTGGTTTGCTTTCATAATGTTAAAACAACGTTGATTTCAAGTTGATTTTAAGTTGATTTTCCGTTAGTTTTGAAAGAATGGCGCGTCTGACGTTGCTTCAACGTTAATTCGATGAGCAGATCAACGTTGTTTCGATGTCATGTTTTCACGTTGATTCAATGTCAGTTTGCTATCTGGGAAGTAATTTATATTAGTTCTTAATTTTTTTAAACACTTTGTTATATAGCTAACAAAATAAATGTAACATTTAGCTGTTCAAGTTCAAGTAGTTTTGATGAATAGTTGTTCTTATTATCTCCTATAATAATTTATCTTTTTTTTCCTCCCATTTAATCATGTGGTTCAAACCAGAGAGGCGATGATGTGGAGGAGAGGCAGACCACAGAGATGCAAATTGTTCTCCTTGAGACAGTCATTGATGCTGGAGGCCTGGATTCAGTGGTTGAGGAAGAAGTTCTACTAAACGTTTCAGATGTACCAACTGCCTTTGGAGTGCTTTACACTCGATTACCCCAAACAGTTTTTGAAGCAGTGCAAAAGGTATGTCTGGGTCTCGACAGTGAGAACTTCTGCTCAAATTCAGTCACTGAGAACTAAACTGTTTTAGGTGTGGGAAAAAATATCTTGTTTAGAGGTCAAAGGTGGTACTGGGATGACATCAAAACCCAAAAGACTAATTCGCTACTGGTTCCCTCAAAATATTCCTATGCTTAGTGAAATAAGGTTATTAAAAAAATATATAAAATATATAAATGTAAAAATATATACATATAAAAATATATATAAAATATATAAATGTATACAAAATATTCCTATGCTTAGTGAAATTTGTTAGTGAAATAAGGTTTGTGGTAAACAAGTTGATCATACTTAGATATTAAATTCTACAATTACTGTATAAGACAGTGATAAAAACGTTTGGGGTGTAGCTATGTATGTGTTTACATCGTAGAAAAGAAAATGAGTGATGATTGAGTTTTTTTTAAATGAAATGTGACGTAAAAATCGTCATTTTGTGTCATAATAAGCAGGAAATAAAACACTTAAATCCTTATTTCTCCCATCTCAGGGGAAAATATGGGAATAAACCATGACCATTAAAAAAATATGACTGGGTTTCTAAAGATGCAAAGCTTAATGCAAATGGGTGAAGTGACCCTTTAACACTTTAACACTCCCAGGAGAGTTCATTTTGGAGTTTTTGCTGTTTAGTCTCTAAATGAGTCCAGTGATTGAGGTCAAATACCATAACCAAAACCGTCAGATCACTTTTTCTCTTTGTTCATCTGTGTGATACATGCTCTTAATATGTCTGTACACTAGAAGGCGCTCTAGTTCCCTCCCCTATGTTGTTTTGAGGCATAAAAGAAGACGGGGTTCCCAGTAAACAGAATTTAGTTAACACTGCAATCGTCTCAGCATATCATTGTGTTATATAAAAGACACAGGCATAACAATCTGACTGTTATATCTCAATTACAGCAGCCAAATAAAATCGTACACTCTTAGAAGAAAAGGTTCTATATAGAACCTTAAAAGGTTCTATCAGTGCTACGTATTTGGAACCCCTAAAAGTTTCTATACACTCTTAAAAAAGGGTTCCTCTGGGTTCTATATAGAACCCTGGGGTTCCATACTTGGCCAATAGAACCTTTTACAAAAAAACAAAAATGGTTCTATATAGAACCATTTTGGAGTTCCATATATGAAGCGGGGGATGGAACCATTTCAGGTTCTAAATAGAACCATTTCTTCTAAGAGTGTAAGTCCAAAATTTGACATTTTGGGTTTCTCCTCAAGTGATTCTGCTTGTTAACATTGTGTCTTCAATAATGCTCAATCATCAATTAATCACTTAATTAGCCTATCTCATTAACTCTAGCACTGTATCAGTGTTAGGCCTACTTATAACACAAAGTGGATTCATATAAACACTGAGCTGTGTTAATTTAACTCTTGTGTTAATTTTGTTAAGTCAGTTGACATAAAGGCACCTTTCTTTTACTTGAGTAAAATGTTATAATTATACATCCACCACAAATTATAATTGTTTAATATCAGCCTAATGTAGGCTACGTTGTTTTCTCAGTGCATTAAAGTGAAGACAAAGCCTTCCTTTAGGAACAGGTTTAACTGGATTGATGACAATCTCTGAACACATTTTCTATCATGTAGGCCTATGAAAGACGATCGAGAGCAGGTGGGTGTACTGCGAAATAATAACTTCGAAGTTCAGGTGTAGAAGCGTCTCGTCATTACTTACATGAAATTGACACATCTGTGCGAACATAGTTTTATGTATTTTTTATTGGACGATTCTGAATTCTGGGGGTGCCAAAACAAACATCACTGGTAAGTTTTTAATAAAACTTTGCTTCCTCATGATCAGTGTTTTGTTTTTACAGTGAAGAACATTTGTTCTACAATCTCATTTCAGGAAATGAAGACGTGCTTTTAAGAAGGCTACTTAAGTTTAGACTTTTACCTTCAAAGATAAAAAAAAAAAAACTTAATGTTTATAGCAATATTCCTTCATCTACGTTTTGAAATACACTTTCAAAAACAGAAGATTCAAGCGCAGCCACACGATTGAGCTGCGTTCATAAGCGTCTCGGAGGATGCTTTTTAAGGTAAGTTTAAATAAGTAAAGATTCTAACTCTTATGATTTAGATTTTTTTGTACCTGTATAAAGAATCTGATAAGTGAACATCACATTTTTAGAGACTGTTTACTGATGGTAGCTAAAGTACATTTGAAGACTTGTATGGAAGTAAAATAATGCAAAATGTTTTGGAAACAAAAAAAGCTTGTTGAATTGCACTTTGAAAAAAAAAAGCATTGCATTAACCATGTTTGCATTTTATTGCGTTGTATTGGGGCTTGCATGTTAATGCAGCATTGAAGATTGTAGTATATTTAATCTGTGAATATTTCAATTCAAAACATTTTCATCATTCATATTCACCTTTCATATTTCACTTGCAAAATGTTTATTCTCTTAAAAAACACAACCTATAATATTTGACAGACAATTTTCAGTCCATTTTATTTCGAATGGGATAGCTGATAAAGACAACACAGCTGTTTTTACGTCTTCACAGATATCTTTGTTGGGTGAATTAAGGGTGATTGGGAAATGATTGCAAACTTAATTGAAAATTAAATTATCAAAAAGTACACAGACCTCATTGATCATCTGCAGCTATTATTCAATGACAACATCCAAACAAAAATTGATTTTAACAGTTTATGGCTTGCAAGCCCAACTAAAGCAAACACTAATCACCATAATGGTGGCTTAAAATTTTGATTTCAACCTCATGGAAAGGAGTTGCAATACATTACAATGGAATACAATGCAATAAATTGTGTATTGAAAATTGTATCAGAGATCTTTAATTTGACATGAATTTTTGTTTAAAACGAATGTATTTTATAAATCAATGTTCTAGTAGTAATTGATTATTTGGTACTGCTGCAGGTTTTAAAGTTTCAAAACACTGCTTTAGTTGACTGAACTTATTGGATGTAGTTTAGAAAACTTAACTTTAGTTGGCCGAACTTAGATTCAAAGTTTACTAAATCAAACTAAATTAAATCAGTTCATTGTACTTTATAACCTTTCCAAATTTGTCAGGTACACTTTTTGAAATTAGTTAAACTAAAAAATAAAAAAAAAAGATGCAAAAAGATGGCACAAAATAATGAGTTAAGTCAACTATTTTTTTTTTACAGTGACACGTGAATGTTTATTTTAACACCATCAAAACCTCACTACAAAAGAATTGTGTAAAGCAGTAAACCTTGAGATTGTATCATGTTACATTAAAACAAAATAAATGGAAATGAGATCGTAGCCTACAACCAAATTAATGATAACTTACATATTTTTAATTTCACTAAATATTTTCATTTAGTTTTGTGAACATTTTTATAAAACATGGACCTTTATTCGTATTAAATGGGCTCGCTAACGAGAATTCGTACAAATTTTACGAGGTGGCTAATTCGTAACAATTCGTACGACCTCACTCGTACGTTTTTGCTAAATCGTACATATTTTACGAATTGGCCAGTTCGTATGAATTCGTACGAATGACCTACCCCTGACCCCGCCCCTAAACCTACCCATCACGTGGGTTTGGACAAATCGTACGGATTCATACGAGTGAGGTCGTACGAATTCGCACGAATTAGCCACTTTTTAATCACTCGTACGAATTGGTCGTGAGATAGCGTATGGTCATTTCATAAATGTAAGCAACTAATTTAGACATACAAACTGGGTGCTGGTGCAGAGAGACATACATGCTTGGCCAGACTGGGTCATCTGAATTCACAAATCATGGAGAATGACATGCATTATTACTTAGGTTTTTACAACATGTTTATGTTTACAACAGAACTGCACATTTATAGCCAAGCCACAAACGACCTGTCAATCTGTAGATAAATGTATCTGGCAAATACATAGATATAAATGTAATTTACTAAATAGACATATTCATTGTGCATACTGTATACACAAGTTACTTTAATCTGATTGAGAAACTAGTAGGATTTAAATGGCTAATATTTTATTTTTTTAAATATTTTTTAAATAAAATTATGTTAATCAAAGAATAATTGACACTAATTTTAAGTTCACTGTTGAGATTTTTTTTTAAAAGTTTGTAACGTTAGGTGTTAGTCGGCAACATGACATCATGACTTTTGCGTAAACATACACGCCACTTTCGAGTCAAGTGGCGTGTTATCTCTACGCATTTTCAGCTATCCGCGTGTATGCATGCCAGTGATGCGCGGGTCAATGTATAAACAACCCGCAACCGACCGACGTTTTCAGCTACCCGCCCGCAACTCGGACCGCAAAAAAAAAGTAAAAAAATATTGTACCCGACCCGCTTCCTGACCGCATTTTTTAAAAGTAGTAAATGCTCATCGGAGCGTTATTGGGCCATATAGACGTGTAACAACACAGCATCGCAAGAAGACGTAGGCCTACATATAACAAAGCCAGCACTTTGGTCATCATCTTTCATTATTTCAGCAAATGTCTCCCACACTTTTACTCTTTCTATTTGTGTATTTGCGGAGTTTCCACTCCACAGTCTTCACCTTTTCTCTTGCCGCCTCCATCTCCGTGCAGACTGTAGTGTTGATCATAGACATGGCCGGTTCGTGAACGAATCGTTCTTTGAACCGGCTCTTTTTAGTGAACCGGTCGAACCAGTACACTAAATCGAACTGAATCGTTCGAAACAGTTCACATCTTGCGTCAGTGCTGCTGATCCACAAGTTACTAAAGTTACTCACTTTCAGACATGCCTGACGGTCGCCAACGAATCGAAATAAATCAATATCCTGAATTATATTTTACTCCAGTAACCGAGATTGGTGCCACTGTTGAGAGAAGTGATGAGCACGAGCAGCTGATACTGTGGACTACCGAACGCACAGGGACAGCGGTTCTCGAATCACCAGTACAGAACCTAAAACTGTTTCGACTGAGCTTGTGTGTTATCTTCGTGCCAGTTATTCAGCCAATAATGTGTAGGGCTGTATATTTCATCAAACATTGTGTCTAGTACTATATTAATACAAATGTTTAATTGGCATCTTTTTTCAAACGACCCGACCGACCGCGACCCGAATATCATTAAAAACATTTTTGGATGACCCGTAACTGCGGGTAACCGCGGGTGTCCGCAGGCACCCGCTCATTTCGGATCAACCCGCGCATCACTGATGCATGTATGTCTACGCCATTAATGTCCGAGTGGTTCCGCGTGTATACGCTGTCAAATGTCCGAGCAAAATGAAGCAAAATGTACATCTACATCTGGGGAGCGATATTTTTTTTTTTCCCTAGGGAAGACTCATAAATGCCATTAACCCCAGTGACGGGTAGGTTTAGGGACGGGGTTGGGGTAGGTCATATATTTATATATACAGTAATGTAACGTTAAGTCAACGGCGTTCATAAACACGCTGAAAAGCAATTATGCGTGTTGATAGCACGCCAAAAATGGAAATACGAATTGGCGTGTCATACACACGCTACTTCATGAGATCAGTCTGTAGTCGGATAACGTTAAGTATGAATATGCATTGAACGGGTTTAACAGTTCTTAGAAATTGATTTCTTTGCTTCTCCCTTTGCTTTAAACTTTGAGCGTTGTAACTTCGCAGATGTTGTTTGTTTAAACAGCAACAACAACATTACACTCTAGCTAAAGTTAGAAAAGTGAAATCGTGTTTTACCACCTATGGACGCAAGGTTTTAGACCTAGTCTAGTTTCAGCTCTTTGATGTTAGTTGCATGTGAGTTCATTTTTGTCTTACAACACTTTTTACCTTTAGGCTTAAAAATGGCAGGAATGCATCGAAGTCTGAATCTGGTCCTACTTGGAAAAGCAGGAGTTGGGAAAAGTGCGACTGGAAACACAATCCTGGGACGAGAAGTTTTCATATCAAAGAAAAGCTTCACTTCCGTCACACAGGAGGTTGCCGAGAAATCCAGTATGGTCTGTGGACGACGGGTCACTGTTTATGACACACCAGGATTCCTTGACTCAGAGGAGAGTGAAGAGAAGATTCAGCAGATATATAATGTTTTCCAGAAATGTGAATCCCATCCCTGTGTGTTTCTGCTGGTGATCAAAGTTGACAGATTCACAGAAGGAGAGAGAAAAACTGTGGAGAAGATTGAGAAGGTTTTGGGAGTAAAGCGCAAAAGAAAAACCTGGATTCTCTTCACCAGAGGAGATCAACTAGAGGAAGACGACATGACGATAGAAGAATTCATCAGTGATTATGAAGCCTTGAAGAAACTCCTTCAGGAATATGAGCAGAGATACTGTGTGTTCAACAACACGAATAGTGGACATATTGGACAAGTTCAAGAGCTGTTTACAAAAATACTTGAAACAAACTGTAACACAACAGGTGAGTCGTTTTATACAAAATATTCCGAGTTTATAAAGTCTGAACAAGACATGTATTGAATTGAATTGAAATATCTTTAATGTCCCCAAGGGGCAATTTAGTTCACAACCGGTAGCCAACACATAAACACATTCAGTCAAAAACAGATAAAAAGATGAGATAATAAATAGATAAAAACAGACATGTACAATAACATGTACCTATAATTTGTTGAGAAACCCAACAGCTAATGGTACAAATGATTTCAAATATCTGTTTTCGGTTGGTATACCTCCCTCCTGATGGTAGGGGGCAGAACTCAGAGTGTAGTGGATGAGTGGTGTTAGCCAAAATGGCCATTGCCCTCTGTGTAGCTCTGGCCTTATACAAATGCTCAATGCTGTTCAGATCAGTGCCAATTATTTTCCGACATATGCTGTTTTTGTTAATTGCACTCAAAATGCCAAACCTGCGTACAGTTGAACGCAGATGAAAAATCAACAAAACACAGGCGAGCATGTGTCTTCTTGCCCTCGAAATCAAAAAAATGATGTGTTGGCTTTACTTAACTTTTTTTTGTAAACAGGTTCCACCGGTTCCTCATAACTGGGTTTTGTTAAACAAACATAATTTATTCTTGTAACTTCAACATCATGGAAGTCATTTTAAGCCATCCAATCAAACTCTGAGCTGAGTGTTAAAGGAAAACTCCACCGTTTTTTGAAATATGGCTTATTTACATTCTTTCCTACATTTAGATATGTGTGCAAACGCATTTTTATCTCAGTGCATGCATTGTTTCAGTTTGACAAGGTCGATGCTAGCTTAGCTTAGCACAATGAATGGATTCCTTTGTTGCCAGCTAGCATGTCCTGAGTAAAAGTGATTAAAAAAAATAAACAAAAAAATAAACAAACCCACGTAATTACTTCTTGTGGCCTGCGTATTCACAACAAGTACAAATAGCGACGCAGATTAACACTAGGCGATTTCCTAGGCAGATATTGACTTGGGACTATATTAGGGGGAAGCACAGGCGAAGCACTGCCGCTAAGGCAAATCACTGCTACTTGGGCGCAGAGACGTCACGCAACACATGAAATCCCACGACTTCCATAAACAAAGATGTTGTTTGTTTAAACAGCAACAACAACATTACACACTAGCTAAAGTTAGAAAAGTGAAATCGTGTTTTACCACATATGGACGCAAGGTTTTAGACCTAGTCTAGTTTCAGCTCTTTGATGTTAGTTGCATGTAAGTTCACTTTTGACTTACAACACTTTTTACCTTTAGGCTTAAAAATGGCAGGAATGCATCCAAGTCTGAATCTGGTCCTACTTGGAAAAGCAGGAGTTGGGAAAAGTGCAACTGGAAACACAATCCTGGGACGAGAAGTTTTCATATCAAAGAAAAGCTTCACATCCGTCACACAGGAGGTTGCTGAGGAATCCAGTATGGTCTGTGGACGACGGGTCACTGTTTATGACACACCAGGATTCCTTGACTCAGAGGAGAGTGAAGAGAAGATTCAGCAGATATATAATGTTTTCCAGAAATGTGAATCCCATCCCTGTGTGTTTCTACTGGTGATCAAAGCTGACAGATTCACTGAAGAAGAGAGAAAAACTGTGGAGAAGATTGAGAAGGTTTTGGGAGTAAAGCGCAAAAGAAAAACCTGGATTCTCTTCACCAGAGGAGATCAACTAGAGGAAGACGACATGACGATAGAAGAATTCATCAGTGATTATGAAGTGTTGAAGAAACTCCTTCAGGAATATGAGCAGAGATACTGTGTGTTCAACAACACGAATAGTGGACATATTGGACAAGTTCAAGAGCTGTTTACAAAAATACTTGAAACAAACTGTTACACAACAGGTGAGTCGTTTTATACAAAATATTCCGAGTTTATAAAGTCTGAACAAGACATGTATTGAATTGAATTGAATTGAAATATCTTTAATGTCCCCAAGGGGCAATTTAGTTCAAAACCGGTAGCCAACACATAAACACATTCAGTCAAAAACAGATAAAAAGATGAGATAATAAATAGATAAAAACAGACATGTACAATAACCAACACAGTCTCATCCCAAAAAGTCATATAACTGACGTTTTGGGACGTCTTTTGACCATACGTCAACATCCGCCTTTTTAGGGCCCCCTTAAACGTCGCTAGATGGCGATCCCGGGCCGTCATACAACTGACGCTTTACCTTTAACGTCAGTTAGGTGACGGGTTAGGTTTAGGGTTAGGTTTAGGTATGGGGTAGAGTTAGGATCCCATAACCTCATCTACCGACGTTTAAGGGGGCCCTAAAAAGGCGAATATTGACGTATGGTCAAAAGAAGTCCCAAAACGTCAGTTATATGACTTTTTGGGGTGAGACTGCGCTGACAATAACATGTACCTATAATTTGTTGAGAAACCCAACAGCTAATGGTACAAATGATTTCAAATATCTGTTTTCGGTTGGTATACCTCCCTCCTGATGGTAGGGGGCAGAACTCAGAGTGTAGTGGATGAGTGGTGTTAGCCAAAATGGCCATTGCCCTCTGTGTAGCTCTGGCCTTATACAAATGCTCAATGCTGTTCAGATCAGTGCCAATTATTTTCCGACATATGCTGTTTTTGTTAATTGCACTCAAAATGCCAAACCTGTGTACGGTTGAACGCAGATGAAAAATCAACAAAACACAGGCGAGCATGTGTCTTCTTGCCCTCGAAATCAAAAAAATGATGTGTTGGCTTTACTTAACTTTTTTTTGTAAACAGGTTCCACCGGTTCCTCATAACTGGGTTTTGTTAAACAAACATAATTTATTCTTGTAACTTCAACATCATGGAAGTCATTTTAATGTAGGTATGTCATTAGAAAGAAGGCTAAATGCTTCACAAATGCAGTCATTGTTTCACTTGTGCATTATGCATACATATTTTCTTTTACAGCATATGCTGTATACAGTAATCTGTTTTTATTCTTGCATGTTCCTAATGCTTTTATTCCATGTCTGTCATATTTAAGTCATTTACACATTGAGTGTCTTTTTTTTTTCTTGCAGTTGCTGATGGACGCATTGTATTATTGGATCCTCCTGAAACCACACAGTTTGTCACAATTGTTAGTGATGCATTTTAAGAACCAGTTGCTTTTAGATCTTTCACTATGTCTGCCAGACAAAGTAACCTTGCATATTTCCACTCTAGGATGATGATGAAGAGACCACATCTGCTGTGACTGAATTAGAAAGTGCTGGGAGACCCACAGAGGTATGATGCATATATTGGACAATGCATAGCTTTTTAGATGGAGTGAAATATGTGTAATTTTATCCCATGACAGAATGTAGCTGGGGATGTTAATGCAGATGAGGGTCCATCTACCTCTACACCTAATCTTAGCAGTGTAAGAACTTGTCCCTGGTTGTCCTTATCACATAATGTTACTATGGCTGATTTTCTTTTTTAAACATCTTATTTACTTTGCCTTCCTAGTTGTCTGAAAAGGAGCTGGCTAAGGTCCATCTATTAAGGCAAATTAAAAAAAGTGACATGGACATGGACCTTATACAGCTTCAGCAAGAGGAGAAAAGGCTGGCCATTAAAAAGACCAAACTTGAAATCAAATTAATGGAGCATAACCTTAAGGTGAGAATCATATGTGAACACAAATTTTTTTTTCATGTGTGTATAAAGCAATAAATACAAATCTGGCATGTCTCTTTATTTCAGGATCTGGAGAAATAAAAGAAATTAAATAAAGTGATTTTGACAAATCATGTCTCTAAGCATTCTGCCATCTCTGTGGTCTGCTAGATTCATTGGGTGTTGTTCTAGGTCATCTTCATCAGGACAGGGGGGATGCCTCTCTCCTCTTATTGTTGTGGCAATGTTGTGAAGTACCACACATGTCACATCCCCTATTTGGAGTGACCCTAAGCCCACACAGACACTGAAACCTCGCCTTCAGAATGCCTATTGTCATCTCCACCTTGGCCCGTGTTTGGCTGTGAGACCGGTTGAAGCGTGTCTGTGGTCCGGGCTCTGGATCAGGGTAGGGTGTCATCATATAGGGGAGGCAAGGGTATCCTCTGTCCCCCAGCAAGTAGCCATAGAAGTGTCCTGTAATGTTTGAGGTGTTTTGTAAATGTAATAAAGACTACA
The DNA here is from genome assembly GCF_016745375.1 of Pimephales promelas. The sequence goes on from NW_024121987.1 coordinate 14,948,845, forward strand.
AGCATTTGTCTAACAAAACGTACCCTGCTCAAATTTGTTGCACAGAGATGACTCACTAAATATTCTGGCATCATGTACAGAACCAGGCCATTTTGCCTCAACATTAGTGATGAGGTGGGTTGCATCGCATATTACCTGTGGAGAACAATACGTTTATTATTGGTAACCCTAATATTAAGGAACAAAAAAATATAGCTATTACCTGCACATTGATGCTATGGACAGACTTCATATTAACATAGTCTCCCTCATTTATAGATGGAGCTTTAATAGGAATGTGGGTGCCATCAAGGCACCCAATCACGTTTGGGAACCCTGAAATTAAGATTAATTACAAGATTAAGAAGTCTGTGTAACCTTTACGTGCTTGTCCAGTCAAAATAAACCTATTAAGAAATGTCATTTTATTGAAGTAGATGACAGAATTTCTGAAAGTGTACCTGCCACCCTGTGGAATTCTTCTTTAATAACGCGCACAGGTTTATGGCCAGGGAACTGTACAAAAGTGTGTAGAAACCGTTTCAGTGCCATGCATACTGTACGAACGGCTCTACACACTGTTGCCTTTCCCACATGCTCTGCATCGCCCACATTGTAGAGAAAACTCCCCGTAGCAAAAAAGCGCAGAGCAATACAAAGAATTTGTTCGGCGCTAAGCGCTGACCCGCGGTTTGTCACGTTTGCGATGTGTGGTTTTAGTAGGTTTGTTAAATAAATTAACGACACCCTAGAAAAACGATAGCGCTCATGCAAATATTCGTCAGGATATGAAAAGACATACGATACGATACGTGGTCTTATCACCCTCTCACGGCTAAAAAAACCCCATATTATCTGTGCCTCTACGTCCACAGGATCCTCATCAAAAGGGCACGCCATGCTCGGAAACCTCTCTGAAACAAACTAACCCTGCAACATAACCTGCTCCGGAGCAGGTTATCCTTAGAGAGTCAGTTGCTATGGTTACTTACAAAAACCCAAAAGTTACTCTCGTTTTTGGAACCGAAAGCAGAGGTTATCCGCTTACTTACTCCTAAACTTACCCGGGTAAGTAACATAACCTGCTTTCTGGAATACCCCCCTGATGATAACAAGCAGAATCACTGAAGGAGAAAACCGGAATTTAAAGTCACCATTATGGAGATCAGTATTTGCTTTAGTTGGGCTCTTGACCCCACATTATTAACTTTAGGTTATATTTGGCTGCTGTACATGAGTTATAACAGCCAGATGATCACATAGACAAGGTGATCTGAGGCTGTTGGTTGTGTTTTAATATAATCATTATATGTTGAAACACAACACATCGACACATGGTCAGGTGGAACTGGGGATTGAAACACCAACCTTCCGGTTTGTAGACAACCTACATGACATCAAGAATCAGCCTGTGAATCTCCACAATGGTGACAATCATAAATCATGTTGCAGTGCATTCTGGGTGCCACCAATCAAAATTAACTCATGGCTCCCATCATGCATTGCTGCATGAATAAATAATTAGCTTATGTTCAGAGGTGATCTGTATGTCACCATTGCTGAGATCCATACGCTAAATATTCATGTCTGTGTGTGCATGCATACAAATGTTTTTTTTTTTAAGAAGAAGGTTTTTTTTGATCATTTGGATTTCTTTGAAAGGGCTAAAAATGGGATGCTCTACAATGGCAGTGCTGCTATAATCCATAAGACAAACCTAAATCAGAAATTGGCAGGGGGCAGGATAACTCCAGAAAATTTGTTGTGCCGCGTCCGCGCGCACTCTCACGTCTTCAAACAACACAAGCAAGCGCTGTTTTGCTCTCTTTTTCCGCATATTATTCAAATCATTTGACATGATAGTAAAAGGTTGGAAGACCGCACTTTCACGTGGAGCATTTGGAGATTTTTAGAGATCAGAGACTCAATGAACAACATCTCAACACTAAATGATGAAGACCATCTCATAGACACCTGTCTCAAAAACAAGCTGGTGCATTTCGACGATATGGGAAAATAAAAGCCTGGGCTTTTATTTTAAGTTTACGGTATTCGTTTTGTTCATATTACACTTTTATTGTTAATTTGAATTAATTTGACAGACAGCATTCGCTGATGTTGATCAACCTAGCGAAATTCAGAGCTGCCAGCTCTCACGAATTCACCGTGAGACACATGCAATTAACACTTAGCAAGCAGGTTAGTTACGCTCTCAGATTCTGTCAATTTTATTACGCAATTCAAACAATAAATACCGTTTGGCGCTTGTAACTGTTACACGACAGATCCCTAGCGCACATGAACCGATCATCTCTAACGTTACTAGCTAATGGAAAGAACACGAACACTGTTGAAAGATACAGTATGCTACAACTTACCAAAATATATTCCTCATGCATAATATTGACCAATCATTTTTTGAACTCTTCCCTGAACTGAAATGTAGTAGTGGGCTGTATTTCCACACGACTGACATCAGGTTCAAGTACACACACGGCGCGCGAGTTACTCGTCTATTGCAGTTTGGCTGGTAGTAATGTTGCCCGCCCGCATACCGCCTCCCATGGCCGAAACTGGTATTACGACACCTGCCGGGCCGGAGCTAGTAATTTAGCATGCTAATTTAGGTTTATATCTCGGCAGCACTATAACTTGTCAGTTTTTTAATTACATCATTGCACTTATTTCTTCTCATTCTTTTGATGCATGTAGCTCATTTTTTGGATATTTTTACCTCAATTATTTCATATGGCACCTTTAAACAAGACTTCACGGTGAGTAATGAATGAACATGGTATATATAGACAGACTAAAGAGGATAAGACACAGGTGAATGCAATCAGTGAATGAGGTACAGGTGAATGTGATCAGTGATAATGAGTCCGGGCAGTGAGTTCTGGGAAATGTAGTTTTTGAGTGATAATAGTCTTATCTGGAGTGCCCTCTGCTGGCTCAAAAGGGCACTCCAGCTTGTGACCGTTACAAATAATGTGATTAAAGTTAATAATGTGATAATGTGATTACAACTAAAACAAACACTCATCTCCATAATGGTGACTTTAAATTCCGGTTTTCTCATTCAGTGATTCTGCTTGTTAAGATCAGGTGTCTTGCCGGGGTTACACCCCTACTCTTTCGAAAGACATCCTGGGATTTTTTAATGACCACAGAGAGTCAGGACCTCGGTTTAACGTCTCATCCGAAGTACGGTGCTCTTTGACAGTATAGTATCCCCATTACTATACTGGGGCATTAGGACCCACACAGAACACAGGGTGAGCACCCCCTGCTGGCCTCACTAACACCTCTTCCAGCAGCAACCTGGCTTTCACAGAAGGTCTCCCATCCAGGTACTAACCAGGCTCAGCCCTGCTTAGCTTCAGTGGGCAACCAGTCTTGGGCTACAGGGTGATATGGCTGCTGGCCATATTTAATTTAATAGATTAAGTTTGGCTGCTGTACATGAGTTATAACAGCCAGATGATCAAATAGAAAAGGTGATTCGTCGTTGTTGATTGTGTTTTTACATAATCATTATATCACAATCATTTGACCAGAATCACAGAACTCATTCAGAAGCCAAGTTTACCTTAGGATTATAGCAGCACTGGCATGTAGAGCATACCATTTAGCCTTTTTTAGCCAATGGTATCCAAATGAGCAAATCAATAAAAAAGAAACAAAAATAAATTTCTAAAAAAAAAAGAAATAGTTTCTATAGGTACACACAGACATCAAGAATCAGACTGTGAATCTCAACAATGGTGACAATTATAAAGCATGTTGCAGTGCATTCTGGGTGTCACCAATCAAAATTAACGCATGGCTCCCATCATGCATTGCTGCATGAATAAATAATTAGCTTATGTTCAGAGGTAATCTGTTTGTCACCATTGCTGAGATTCATACCTTAAATATTGATGTCTGTGTGTGCATGCATATTACAGTTGTTTTGAAATTTTTTTGAAGATTTTTTTTTATTTGATCATTTGGATTTCTTTGAAAAGGCTATAAATGGTATGCTCTACAATGGCAGTGCTGCTATAATCCATAAGACAAACGTAACTCAGACATTGGCCTCTGTATGAGTTCTGTGATTATGGTCAAATGATTTTGATATAATGATTATGTAAAAACACAACCGACATCAACAAATCACCTTTTCTATTTGATCATCTGGATGTTATAGTCCAGGTTCAGAAAGTAAAAGTCCGCCTCAGTAATTTGTTCCAATCACCTGGATTTGCATATTAGCAGTTTTTCAGCCAGGAGACAGAAATCAGCTGAAATCAACTGTCAATCAGTTCATGGCTGAAATAAACACATGGCAGGAATTCTATTTTTTCTACTTCTACTTCTACTTTATACACCTCTGGATATTTTACACTCATGTTTTTATATGGCAGCCATTGCTGACAGTCATTTGACTGTTTTTATGTTTTTTAAAGGTGTTTGATTGTTATTTTACAGCTATTTCCTGAATTAATACAGCGTTTTCTGCAGAACTTTTAAGGAACATTTATGTAAAAATAAAAAATTTGCACTTTTATTTAAATTATGATATTTTACTTTATTTTTACGGTTTTTGTTATTTTGGCAGCTGTAACTGATAGTCTGACTTTTTTTTAAAGATTTTATTTTTTTACAGTGCATTTTACCAAGTCGTTCAGAGATATAACTGCAGCAGTCCTCTGACAGATCTCATACACTGATAGGATCATATGACAGGGAGTTGCAAGGAATGAATGCCAAATATCAAGTACAACCAGTTTCTGAGTTGTTATGAGAGCACAACTTTTGATTCAACACAACTTCACACTCACAGTAATGCGTAGGTCTCTTTAACAGCTTGTTTATTAATGTCTGAAGGGCTTCGCTACAAAAGTTACAAAAGTGTGTAAATGGCCGAATCAAGTGGATTATCCACACAACCTGGTGAGTCAGTTCACTTCTGTTCATAAGTTATTTAAAATAATGCAGTGTTTGTGAAATTAAAATCAAAATATTTTATTAAGAGATGCAATACCTTAAAATTCCCACAATAAGAAATTTTAATTAATTTAATCATTAATGATAATACTTTTTTTTGTAACAGATGAAGATCAGGGAAATTCAGGATTATTCGACACAAGAGGAAGCAAACGTCAGTCTCTAGACAGTGAGTTTTACATTTAAATAAAATATGAATAGTACAACAAGATATGTGACCTGTGCTGGAAAAATGAGTCTGAATGTGCACAGGATAATTACAAGCTACAAACAAAACAAGTGAAAAAATTAAATCTTGGTAGAATTTGAAGTTTTTACAAAAATGAGTTCATTAAGCCCTCGTCTAGCAATCCCAATGATCCACATAGCAATTAAACATCTAAAAGTATTTTTATTTGTGTGTTTTCTAAAAGAAGAACATTTCCTTTCTCTAAGAAAAATGCTGTTTTGCTTCTCAATGACTGGCGCTTCCCCTCGGCACAAGTTTGGTATCGTTTTAAAGTGCAGCATTACAACTTTCGTAATATTCATAGCAAATTCTCAATGGCTTAAGTATGAACAAACTGTTGTTGTTGTTTTTTAAGATGACTCCATATTTAATATAGGCTACATAGATTTTGTAGCTCAGATAAGGTTCAGTTGTGGTTTGTTTCTTTGCTCTTGACGTGGCTGACGTGGCATTGCTATGGCCTGCTTTTAGCCCAGATCTGGCAAGCAGGAGCGGTACGCCCAAACGCTGTCATTCCACGCTTTCCACTTGTGCCAGATGTGGGCCGAAACAATGTTGCTATGTGGGTTAGAGTTAATTAGATAATTTTAGTAATTAATTGAGTGATGATTGTTTGACTATTGAAGACACCTGATGATAACAAGCAGAATCACTGAAGAAAAGAGAAACAAAAGAACTACAACTGACTTCCAGACACAGCCTCAGATCAAATCAACTGAAAATACATGAAATCTCTCGTCTTACTACAAACCAGTTTGGCCCTTATTTCTGTCATTCATCTACAGAAGTTGGTTTTGAGAATTAACAGAGTGTACAATGTTGATTTTTTTTTTTTTTTATTGAAAATGTTTTGTTACCATTATGGTGATCATTGATTCATTTAGTTGGGCAGTTTGAGTTTTTTGAATCAGATATTCTGAATTTTAATCTCTAAATACAATGAAAGAAATGAAGCCAGTGATATGCATGCACAAATATCAACAATGGTGGCATGCTTAATGCTAACTGGTTCTACCTGTATAATGTAGCAGAGGGTTTTGTTTCCGTCTTTCTCCATATCATATGTAAATGTCAAAGAACTAACCTTATTCAGGGGAGTAAATTTAAAGTGTTCCTAAACTTGGGAACGACTTCTCTTTCTCGCTGGCTCCATCACAACACTGAAATAAACTCAATCAACTCTCCTCAATAATAACTCCAATCCAAACACTGACTATAACCCATGGTGGTGCCATGGTTTGGCTTCACTTTTATAAGAAATGCAGCGTTTCAAACCCGTCAACACTGGATTGGGCTGTCTAAGCAGTCAGGCGGTTCACTACAAAAGTGAACCAGCGTGTTTACTTCAGACGTCATTTTCACGTGTGACGTAATGATACAAGCTCCGAAGCAGTGGTTCTTTGCAAGGACCTTTCGAGTTTGAAGCAAGCTTCAGAGCGTCGTGTCAGACGTAACATCACTAGTGATCAGTGTTTCTTTTAGTTGAGCAGTTTGACTTGGATTTTATTATGCAAGTTTGTGCTATTTGTACACTCCAAAAAAAAAAAATGATGTGTTGGCTTTACTTAACTTTTTTTTGTAAACAGGTTCCACCGGTTCCACATAACTTGGTTTCATTAAACAAACATAATTTGTTCATGTAACTTCAACATCATGGAAGTCATTTTAAGCCATCCAATCAAGCTCTGAGCTGAGTGTTAAATGAACACTGAAGCAGTGTTAAAGTTAATGAGATAATTAAGTGATTAATCGAGTGATGATTGAGCATTATTGAAGACACCTGACGTTAACCAGCAGAATCACTGAAGGAGAAAACCGGAATTTAAAGTCACCATTATGGAGATTGGTTTGGAGAGTGTTTGCTTTAGTTGGGCTCTTGACTCCCACATTATTAACGCTTCTGTTATAACATCCAGATTATCAACTAGAAAATGTGATTTGTTGATGTTGGTTGTGTTTTAACATAATCATTATATCACGATCATTTGACCTGAATCACTGAACTCATACAGAAGCCAATTTCTGATTTAGGTTTGTCTTATGGATTATAGCAGCACTGCCATTGTAGAGCATACCATTTTTAGCCCTTTCAAAGAAATAAAATAAAATAAAAACTTCTTCTTCTTCTTCTTCTTCTTCTTCTTCTTCAAAAAAAAAAACATTTGTATGCAGGCACACACAGACATCAATATTTAGAGTGGTGACATACAGATCACCTCTGAACATAAGCTAATTATTTATTCATGCAGCAATGCATGATGGGAGCCATGAATTAATTTTGATTGGTGGCATTGAAAAGGCTAACAATGGTATGCTCTACAACAGCAGTACTGTTATAAGGTAAACTTATCAGTGGCTCAGTGGTTTATGTAGGTTGTCTACAAACCGGAAGGTTGGTGTTTCAATCCCCAGTTCCACCTGACCATGTGTCGATGTGTTGTGTTTCAACATATAATGATTATATTAAAACACAACCAACAGCCTCAGATCACCTTTTCTATGTGATCATCTGGCTGTTATAACTCATGTACAGCAGCCAAATATAACCTAAAGTTAATAATGTGGGGTCAAGAGCCCAACTAAAGCAAACACTGATCTCCATAATGGTGACTTTAAATTCCGGTTTTCTCCTTCAGTGATTCTGCTTGTTAAGATCAGGTGTCTTCAATAATGCTCAATCATCACTCAATTATTCACTTAATTATCTCATTAACTTTAACACTCAGCTCAGAGTTTGATTGGATGGCTTAAAATGACTTCCATGATGTTGAAGTTACATGAACAAATTATGTTTGTTTAACGAAACCAAGTTATGTGGAACCGGTGGAGCCTGTTTACATAAAAAAAGTTAAGTAAAGCCAACACATCATTTTTTTTGAGTGAAGCGCGTCCTTTTCAACACTCAAAAACATCAGTCCCACCAGTTAACAAGTTATAGAGTTCTGCTTCCCACAGGGAAGGATCAAGACATGGAAACCATTACAGAAATTCTATTGGATTTAATGGTTTTCATGGGAATTTTATTGGTTGTAATGGGAATTGTAGTTGTCTCTGTGGATCTCCACTGATATGTGTTGGGGTCTATTGGTGGGGGCATTACATGCTAATGGAATATAACCCAAACAACACTACAAACAATAATTCTGTAGTGGTTTAAATGGTAAAATCCAACGGTTCCTATTGGTATTTTAATAGAAACCAGTAGAATTTCTGTGATGGTTTCCAACTTTTTTTAAGCTGGTCTGATCTTCTGTCCTTTTCTAAAGAAACCTTTTCTAAAGAAATAATTACACATACTCACATCATGCTGATTGTTTTATTGTCAAGGTGAACACATGAAATTCATCAGTATCTGTAAAATTCACCAACATAAATGAGTTTAGCAGCACTAACACTGTTGCAGCTTTGATTGCTTCGGTAAACTCGTTATAAATGGGACGTTAAAGGAGAACTCTGGCGAACAATGAACATTTGGTCTAATAAAACATCGGTACCTAATCAACCATTCTCTGAGATTTGTTTTCATAATAATCGAATGTAAAGAGTTTTATCTCTAAAAACTGTTTAGCGTATAATGCTAGTAATGGGGGCATTGACTAAGTAAAAATATTTCGCTAGTTTATACCACTAACAAGCCTCAAAATAGCCCCACACTAACACAGTAACATAATGAGGGTCCATATATGCAAAACGAAGCATTGAGAACTTTGTAAGTGTACAGACCATTTAATAAGAAGATACTTTATGAAGACAGTTCACTTTGCGTATACAGACAGCAGCCATCTTAAAAAATAGTCTCGATAAGTCGATCTGCCGTTCATACAGTTTAGAAGTTTGCCGAACTTCACACAGTTCAGATCACTCAGCACGACGTTCGTAGTTTGACTTATCGAGACTATTTTCTAAGATGGCTACTGTCTGTATACACGAATGGTCTGTACACTTACAAAGTTCTCAATGCTTCGTTTTGCATGTATGGACCCTCATTATGTTACTGTGTTAGTGTGGGGCTATTTTGAGCCTTGTTAGTGGTATAAACTAGCGATTTCTTTTTACTTACTCAATGCCCCCATTATTAGCATTATAGGCTAAACAGTTTTTAGAGATAAAACTCTTTACATTCGATTATCATGAAAACAAATCTCAGAGAACGGTTGACTAGGTACCAAAGTTTTATTAGACCAAATGTTCATTGTTCGCCAGAGTTCTCCTTTAACTTACATGCTACTTGCATTTTATGGTCAGCTTTGTTGCATACATTTACTTCACCAGGAGATGGTGCTGCAATTTCTATCTGAATGAAGCTTCGAGTAATGAACCATTTTCGACACAATTGTATCAGAAAGCAATAAAGCTTCAAAACACTTCATCGCTACAAGACCTATTATTTCCAAAAAAAACATCACCATCTACACCTCTATTAATTCTCAATAACTAGTCGGTAATGAGAGAAGCTGGTAATGTTGTTTGTGGAGTTTAATCCTCCTATGCTGAGATCTCACAAATTTAATGCCTTCTTTTATCTTCAGTGTATTTCATCTCCAGAAGTCAGTTGTAGTTCTTGTGTTTCTTCAGTGATTCTGCTTGTTATCATCAGGTGTCTTCAATGCTCAATTATCACTCAATTAATCACTTCATTATCTCATTAACTCTAACACTGTATCAGTGTTACTTTTAACACCCTGCTGGTAGTTCCCATATAAACACTGAGCGGTGTTAATTTACCATCAGGGATTTTACTGTGATCTCGTATTCTTACAGTGTGATGTTTGTTTTTCTCTGTCCAGGTGAAGTTCACACAAAGAAAAGAAGTGATAGTTTTGATTTAAAACATCCAAATAGTAAGTATCTGCCCACATCACACACTGTCTCCATTCATCAGTATTTAATAAACATTATCTGGTGATTTTCATTCATTTATTTTAGAATGAATTTATTTATTTATTTATTCGCATAAATCATATTTCTTTTAAAAATGATTGCATTCTGCATGTAAAGCTCTTGTTTACTGTATTGTTCAGTGTCCATGAGAAGGATGGTGTTGGTGGGAAGGACTGGAGCAGGGAAAAGCTCGTCTGGAAACACAATCCTGGGCAGAAAAGCCTTCAGAGCCGCCAGAAAAGCTTCATCTGTGACTAAAGAGTGCTGGAAGGAGACTGGAGAAGTGGCTGACCATCAGCTGGAGCTGGTTGATTGTCCAGGGATCTTTGATACTTCACTCTCAGAAAGAGAATTCATGAAAGAGATCCGTAAATGTATAAACATGACGGCGCCTGGACCTCACGCCATCATCCTGGTCATTCAGGTCGGCCCGTTCACTCAAGAAGAGAGACGTTCAGTGGAGAGAATCAGGGCTATATTTGGAGAAGAAGCAGATAAACACACACTCATCCTCTTCACACACGGGGATGAACTGACCGAACCCATCGATCAAATTCTGAGTGTAGCAGGACCTGAACTAAACAAACTCGTAGAATCATATGGCGGACGGTATCATGTGTTCGACAACAAAAAAATCGATAATCGCGAACAGGTTTTGGAGTTCCTGGATAAGGTTGATGACATGTTGAGCAAGAATGAAGATAAATATTACACCAGTGACATGTTTCAGCGTGTGGAAGAAATGCTGAAGGAGAAAAAAAAACATCTGAAAGAAGAATGCAATAAGAAAATACAAGAGCTAACAGACTCATTTGAGGGAGAAAAGAAAAAACTGGAAGAGGATATTGAACAACTAAAACAATCCGGCCAGGAAAAAGAGCAGAGATTCAAAGAGCTGGAAGAGGAAGTGAAACAGAAGTCCAGACATTATAAAGAGTCTAAGCGTTTTTATGAGCAGAAATGCAAGAATGTGAGACAGGAGGTGGAAGATATGCATGTGAAAGAAAACATCCCAGAGATCAGCAGAAAACTACAGAAGCTCCATGTCTGATATATTTGTGACATAAAATGACTGAGACCCAAGTCATGATATTAACTCTTTACATGTTATCACTGCACGTCCAGCAGAAGAGTTACAGCGATGGACACCCTAAACTTCTTTAATTCAGATGACATTGATCTGAGAGTGTGTTGAGATAAAGAGAGGACTGAACATGACATGTTTGGTTAGCAGTATGTACCCTTACTATATATAGTGACAATTTTAAATGGCTCTCATGGGACATGTTGTGTAATTTTACAGTAAAATACTAGCCTGGCATGCCAGACCTACATCAAGATGTTAGGTCTGGAAACTCTTCATTGACAGGGCTCAATCCGAGGGGTGGGATAAACGGTTGTCTTTCAAATTCTCTCTGCATGCAATTGCACTCATAAAAAAATGAACTATGAAAAGTTGTGCACTTTGCATAATATATATATATATATATATATATATATATATATATATATATATAGTTTACTTATAATAATTGTGTTTTTTGACTTTAAATGTTTTTTTCTATTAAGGTCTATGTAATTGTGTCTCAACTTAACAGTACAAAATCCTAACACGTTGTCTAAACACAAACCATTTATGTTAAGTAAAAAAATGTGTACATCCAGAGGGTGGCAGTATAGTGCGAGACGACTGCCATTTTGCCCGAACCTAATTTGATTGTGTTCGATCTGCTTAAATCTACGAACAACTTAAGTTTACTTAATCCGTTTGTGTTGGATTACATGATTGATTTGTGTTGCATTAACTGAAACTGGGCAGTGCTTTTAGTTCCCAGCATGCTTTGCATATGGTTGAATTAAGAGAGAATAAATATTAAAATTAAGGGTTATTTTATGTTTGTTTTTGTTTTTTAGAAATTTAGAAAAGAGGAAGACTTGATAAGGTTGATATATTAAACTTTTACCGTATCCAGTCCATAGCTGTCAACATTGGACATTGAAAATAAGGGAGATTTCCCGGAATCCATCCCCACAATAAGGGATTTTTTTGTTTTTTACACGACCCACAAACTTTTAAAAAAAAAACACTAATCATTAAAACTCTACAGAGTTTAACTAGCCTACATATGTGTGAGAGAGAAAGAGACAGTATGTGTGTGTGTGTGTGTGTATGAGAGAGAAAGAGACAGTGTGTCATTAAAAAAATAATATTATAGAGAATGTTTAAATACTGATGTCAGCTTACGAGGGAAACGGAGGCGGAGTAGTGGTGCTGGAGATGATTCGGGAGAGGTCCGTGCACCTATACCGATCAGAGCGCGCGCTGACACGGAGTAAAGCCTTTATACCGTGTGTAAAGCCTAAGTTGATCGTTTCGCCACAGCTTTTTTGTAACAGCGCGCACGCCGCCGGCCGCATCCAAGGATGAACGATTTAAAACCGAATATGTCCGAGCTTGCTCTGACCGTCTCAACTCTGTCGTCATTATGTTAAGCCGACTCTATACACGATGTGATTGGCCCTTCCAGAGTTGGGTTTTTCCAGCTAAAACGTCTATGGAGAGTTGCTAGACCACACTTTTCTGCAAAATAATTTTTGCTGCCGCTAGGGTGCGTCTAGATTTCTAGGCTAATAAAATACTGTTAAAAGCAAGGATTTTGGAAGTACACTGTAAAAAAATAAATAAAAAAAAATTATGTTTTATGGTATTGAAATTAAATTTACGGTAAAAAAAAATGGCAGCTGTGGTTGCCAGTACTTTACTGTAAGAAATAGTTATATTTTATGCCATTGAACTAAAGTGTACATTAAACACTGGCATCTGGTTTCAAGCGCTTTACCGTAAAAAATACAGTAGTAATATTTTAGGTTTTAAAGCACTGAGTTAAAGTTTGTGCTAAAAAACTGGCATCTGTGGTTGCCAATTTTTCCAGAATATCCACACGTCACAATTTCAAATGTGACATTAATATAATACAACAGTTCAACAAACGAAAAAGGTAACATTAAATAATGTACTACATTTAAAGCAGAATAGTCAGTATGTAACTACTTATCATGAAAGAAACTAATAGCAGGGAAAATAACTATTGCGTTACTTTAAAAAAAAAGTCAAATAACTTGGATGCCTCCAATATTAAACATGTTAAATGAATGAAATAACACAAAATAGAATAATTTATTATCATAAAAATTGTACAATAATCTTCACTATTTTAATTGTGTCTTTGTTTCCGCAGTATTTTCAATTTTTATATTTTTAGTTCAAACCGTTCTTGTCTGTTAGTCATATAATGGAGGTCTATGGTCACCACCTCAAAGAGCATGCACAGAGAAGTTCAAATTAAACATGATTTAATGACTCATAAATGTAAGTACACATTGATGGCCTAAGACAGGAAACAAGCGGTTTGTGTGAGAAAACGAACAGTATTTATATCGTTTTTACCTTTTGTAATCACAGTCACATCCAAGTACTCTGAGGGTGCGGGCGCTTCGGTCTGCGTATGCGCTGGAAGTGATCTCTAGCGTGTACGTCACTCATTGTTTACACAGAGATTTCAGAAGTTTTATCCTTCACTGTGAAGATCTAAACATATTTAGATATACAGAAAATCATACCTTGACCTAAAAATATCAAAATTGAAAATACTGTGGAAACAAGACACCTACATCTTGGATGCCCTTGAGGTAAGATAAACATACCAAACATTTTTTTCAAATATGAACTATCCCTTTAAGGCAAATTCTAGTTGTGTTTGCACACACGTGTTCACAACCGGTCAAACAAAGAAGTTTTCTGAGAACTTCCCTGCAGGTTATTTTTAGATTTTAATTTTATAACCATGTAAACGTATCTCTATCGATAAAACAAACAAACAAAAAAAAACTTGACTCTGGATTGTACAGATTGGACTGTTTTTATGGACTCTGGCTCGGACATTGATCAAGTAACAGATGAAAATTGTAGTTTTGTGAGGATATGTTAATATCTTGTGAAATCGTTTAATTCCAAACAGTACCCAGCAAACATTTTGATGTTTATTGACCGTTGAAAAGACGTCCATCAGGTGTTCTGACGATTCATGCTACCCATCGAGATTTGATACTTACCGGTTATGCGCATGTGCAGACTTTTTTTTTTTTTTTTTTACAAAAGGTACATTTTCCTGTTATAATGTATAATTTCCCTTTAAAAAATGCTTACTATATGAATATTTGTACGATCAGCCAGCTGAAGAAGAATAACTGAAAGTTTCAGTTACTATGAAAGGTGTACTTTGACAAGTCAAAGATGAATATTTTATGATAATTTTTACTTTTCACACCGTTTTTTATTTTTTTTCTAATAGTCAGTATACAGCTACTCATAACTTAGAATTGTATTATAATTGTATTTCATACGACTTTAATCGGCATTCTGTGATCAATTCGCGCTACGGTAGCATTTTTCGACAAGGCAGCAAAAATCGACAGCGTCTTGTATGTAAGATTGTGGCCAAAACCGGTACTGCAATCAGTTTCAAATTACTGTAGAGCGGTGTATCCCCTCCCCCTCCCCCCTGACTCGAGGTTGCCAGATAGGCTGCAGGATCCAACATTTTTTATCCCACACGTTTGTATCTGTAGCTGTGGTAACTAGCAGAGCTGGCAACCCGGATGCTGCAACACTACTGACTCTGTGATTGGTAGATAGGTGGAGGGTGGAGCATAAGACCAAAACACAACATGACAGTTGAGGGCTGCAACTTCACTTTTTAAATGACAATATCCTGGTTGGACTACTGTTGTCAGTGATGCAAGTACACTGTAAAAAATTTGGAGTAGGATTTACTTGAAGAAAAACCTAGCTAAACCATCTCACTCAGAAAATACTAGTAAATTTACAAAGATTTGCCAAGTAAAAACCTAAACATATTTATCAGTAGCTTTAATTAGAAACCTTTAAGTTAAATTTACTTGGAATATGGAATTAAGTAAACTTTACAAAAAAAAACAACAGTAATTTTAACTCGGCTTGTAAAAGGTTGATTAACACCGATTTCCTTTGCCTTTGTATTACATTTCACTAAAACAATAATCTTGAATTATATTAGTCATTTATAGTATGTGCTTTACTTAGAACATCTAAGTAATTTATATATACATCATGTCAGACATTAAGCCTTATGTGAATGCAAACACCTCAATACTTGGTGTACAATACACAATGGCGGTAACATTTGATGGATCGTTTTTGTGTTTGAATGTGTCGTTTTGAGCAAAAAATTTACTAGAAATGTCACAAAATGGCAAGTTACTAATCCTGACAACAAAAGCAATGATAAAACAGTGTAAATACAGCTGGAAACCAGTGAAAAATGAGCCTCATTAATTATTCAAGGTCCAGTGCATGATGGGAACCCCAGTATCAGAAAAGTTGAGTAATTTTTACATAATTTTATTGAGTTGATATTTACACTTTCATTTCTACTCGCTTGAAGTACTGATATGGAATTTACTTAGTTTTTTAAATTTTTGCCTGAACTCAATTTTTCATGTAAATTACATTGGGTTTTTTTCACTAGTATTTACTTAACCAAAAAATCGTTTTTTACAGTGTATTTGAAATGAACATGATTTCTTAATGTCTAGTGACATATCAGGGCCAGTTTATGATTATTTGAAATAAATTTCTTACATACAGCTCCTTTAAGGTTAAGCAGTCATTAATCAAACCAGAATATAACAAAAGTACAGGAACAGTCGACACATTATTAGAATTTTATTGGAATAGTCTTTATATATTATTCCACCATTGATGAATAGAGGTCAGAGCTGTGGCATGAACTAACTTTCAGTCACTTCAGTTTTGCATTACTGTTAAACAGACATAAATAAAATTATTTAGTCTACGAAATTTGTTTATGGCTTTAAGGTTTTGGTTTTGTTTATGGCTATTTTTAGATCCAGCTCTTCTGGAGTGTGCTTCAGGTGTCCGCCATTGCTGCATCAACGCCTTAATGTGGCATTTGGGCTCCACCTCGTCACAGCATCTGAGGGAACAGAATGTGGTTTTAAAAAAGGCTCATTTTTATTAGAATGTCTGAAATGTCTTTTAAAATGTCTGAAAATAGCAATGTTTTTTTCTGCATAATAATCTTATGCCAATAAAAGATGTTCTGCATTAAATGTGTTTGAATAGTGAAAAATTTCAAATAAAACAGCCAGACAGGTGGTCTTTTAAAGAATGTCCCCTGATTTGATAAAAGCTAACAATAAAAATTACATTAATATTAAGACAAGGAACAAGAGATGTTTTTGAATGTAATAAGGCCAAAATTACCTTGAATTATATTGTACAAAGGTGCAGCGTTGAATGGCATCTTTTCAATTTGGCCACCACCCCATTGAAATTCATAAAAAAATAAAAATTAAAACAAGATCACCTCATCTATGTGTTCATCTGTTATAATTTATGTACTGCAGCCAAACAAAATCTAAAGTTAATAATGTGGGGGTCAAGAGCAAAAGATTTGTTATAGAATAGTTGCATCTCTCCAGAAAACAAATAATGTCAAGTTGACTCAACTAAATGTTTGTTTGTGTCATAGACAATTTATTTCCAGTTCTGTCTTCAATTCCCAATCAAATGTTAAACATGACAAGGAAAGAGGAAGCAGGACAAGGTAACAAGAAAACAGTCTGATAGAAAAATATGGTAACGCTTTAGATTACAGCCCGGAAAGTACTGTGAAATTAAAGTGATTTTACAGCGTAACAGTCCTCTCTTTATCTCCACTCTCAGATCAATGTCAGCTGAATTAAAGAAGTTTAGGGTGTCCATCGCTGTAACTCTTCTGCTGGACGTGCAGTGATAACATGTAAAGAGTTAATATCCAGACTTGGGTCTCCGTCATTTTATGTCACAAATATATCAGACATGGAGCTTCTGTAGTTTTCTGCTGATCTCTGGGATGTTTTCTTTCACATGCATATCTTCCACCTCCTGTCTCACATGCTTGAGTTTCTGCTCATAAAAACGCTTAGACTCTTTAAAACGTCTGGACTTCTGTTTCACTTCCTCTTCCAGCTCTTTGATTTTCTGCTCTTTTTCCTGGCCGGATTGTTTTAGTTGTTCAATATCCTCTTCCAGTTTTTTCTTTTCTCCCTCAAATGAGCCTGTTAGCTCTTCTATTTTCTTATTGCATTCTTCTTCCAGATCTTTTTTTTTCTCCTTCAGCATTTCTTCCACACGCTGAAACATGTCACTGGTGTAATATTTATCTTCATTCTTGCTCAACATGTCATCAACCTTATCCAGGAACTCCAAAACCTGTTCGCGATTATCGATTTTTTTGTTGTCGAACACATGATACCGTCCGCCATATGATTCTACGAGTTTGTTTAGTTCAGGTCCTGCTACACTCAGAATTTGATCGATGGGTTCGGTCAGTTCATCCCCGTGTGTGAAGAGGATGAGTGTGTGTTTATCTGCTTCTTCTCCGAATACAGTTCTGATCTTCTCCACTGAACGTCTCTCTTCTTGAGTGAACGGGCCGACCTGAATGACCAGGATGATGGCGTGAGGTCCAGGCGCCGTCATGTTTATACATTTACGGATCTCTTTCATGAATTCTCTTTCTGAGAGTGAAGTATCAAAGATCCCTGGACAATCAACCAGCTCCAGCTGATGGTCAGCCACTTCTCCAGTCTCCTTCCAGCACTCTTTAGTCACAGATGAAGCTTTTCTGGCGGCTCTGAAGGCTTTTCTGCCCAGGATTGTGTTTCCAGACGAGCTTTTCCCTGCTCCAGTCCTTCCCACCAACACCATCCTTCTCAAAGACACTGAAGAATACAGTAAACAAGAGCTTTATATGCAGAATGCAATCAATTTTAAAAGAAATATGATTTATGTGAATAAATAAATAAATTCATTCTAAAATAAATGAATGAAAATCACCAGATAATGTTTATTAAATACAGATGAATGGAGACAGTGGGTGATGTGGGCAGATACTTACTATTTGGATGTTTTAAATCAAAACTATCACTTCTTTTCTTTGTGTGAACTTCACCTGGACAGAGAAAAACAAACATCACACTGTAAGAATACGAGATCACAGTAAAATCCCTGATGTTAAATTAACACCGCTCAGTGTTTATATGGGAACTACCAGCAGGGTGTTAAAAGTAACACTGATACAGTGTTAGAGTTAATGAGATAAATAAGTGATTAATTGAGTGATAATTGAGCATTGAAGACACCTGATGATAACAAGCAGAATCACTGAAGAAACACAAGTACTACAACTGACCCTGACCGCTCCTTCTTGCCAGATCTGGGCCACAAGGAAACAAACCACAACTGAACCTTATCTGAGCTACAAAATCTATGTATATTAAATATAGAGTCTTCTTAAAAAAAAAACACACAGTTTGTTCATACTTAAGCCATTGAGAATTTGCTATGAATATTAAGAAAGTTGTAATGCTGCACTTTAAAACGATACCAAACTTGTGCCGAGGGGAAGCGCTAGTCATTGAGAAGCAAAACAGCATTTTTCTTAGAGAAAGGAAATGTGCTTCTCTTAGAAAACACACAAATAAAAATACTTTTAGATGTTTAATTGCGATGTGGATCATTGGGATTGCTAGACGAGGGCTTAATGAACTCATTTTTGTAAAAACCTCAAATTCTACCAAGATTTAATTTTTTCACTTGTTTTGCTTGTAGCTTGTAATTATCCTGTGCACATTCAGACTCATTTTTCCAGCACAGGTCACATATCTTGTTGTACTATTCATATTTTATTTAAATGTAAAACTCACTGTCTAGAGGCTGACGTTTGCTTCCTCTTGTGTCGAATAATCCTGAATTTCCCTGATCTTCACCTGTTACAAAAAAAAAAAGTATTATCATTAATGATGAAATATTGAATTGAAATATCTTATTGTGGGATTTTTAAGGTATTGCATCTCTTAATAAAATATTTTGATTTTAAATTCACAAACACTGCATTATTTTAAATAACTTGAACAGAAGTGAACTGACTCACCAAGTTGTGTGAATAATCCTCTTGATTCGGCCATCTACACACAATTGTCACTTTTGTAGTGAAGCACTTCAGACATTAATAAACACGCTTTTAAAGAGACCTACGCATTACTGTGATTGTGAAGTTGTGTTGAATCAAAAGTTGTGCTCTCATAACAACTCAGAAACTGGTTGTACTTGATATTTGGCATTCATTCCTTGCAACTCCCTGTCATATGATCCTATCAGTGTAGATCTCTGAACGGCTTGGTAAAATGCACTGTAAAAAAAATAAAATCTTTCAAAAATTGGTCAGACTATCAGCTACAGCTGCCAAAATAACAAAAACTGTAAAATAAAGTAAAATATATCATAATTTAAATAAAAGTGCAACTTTTTTTACAGAAATGTTCCTTAAATGTTCTACAGAAAACGCTGTACTAATTCAGGAAATACCTGTAAAATAACAATCAAACACCTTTAAAAAAAACATAAAAACAGTCAAATGACTGTCAGCAATGGCTGCTATATAAAAAACAGAAAATCAGTGTAAAATATCCTAATTTGAATAAAATGTAAAACACTTGTATAGATTCATTAAACGTGTTAACATAAACAGAGTTATTTCGCATATATTTCCTTAATCTTTGCTAACAAACAAATTCACTGTTAAAAATTGAATCTCTTGCAGTGAACTACATACACGATTTACCGTGAGTATACGTCACTGGCCCTGCATCAGCAACTACACACTCACTGTCTGTTAAATAAAGCAACACACATCATAACATCAGTGTACAAAAGTCCCAGATGGTCCCACAGCCAGAGATGGGCACAAATACATCAAAAAGTATTTAATTACAAATGACAAATACTTACTCATCAAATATATTCAAATAAAATACAAAATACTGCTGTGAAAAAACAAACTAACTGTAATTGGAAGATAACTTTATTCTAGAGCTGCCAACTAAAGCCAAAACAATCTGTTTCTTTAATTTCCTATGATCAGTGTAAAGCCGCTTTGGAGCAATCTACATTGATAAAAGCGCTTTATAAATGAAGATGACTTGTCTTGACTCTTGACTTAATTAATGGTCATTCTAGTCCATTATAGCAAATACTCTTCCCTAGTTGAATGTTTTGTGAATGTATAGAGTCCCATACATCTAGAACATTTTGAGCACATCAATGATAGGAACATAGGCAAAATGTCCAATCACATGACCACATTCCTTATAGTATGCTGAACAGGTTCTATCATGTCCAAAGGAGATATACAGTATTCTTTGAACAAATGTTCAGAGTGTATTACTTTACAGGCCTCAGCAAAAAAGTCAAATTAGCCTATTGTAAATACCCTAAAGTTCATGAATTTTAAAACCATTTTGCTTTAGATGGTAAGAAAACAATTCTCTGAATAAAGTAAAAATGTTTTTTGTTTGGCAGTTGTAGCTGCCTGTCATTTGACCCTTTTTTTTTACGATTTTTGATCATAATAATGCAGGAAATACCTGTGAAATAACAGTTTATTTAATGTATGATGTTTTACTTTAATGTTACAGTTTTTTAGGCTGCCGCTCATTTAACCGTTTTATCATTTCACTTTTTGCTACTGTTTAATTACAGATTATATTTGTAATTTTACATACATTTTTATGTAATATAAGAAAACAGAAAAAAACTGTATGAAAATACAATGTTCTGTATAAAAAATGTGAGTGACTGGAATTTGTCATTAATGTCACAATACCTGCATTTTTATTTTACAAATATTATTTGTAATTTGACAGTGTTTTGAGTACAATTTAAAATGAAAGAAAATGATAGTCAAAAAATCAGTTATTTTCTGTGAAATTTGGATTTTTTTTTCAGTGTACATGTAACTCAAATCTGATGAGAGTGTAGGCTATATTATTTTTTTAAAGCATTTTTCATTTATTTGTGTACATCTTTTAAAAGGAAAAATGCAGTGCAGGGCATAGTCCATTGTCCACGCACAAGTCACACTCCAGTCCAGTGGGTGGCGGTAAAACACACCCGTTTGTTTACAACCACCATTAACCTCAGAGGAAGAAGTTTAGTTTTCAGCGTGGGCTCTTCTGTTATGTGGTACTGACATAATACAAACTGTTACTAAGATACAACGATAGTCAATAAATGCCTGTAATATTCCCATCCTCCTCGTGACTAAGTTTTGAATCAAGCAGGAATATCTGGAGGAGTATCAACTGAACTGAGATCTGCTGCTGTGAAGATGGTGTTTGTTAAAGAGGAGAGTGAGGAGGACATGAGTGAACCAGAACCCTGGAGAATAAAACACGAGGAACAAGAAGGTTGGTGATTCCTCATTCATCTTTAAAGGGGTCCCATATGCCCATTTACAAAGTTTTGTTTTTTGGGTTTACGAATGTGTTTCCAAGCCTTCATTCACGGGCTATGAAAGCACTTCTAGGACGATTTCAGTGTTTTTTTCTTCTTTCCCCCCTAATGTTTATGATATATACTATTTAATCGTGATTATTTAAACTAATTAAATCCAAACAGTAATCGACACATTTTTTGCTTATATACCGTGGGCGCGGATTATTTAAATGAGAAATATTATGACTTCATAAAGCCGGGAAAATCGAGTTGTAGTCCAAACTGATTCGTTGTAGTTCTTTTAAAGGTTGTTAAATAAAATATCTGCCTTTTAAGGGAACTTGTAACGTTGCAGATATTTTTTTTATGCTCAAACAGCAACATTACAGACTGACTAAAGTTGAAAAAGCATAAAGGACCCATTCTGCTAACAAATAAACAGGGTGCGCATTCTTTAAAGTCTCCCTTAATGTAAAAACAAGTCATTAATTACAATTAAAATGTCTTAAATCAACGTTTTAAATATATTATCTTTGTTTTTACATGAGTGTAACTTAAACTCAAATATGGGATGATTGATTATAGTATTAAAATGAATAACACGTGCAAACACAATTATCAATGAACTTGATACGTGTTGCAGAAATGTTTTATCCATGCCTTTCAACTTGTGTGTGCGAAATTCAAAATTGAATGAATGTGTAGCAATTTGTAGATAGAGACATATTTGTTAATACAAAAGCTCAATTTTGTATTAATGCAGGCCAGAATTTGTGTGTGCAACAAGTAAGAACAAGTACAAATGGATGACAAATGGGGGTGAGTAAATTATCAGCAACAGTTTTTTCAGAAGTGAACTACTCCTTTAAGCGTCTTAAATGTGGAAGAACGCTTGATTATGCGTCTGTTGTCTGTTTTTAGCAGAATACTGCCATCTAGTGGTAGCAGGTTTTCTCAGACAGTGTGTGTGGATCTTTCAAAATGAAATTCTGAAATGAAATTTCTTTTTTCTTTTCAATTCTTTCAAAATGAAATTCTCAAAATCCAAATGAATCAAATAGGATCGATTCAGAAACGAGTCAATGAATGCACACGTGTCACCTCATCCACACATTCTGGCCTGCATTAATACAAAATTGAGCTTTTCTATTAAGAAATATGTCTCTATTTGTTTAAAATGCAGCACATTCGTGTAATTCTGTATTTTGCACACACAAGTTTTTTTTTTTTAATTAATATTAAGACATTATTAATGATAATAACTAAAGTTAATTTCATCTACACTTTAAATTAAGCTTAATGATTTATTGCTAACAGATTTTTTTTTTTTTTTTTTTTTTGTAGAACTGTGAGTTCTCATTTGAGGGGATGCTGCGATCAAATTTTAGTCTGGTGCCCTATGAACTTAAAATAAAACACCATATCATAATATTTGTATGTTAAGTCTATTTAATATTAAAGAATTAGTATTCCGGTTATTTACGGTATTTTAGTTATATATGGTTATACAGCGCTCCTAGTAAAAAAAGTTAATCTGGAGCCCTAAAATTTAGTGTTATGAATGTTTTTTAAATGTCGATCCCAATGCATCGTTTTCGTTTTCTACATGTTTACTAAAATCACCAACAATCAGGACTTTATCTGCAGCCAGTACTAACTCTGATAGAAAATCAGCAAATTCTTTGATAAAGTCTGTATGGCGCCTGGTAGTATCAAGCACAAAATCTCAAACATGATTTATCATTTACACTATATATTTTTACTTTAAGCACCAACACTTCAAAAAAAAATTAAAATTTAAACTAGATTTCTTAGTAATGCTGAAAATATTACTATGAATTACAGCAACACCTCCCCCTTTACCTTTCAATTGAGGTTCATATTTATAACTGTAATCTTGTGGGTTGACTCATTCAATGTAATTGTTTGTTTTAGCCAGGTTTCTGTCAAAAACAGCACATCTAGGTTATCTATAATCTTATAATTAACAATAAGTGCTTTTGAAGTAAGGGATACTGAATAAATATTGATATTTGGATATCGAATATTGATATTGGATCAAATATTCAGCAACCCAAGCTTTATCATTTGCTCATTTGTATTATATCTGTTTTTATTTGTTGAACATCAATTAAAATGTTTACCCTTAGATGGGTTTGAATTTTTTTAATGTCCTAATTCGGTGAACAGACACAGTCTCTATGATGATATCTAGGTGAAAGAGTCTCTACGTGACGGGATTTATCTGACCTCAGTGATGTGAGACAGCTGGCAGACGGTCGGTTTAGCCAGTCTGTCTGTTTCCTGACCTGAGCCCCAGATTGTCATGTTTGAACTCGAAGACTATGTGCCATATTACTATGAATTCTATATAATTTTGCGGACACCACTATGATGCCCCAAAAATGCAATTGCACATGCTTATGATGCCCTAAATTGCTGCTTCACACACTATGATGCCTCAATATGCAGTTGCACACACTAAAATGCTGTTTCACACACCTATGATGCCCCAAAATGCTGTTGCACACCCCAAAATGCTGTTGCACACCCTAAAATGCTGTTGCACATGCTTATTATGCCCCAAAATGCTGTTGCACACCCTAAAATGCTGTTGCACATGCTATTAAATGCCCCAAAAATGCTATTGCACACCCTAAAATGCTGTTGCACATGCCTATAATGCCCCAAAAATGCTATTGCACACGCTTATGATGCCCTAAAATGCTGTTGCACACACCTATGATGCCCCAAAATGCTGTTGCACATGCTTATGATGCCCTAAATTGCTGCTTCACTCTGCTATGATGCCTCAAAATGCAGTTGTACACTCTAAAATGCTGTTGCACATGCTTATAATGCCCCA
>NW_024121987.1:14973668-15071177 GCF_016745375.1 Pimephales promelas
TAAAATTACACAAAATGTCCCATGAGAGCTATTTAAAATTTTCACTGTATATAGTAAGAGTACATACTGTTAACCAATGAACATGTCATGTTCAGTCCTCTCTTTATCTCAACACACACTCAGATCAATGTCATCTGAATTAAAGAAGTTTAGGGTGTCCATCGCTGTAACTCTTCTGCTGGACGTGCAGTGATAACATGTAAAGAGTTAATATCCAGACTTGGGTCTCCGTCATTTTATGTCACAAATATATCAGACATGGAGCTTCTGTAGTTTTCTGCTGATCTCTGGGATGTTTTCTTTCACATGCATATCTTCCACCTCCTGTCTCACATTCTTGCGTTTCTGCTCATAAAAACGCTTCGACTCTTTAAAATGTCTGTCCTTCATTTTCATTTGCTCCTCTAGCTTTTTAATTTCCTGGTCTTTTGTCTGGCCGGATTTTTTTAGTTGTTCAATGTCCTTTTCCAGTTTTTTCTTTTTTTCCTTAAATGAGTCTGTTAGATCTTCTATTTTCTTATTGCATTTTTCTTTCAGATGCTTTTCTTTCTTCTTCAGCATTTTTTCCACAAGCTGAAACATGTCACTGGTGTAATATTGATCTCCATTCTTGCTCAACATGTCATCAACCTTATCCAGGAACTCCAAAACCTGTTTGCGATTATCGATTTCTTTGTTGTCGAACACATGATACCGTCCGCCATATGATTCTACGAGTTTGTTTAGTTCAGGTCCTGCTACATCCAGAATTTGATCGATGGGTTCGGTCAGTTCATCACCGTGTGTGAAGAGGATGAGTGTGTGTTTATCTGCTTCTTCTCCGAATACAGTTCTGATCTTCTCCACTGAAAGTCTCTCTTCTTGAGTGAACGGGCCGACCTGAATGACCAGGATGATGGCGTGAGGTCCAGGTGCCGTCATGTTTATACACTTACTGATCTCTTTCATGAATTCTCTTTCTGAGAGTGACGTATCAAAGATCCCTGGACAATCAACCAGCTCCAGCTGATGGTCAGCCACTTCTCCAGTCTCCTTCCAGCACTCTTTGGTCACAGATGAAGCTTTTCTGGCGGCTCTGAAGGCTTTTCTGCCCAGGATTGTGTTTCCAGACGAGCTTTTCCCTGCTCCAGTCCTTCCCACCAACACCATCCTTCTCAAAGACACTGAAGAATACAGTAAACAAGAGCTTTATATGCAGAATGCAATCAATTTTAAAAGAAATATGATTTATGTGAATAAATAAATAAATTCATTCTAAAATAAATGAATGAAAATCACCAGATAATGTTTATTAAATACAGATGAATGGAGACAGTGGGTGATGTGGGCAGATACTTACTATTTGGATGTTTTAAATCAAAACTATCACTTCTTTTCTTTGTGTGAACTTCACCTGGACAGAGAAAAACAAACATCACTCTGTAAGAATACGAGATCACAGTAAGATCCCTGATGTTAAATTAACACCGCTCAGTGTTTATATGGGAACTACCAGCAGGGTGTTAAAAGTAACACTGACACTGATGTCAACATTAGTATCGTATTCTTGATAATAGACTTATTTGTACCAATTGCTCTTGGCTTTGTCCCTCTCTTGTGTAGCAATCTCTCTCTTTCTCTCTCTCATGTTTTTTTTTTGTTTGTTTTTGTGTTAGATAATATATGTTTATTTTATTTTATCTTGGTGTTTTTTCTTTTTTTTTGTATATGTGTGATGCTCTCTCTGTTTTTAGGGTGACTGTGTAACATTCTGTCAAGGGTCTACGGATGAAAAATAGCCTCATTGGGCTAATTCTGGCACATTTACACTTGTTTATTAATGTGCATTGACCCTGTAAATAAAATAAATAAATAAATAAAAGATACAGTGTTAGAGTTAATGAGATAAATAAGTGATTAATTGAGTGATAATTGAGCATTGAAGACACCTGATGATAACAAGCAGAATCACTGAAGAAACACAAGTACTACAACTGACCCTGACCGCTCCTTCTTGCCAGATCTGGGCCACAAGGAAACAAACCACAACTGAACCTTATCTGAGCTACAAAATCTATGTATATTAAATATAGAGTCTTCTTAAAAAAAAAAAAAAAAAAACACAGTTTGTTCATACTTAAGCCATTGAGAATTTGCTATGAATATTACGAAAGTTGTAATGCTGCACTTTAAAACGATACCAAACTTGTGCCGAGGGGAAGCGCCAGTCATTGAGAAGCAAAACAGCATTTTTCTTAGAGAAAGGAAATGTACTTCTCTTAGAAAACACACAAATAAAAATACTTTTAGATGTTTAATTGCGATGTGGATCATTGGGATTGCTAGACGAGAGCTTAATGAACTCATTTTTGTAAAAAACCTCAAATTCTACCAAGATTTAATTTTTTCACTTGTTTTGCTTGTAGCTTGTAATTATCCTGTGCACATTCGGACTCATTTTGCCAGCACAGGTCACATATCTTGTTGTACTATTCATATTTTATTTAAATGTAAAACTCACTGTCTAGAGGCTGACGTTTGCTTCCTCTTGTGTCGAATAATCCTGAATTTCCCTGATCTTCACCTGTTACAAAAAAAAAAAGTATTATCATTAATGATGAAATATTGAATTGAAATATCTTATTGTGGGATTTTTAAGGTATTAAATCTCTTAATAAAATATTTTGATTTTAAATTCACAAACACTGCATTATTTTAAATAACTTGAACAGAAGTGAACTGACTCACCAAGTTGTGTGAATAATCCTCTTGATTCGGCCATCTACACACAATTGTCACTTTTGTAGTGAAGCCCTTCAGACATTAATAAACAAGCTGTTAAAGAGACCTACGCATTACTGTGATTGTGAAGTTGTGTTGAATCAAAAGTTGTGCTCTCATAACAACTCAGAAACTGGTTGTACTTGATATTTGGCATTCATTCCTTGCAACTCCCTGTCATATGATCCTATCAGTGTATGAGATCTCTGAACGGCTT
The DNA here is from genome assembly GCF_016745375.1 of Pimephales promelas. The sequence goes on from NW_024121987.1 coordinate 14,976,646, forward strand.
GGTAAAATGCACTGTAAAAAAAAAAAAAAATCTTTAAAAAATTGGTCAGACTATCAGCTACAGCTGCCAAAATAACAAAAACTGTAAAATAAAGTAAAATATATCATAATTTAAATAAAAGTGCAACTTTTTTTACAGAAATGTTCCTTAAATGTTCTACAGAAAACGCTGTACTAATTCAGGAAATACCTGTAAAATAACAATCAAACACCTTTAAAAAACATAAAAACAGTCAAATGACTGTCAGCAATGGCTGCTATATAAAAAACAGAAAATCAGTGTAAAATATCCTAATTTGAATAAAATTTAAAACACTTTTATAGATATCTTCATTAAACGTGTTAACATAAACAGAGTTATTTCGCATATATTTCCTTAATCTTTGCTAACAAACAAATTCACTGTTAAAAATTGAACAATCTACATTGTTAAAAGCGCTTTATAAATGAAGATGACTTGTATTGACTTAAATTAAAGGTCATTCTAGTCCATTATAGCAAATACTCTTCCCTAGTTGAATGTTTTGTGAATGTATAGAGTCCATTACATCTAGAACATTTTGAGCACATCAATGATAGGAATATAGGCAAAATGTCCAATCACATGACCGTTAACATTCCTTATAGAATGCTGCGCAGGTTCTATCATGTCCAAATAAGATTGAACAAATGTTCAGAGTGTATTACAGGTCAGCAAAAAAAGTCAATTAGCCTATTTTAAATACCCTAAAGTTCATGAATTTTAAAACCATTTTGCTTTAGATGGTAAGAAAACAAGGAATCATTTTTTTCTGTGAATAAAGCAAAAATGTTTTTTGTTTGGCAGTTGTCATTTGACCCTTTTTAACGATTTTTGAAGGTATTTGATCATAATAATGATGTGAAATAACAGTTTACTTAATGTATGATGTTTTACTTTAATGTTACAGTTTTTTAGGCTGCCGCTCATTTAACCGTTTTATCATTTCACTTTTTTGCTACTGTTTAATTACAGATTATATTTGTAATTTTACATGCATTTTTATGTAATATAAGAAAACAGGAAAACAAAAATTGTATGAAAATACAATGTTCTGTATAAAAAATGTGACTGGAATTTGTCATTAATGTCACAATACCTGCATTTTTATTTTACAAATATTATTTGTAATTTGACAGTGTTTTGAGTACAATTTAAAATGAAAGAAAATTATCGTCAAAAAATCACTGTTATTTTCAGTGAAATTTGGATATTTTTTTTCAGTGTACATGTAACTCAAATCTGATGAGAGTGTAGGCTATATTATTTTTTAAAAGCATTTTTCATTTATTTGTGTAAATCTTTTTAGGAAAAATGCAGTGCAGGACATAGTCCATTGTCCACGCACAAGTCACACTCCAGTCCAGTGGGTGGCGGTAAAACACATCCGTTTGTTTACAACCACCATTAAACCTCGGAGGAAGAAGTTTAGTTTTCAGCGTGGGCTCTTCTGTTATGTGGTGCTGACTTAATACAAACTGTTACAAAGATAGAACGATAGTCAATGAATGCCTGTAATATTCCCATCCTCATAGACGTGACTAGGTTCTGAATCAAGCAGGAATATCTGGAGGAGTATCAACTGAACTGAGATCTGCTGCTGTGAAGATGGTGTTTGTTAAAGAGGAGAGTGAGGAGGACATGAGTGAACCAGAACCCTGGAGAATAAAACACGAGGAACAAGGAGGTTGGTGATTCTTCATTCATCTTTAAAGGGGTCCCATATGCCCATTTACAAAGTTTTGTTTTTTGGGGTGTACGAATGTGTTTTCAAGCCTTCATTCACGGGCTATGCAAGCACTTCTAGGACGATTTCAGTGTTTTTTCTTCTTTTTCCCCCTAATGTTTATGTTATATACTATTTAATCGTGATTATTTAAACTAATTAAATCCAAACAGTAATCGACACATTTTTTGCTTATATACCGTGGGCGTGAATTATTTAAATAAGAAATATTATGACTTCATAAAGCCGGGAAAATCGAGTCGTAGTCCAAACTGATTCGTTGTAGTTCTTTTAAAGGTTGTGCCTTTTAAGGGAACTTGTAACGTTGCAGATATTTTTTTATGCCCAAACAGCAACATTACAGACTGACTAAAGTTGAAAAAGCATAAAGGACCCATTCTGGTGTTTAAGCTAACAAATAAACAGGGTGTGCATCCTTTAAAGTCTCCCTTAATGTAAAAACAAGTCATTAATTACAATTAAAATGTCTTAAATCAACGTTTTAAATATATTATCTTTGTTTTTACATGAGTGTGACTCAAATATGGGATGATTGATTATAGTATTAAAATGAATAACACGTGCAAACACAATTATCAATGAACTTGATAGATGTTGCAGAAATGTTTTATCCATGCCTTTCAACTTGTGTGCGCTGTGCGCAAAATTCAAAATTGAATGAATGTGTAGCAATTTGTAGATAGAGACATATTTGTTCATACAAAAGCTCAATTTTGTATTAATGCAGGCCAGAATTTGTGCGTGCAACAAGTAAGAACAAGTAAAAATGGATGACAAATGGGGGTGAGTAAATTATCAGCAACAGTTTTTTCAGAAGAGAACTACTCCTTTAAGCGTCTTAAATGTGGAAAAACGCTTGATTATGCGTCTGTTGTCTGTTTATAGCAGAATACTGCCATCTAGTGGTAGCAGGTTTTCTCAGACAGTGTGTGTGGATCTTTCAAAATGAAATTCTGAAATGAAATTTCTTTCTTCTTTCTTTTCAATTCTTTCAAAATGAAATTCTCAAAATCCAAATGAATCAAATAGGATTGATTCAGAAACGAGTCAATGAATGCACACGTGTCACCTCATCCACACATTCTGGCCTGCATTAATACAAAATTGAACTTTTCTATTAAGAAATATGTCTCTATTTGTTTAAAATGCAGCACATTCATGTAATTCTGTATTTTGCACACACAAGTTTTTTTTAAAATTAATATTAAGACAATATTAATGATAATAACTAAAGTTAATTTCATCTACACTTTAAATTAAGCTTAATGATTTATTGCTAACAGATTTTTTTTTTTTTTTTGTAGAACTGTGAGTTCTCATTTGAGGGGATGCTGCCATCAAATTTTAGTCTGGTGCCCTGTGAACTTAAAATAAAACACCATATCATAATATTTGTATGTTAAGTCTATTTAATATTAAAGAATTTGTCAGTATTCCGGTTATTTACGGTATTTTAGTTATATACGGTTATACAGCGCTCCTAGTAAAAAAAGTTAGTCTGGAGCCCTGAAATTTAGTGTTATGAATGTTTTTTAAATGTCAATCCCAATTCATCGTTTTCGTTTTCTACATGTTTACTAAAATCACCAACAATTAGGACTTTATCTGCAGCCAGTACTAACTCTGATAGAAAATCAGCAAATTCTTTGATAAAGTCTGTATGGCGCCTGGTAGTATCAAGCACAAAATCTCAAACGTCATTTATCATTTACACTATATATTTTTACATTAAGCACCAACACTAAAATTTAAACTAGATTTCTTAGTAATGCTGAAAATATTACTATGAATTACAGCAACACCTCCCCCTTTACCTTTCAATTGAGGTTCATATTTATAACTGTAATCTTGTGGGGTTGACTCATTCAGTGTAATTGTTTGTTTTAGCCAGGTTTCTGTCAAAAACAGCACATCTAGGTTATCTATAATCTTATTATTAAAAATAAGTGCTTTTGAAGTAAGGGATACTGAATAAATATTGATATTTGGATATCGAATATTGATATTGGATCGAATATTCAGCAACCCAAGCTTTATCATTTGCTCATTTGTATTATATCTGTTTTTATTTGTTGAACATCAATTAAATGTTTACCCTTAGATGGGTTTGAATTTTTTTAATGTCCTAATTCGGTGAACAGACACAGTCTCTATGATGATATCTAGGTGAAAGAGTCTCTACGTGACGGGATTTATCTGACCTCAGTGATGTGAGACAGCTGGCAGACGGTCGGTTTAGCCAGTCTGTCTGTTTCCTGACCTGAGCCCCAGATTGTCATGTTTGAACTCGAAGACTATGTGCCATATTACTATGAATTCTATATATTTTTGCGGACACCACTATGATGCACTATAAAATGCAATTGCACATGCTTATGATGCCCTAAATTGCTGCTTCACACACTATGATGCCTCAATATGCAGTTGCACACACTAAAATGCTGTTTCACACGCCTATGATGCCCCAAAATGCTGTTGCACACCCTAAAATGCTGTTGCACACCCTAAAATGCTGTTGCACATGCTTATGATGCCCCAAAATGCTGTTGTATACACCCTAAAATGCTGTTGCACACCCTAAAATGCTGTTGCACACCCCAAAATGCTGTTGCACACCCTAAAATGCTGTTGCACATGCTTATGATGCCCCAAAATGCCGTTTCACACCTCAAAATGCTGTTGCACACCCTAAAATGCTGTTGCACATGCTTATGATGCCCCAAAATGCTGTTGCACACCCTAAAATGCTGTTGCACATGCTTATGATGCCCCAAAATGCTGTTGCACACCCTAAAATGCTGTTGCACACCCTAAAATGCTGTTGCACATGCTTATGATGCCCCAAATGCTGTTGCACACCCCAAAATGCTGTTGCACACCCTAAAATGCTGTTGCACATGCTTATGATGCCCCAAAATGCTGTTGTATACACCCTAAAATGCTGTTGCACACCCCAAAATGCTATTGCACACCCTAAAATGCTGTTGCACATGCTTATGATGCCCCAAAATGCTGTTGTACACCCCAAAATGCTGTTGCACACCCTAAAATGCTGTTGCACACCCCAAAATGCTGTTGCACACCCTAAAATGCTGTTGCACACCCCAAAATGCTGTTGTACACCCTAAAATGCTGTTGCACACCCTAAAATGCTGTTGCACATGCTTATGATGCCCCAAAATGCTGTTGCACACCCTAAAATGCTGTTGCACACCCCAAAATGCTGTTGCACACCCTAAAATGCTGTTGCACATGCTCATGATGCCCCAAAATGCTGTTGCACATGCTTATGATGCCCCAAAATGCTGTTGCACACCCCAAAATGCTGTTGCACACCCTAAAATGCTGTTGCACACCCCAAAATGCTGTTGCACACCCTAAAATGCTGTTGCACATGCTTATGATGCCCCAAAATGCTGTTGCACACCCAAAAATGCTGTTGCACACCCTAAAATGCTGTTGCACACCCCAAAATGCTGTTGCACACCCTAAAATGCTGTTGCACATGCTTATGATGCCCCAAAATGAAATGCTGTTGCACACCCCAAAATGCTGTTGCACACCCTAAAATGCTGTTGCACACCCTAAAATGCTGTTGCACATGCTTATGATGCCCCAAAATGCTGTTGCACACCCTAAAATGCTGTTGCACACCCTAAAATGCTGTTGCACATGCTTATGATGCCCCAAAATGCTGTTGTACACCCCAAAATGCTGTTGCACACCCTAAAATGCTGTTGCACACCCCAAAATGCTGTTGCACACCCTAAAATGCTGTTGCACATGCTTATGATGCCCCAAAATGCCGTTTCACACCTCAAAATGCTGTTGCACACCCTAAAATGCTGTTGCACATGCTTATGATGCCCCAAAATGCTGTTGCACACCCCAAAATGCTGTTGCACATGCTTATGATGCCCCAAAATGCTGTTGCACACCCTAAAATGCTGTTGCACACCCTAAAATGCTGTTGCACATGCTTATGATGCCCCAAAATGCTGTTGCACACCCCAAAATGCTGTTGCACACCCTAAAATGCTGTTGCACATGCTTATGATGCCCCAAAATGCTGTTGCACACCCTAAAATGCTGTTGCACACCCCAAAATGCTATTGCACACCCTAAAATGCTGTTGCACATGCTTATGATGCCCCAAAATGCTGTTGTACACCCCAAAATGCTGTTGCACACCCCAAAATGCTGTTGCACACCCCAAAATGCTGTTGCACACCCTAAAATGCTGTTGCACACCCCAAAATGCTGTTGTACACCCTAAAATGCTGTTGCACACCCTAAAATGCTGTTGCACATGCTTATGATGCCCCAAAATGCTGTTGCACACCCTAAAATGCTGTTGCACACCCCAAAATGCTGTTGCACACCCTAAAATGCTGTTGCACATGCTCATGATGCCCCAAAATGCTGTTGCACATGCTTATGATGCCCCAAAATGCTGTTGCACACCCCAAAATGCTGTTGCACACCCTAAAATGCTGTTGCACACCCCAAAATGCTGTTGCACACCCTAAAATGCTGTTGCACATGCTTATGATGCCCCAAAATGCTGTTGCACACCCAAAAATGCTGTTGCACACCCTAAAATGCTGTTGCACACCCCAAAATGCTGTTGCACACCCTAAAATGCTGTTGCACATGCTTATGATGCCCCAAAATGAAATGCTGTTGCACACCCCAAAATGCTGTTGCACACCCTAAAATGCTGTTGCACATGCTTATGATGCCCCAAAATGCTGTTGCCAGAGGCGTAGCAAGCTTTTGAAAAGTGTGGGGGATGGATGTGTCATTTAAATTTGGGCATGTTACGTAGACCCATGTCCCTCTAGGGGGTTCGGGGGCATGCTCCCCCGCAAGAAAATTTGGTACATTTTAAGGTTAAATGCATCAATCTGGAGCACATTGAGAGCTCAAAATTAAGAGCTTCAACTGGATTCGACCCAGGCGTGCACATTGAACAACGAAAAAGCATTGACTTGTAGCTTACCTAAAGAGGGCTCAAACATCTTTATAGTTATGATATAGAGTCTGTCATTATATTCTATATTACGCTATCAAAATTACAATACTTTTGTCCTAATTTCTTCACTTGTAAGAAATAAACCCTTGAGCTTTTATTTAGGAGAAAACACAGAACACCATGCTGATCGTGTGAGCAAAGAGCGCGTTTTTTTTTTTTTTTTTTTTTTTCAAATCACGCAGCATTACAAACAGAATGCCTAACGCAAGTCTTGTACTGTTTATCCAAAAATACGGAATATAATAATGAAAACACTGGACATGTCAATAAAACATAAACATAACATCTTCCCAAACACATATCAAGCTTATTTAAAAACCTCGAAAGCATAAACACTCATTCAAAGTACCTGGAAAAGGGAGATGTAAACATAAACAACCATAAGTTCCCGCCTCCTCAGCACGAGCTGACCGATACATCCAACACATCAAGAGAGGCGGGACTTAAGGCAGAACAGCCAATCATCAGCCGGACACACTCAAAGCCGGTGTCATGTTTGAGAGGAGACAGCCGCAGCGAGCGTACACACACACACACACACACACTGAGCGCCAAAGAAACGGAGGAGCGACTGTAGGAAGGCGTTTGTGTAAAACTGCGGAAAAACGGCAGAAAAAGTGCGGGTGTTGAACACTCTCACCGAGAAAAGTGTGGGTGTTAAAACACCCACATCCCCCACGGTTGCGACGCCCCTGGCTGTTGCACACCCCAAAATGCTGTTGCACACCCTAAAATGCTGTTGCAAACCCCAAAATGCTGTTGCACACCCTAAAATGCTGTTGCACATGCTTATGATGCCCCAAAATGCTGTTGCACACCCCAAAATGCTGTTGCACACCCTAAAATGCTGTTGCACACCCCAAAATGCTGTTGCACACCCTAAAATGCTGTTGCACATGCTTATGATGCCCCAAAATGCTGTTGCACACCCCAAAATGCTGTTGCACCCCCTAAAATGCTGTTGCACACCCCAAAATGCTGTTGCACACCCTAAAATGCTGTTGCACACCCCAAAATGCTGTTGTACACCCTAAAATGCTGTTGCACACCCTAAAATGCTGTTGCACATGCTTATGATGCCCCAAAATGCTGTTGCACACCCTAAAATGCTGTTGCACACCCCAAAATGCTGTTGCACACCCTAAAATGCTGTTGCACACCCTAAAATGCTGTTGCACATGCTCATGATGCCCCGAAATGCTGTTGCACATGCTTATGATGCCCCAAAATGCTGTTGCACACCCCAAAATGCTGTTGCACACCCCAAAAAGCTGTTGCACACCCTAAAATGCTGTTGCACATGCTTATGATGCCCCAAAATGCTGTTGCACACCCCAAAATGCTGTTGCACACCCTAAAATGCTGTTGCACACCCCAAAATGCTGTTGCACACCCTAAAATGCTGTTGCACATGCTTATGATGCCCCAAAATGCTGTTGCACACCCCAAAATGCTGTTGCACACCCTAAAATGCTGTTGCACACCCTAAAATGCTGTTGCACATGCTTATGATGCCCCAAAATGCTGTTGCACACCCCAAAATGCTGTTGCACACCCTAAAATGCTGTTGCACATGCTTATAATGCCCCAAAAAATGCTATTGCACACGCTTATGATGCCCTAAAATGCTGTTGCACACCCTAAAATGCTGTTGCACATGCCTATAATGCCCCAAAAATGCTATTGCACACGCTTATGATGCCCTAAAATGCTGTTGCACATGCCTATAATGCCCCAAAAATGCTATTGCACACGCTTATGATGCCCTAAAATGCTGTTGCACACACATATGATGCCCCAAAAATGCTGTTGCACATGCTTATGATGCCCTAAATTGCTGCTTCACACACTATGATGCCTCAATATGCAGTTGTACACACTAAAATGCTGTTGCACACCCTAAAATGCTGTTGCACACCCTAAAATGCTGTTGCACATCCCTATAATGCCCCAAAAATGCTATTGCACACGCTTATGATGCCCTAAAATGCTGTTGCACACACATATGATGCCCCAAAAATGCTGTTGCACATGCTTATGATGCCCTAAATTGCTGCTTCACACACTATGATGCCTCAATATGCTGTTGCACACCCTAAAATGCTGTTGCACATGCCTATAATGCCCCAAAAATGCTATTGCACACGCTTATGATGCCCTAAAATGCTGTTGCACACACATATGATGCCCCAAAAATGCTGTTGCACATGCTTATGATGCCCTAAATTGCTGCTTCACACACTATGATGCCTCAATATGCAGTTGTACACACTAAAATGCTGTTGCACACCCTAAAATGCTGTTGCACACCCCAAAATGCTGTTGCACATGCTTATAATGCCCCAAAAATGCTATTGCACACGCTTATGATGCCCTAAATTGCTGTTGCACACATATGATGCCCCCAAAAATGCTGTTGCACACCCTAAAATGCTGTTGCACATCCCTATAATGCCCCAAAAATGCTATTGCACACGCTTATGATGCCCTAAAATGCTGTTGCACACACATATGATGCCCCAAAAATGCTGTTGCACATGCTTATGATGCCCTAAATTGCTGCTTCACACACTATGATGCCTCAATATGCAGTTGTACACACTAAAATGCTGTTGCACACCCTAAAATGCTGTTGCACACCCCAAAATGCTGTTGCACATGCTTATAATGCCCCAAAAATGCTATTGCACACGCTTATGATGCCCTAAATTGCTGTTGCACACATATGATGCCCCCAAAAATGCTGTTGCACACCCTAAAATGCTGTTGCACATCCCTATAATGCCCCAAAATGCTATTGCACACGCTTATGATGCCCTAAAATGCTGTTGCACACACATATGATGCCCCAAAAATGCTGTTGCACATGCTTATGATGCCCTAAATTGCTGCTTCACACACTATGATGCCTCAATATGCAGTTGTACACACTAAAATGCTGTTGCACACCCTAAAATGCTGTTGCACACCCCAAAATGCTGTTGCACATGCTTATAATGCCCCAAAAATGCTATTGCACACGCTTATGATGCCCTAAATTGCTGTTACACACATATGATGCCCCAAAAAATGCTGTTGCACACCCTAAAATGCTGTTGCACATGCCTATAATGCCCCAAAAATGCTATTGCACACGCTTATGATGCCCTAAAATGCTGTTGCACACACATATGATGCCCCAAAAATGCTGTTGCACATGCTTATGATGCCCTAAATTGCTGCTTCACACGCCTATGATGCCCCAAAATGCTGTTGCACACCCAAAAATGCTGTTGCACATGCTTATAATGCTCCAAAAATGCTGTTGCACATGCTTATGATGCCCCAAAATGCTGTTGCACACCCTAAAATGCTGTTGCACATGCTTATAATGCCCCAAAAATGCTATTGCACACGCTCATGATGCCCTAAAATGCTGTTGCACACACATATGATGCCCCAAAAATGCTGTTGCACATGCTTATGATGCCCCAAAATGCTGTTGTACACCCTAAAATGCTGTTGCACAAGCTTATGAATATGATGCCCCAAAAATGCTGTTGCACACCCTAAAATGCTGTTGCACACCCTAAAATGCTGTTGCACACACATATGATGCCCCAAAAAATGCTGTTGCACATGCTTATAATGCCCCAAAAATGCTGTTGCACACGCTCATGATGCCCTAAAATGCTGCTTCACACGGCTATGATGCCTCAATATGCAGTTGCACACCCTACAATGCTTCTGCACATGCCCCAAAATGCTTTTGCACATGTTTATGATGCCCTAAAGTGCTGTTGCACACACCTATAATGCCCCAAAAATGCTATTGCACACGCTTATGATGCCAGCCATTACAGTAAGTGAGGACAGTCTACTAACTATCTCATCACTCCTGCGAACAGGAAGGCGGCCAGAGCAAATTAAAGTGCTTGACATCATACTTGCATGTTCACACACCTCTTTAAAGGGGAAATGAAGCAGTGAATCAAGTTTACATGATTTACAAGATTGATTTCCAATATAATCAACAATTATATAAGAAACATTACAAATGTAAACATTTAGAAGAAAAAAAGAAAAACGTTGTATGTTTCGCCGCCAGGGCGCCGCCATTGTGCAGGTGACGTCACGGGGTTGGTTGGCTCAAGTTTAACAGGTTCTGGGCATTGAAAATCGTGACATCAAACTGTGTTTATACCAGTGTTTTTACCGCGAACGACTAATGTTAGGTACAGTCATTAGACAAAAAGACGACGTCTAATGTTATATGTTAACAAACTGCACATAGAAACATTGTTCGCGATGTCTGCCGTCAGATATTCCCGTCTCATTAACAACATGTAAGTTAGCATGTAACGTTATTTGTTAAAGGGGAAATGAAACGTCCATATTTCCGCACTGGTAGTGCTAGTAACGTTAGCTATAGCCTACATATTCTAGGAAACAGTGTCTCCGCTCTGACATCCTTCAGGGAAAGCATCGCCACTTCCACACGTCTAACTCCCGGCACAGCATGGTAAACGTGCGCGCCGGTGATGCAGAATTGACCACGCAACACATGTTCAAGATCAACCTCTTGACAACAGATGGACTCTGACACGGAGGGCATCGCAGGACAACAGCCACACGGACACCTGGTAAGTTAGCGTTGCAAACCCGCTCTTCGCCCCAAACCACCACCGGCTGTTCTACATAGCAACGTAACTTAACGTTACATGATGTTGACGAGACGGGAATATGACGGCAGACATCGCGAACAATATTTCTATGTGCAGTTTGTTAACATATAACATTAGACGTCGTCTTTTTGTCTAATAACTGTACCTAACATTAGTCGTTCGCGGTCAAAACACTGGTGTAAACACAGTTTGATGTCGCGATTTTCAATGCCCAGAGCCTGTTAAACTTGAGCCAACCAACCCCGTGACGTCACCTGCACAATGGCGGCGCCCTGGCGGCGAAAGATACAATTTTTTTTTCTTTTTTTCTTCTAAATGTTTAAATTTGTAATGTTTCTTATATAATTGTTGATTACATTGGAAATCCATCTTGTAAATCATGTAAACTTGATTCACCGCTTCATTTCCCCTTTAATGTTCGAACATCATTAGTGCCGACGTTAATAATAATCTTAGAGAATTTACGATTAGCATTAGCCAGTACTTTTAAATTTGCTTTGATGTCAGGCGCTCTGGCTCCCGGCAAACATGTGACTATGGTGGCTGGTGTCTCTATTTTTTACGTTCCGTGTAATATAATCACATTCAACAGAATACACAGTTTTTGGGGAGTTTTTAGTAGGCCCTACATTATCAAAAATTATTTTATTTTCCATTTGACCAAATTGATTTTCATAATTTTCATTTTAGGCCTGATAAAAGTGAAAGAGGAAATACAAGATCTGAATGAAATGGAGGAGAAACATCATCAGAAAGCTCATGATGTCATCGCTGGAGAGAAACCATTGAGTTGCTTCAAAACTGAAAAAAGCAGCATTCAAATCACAGATGTCAAACGGCTTTTCGTCTGCTCTCAGTGTGGAAACACTTTCACACGTAAATCAAGCCTGAAGGCTCACATGTTAATTCATACTCGAATAAAGCGTTTCACCTGCTGTGTGTGTGAAAGGAGTTTTACAAAGAAATCACACCTTGAGGATCATTTTGCTATTCACACTGAAGAAAAGCCGTTCGCTTGCCCTCAGTGTGAGAGAACTTTTGCACGTAAAGGAAACCTGAATACTCACATGAAAGTTCATACTGGAATGAAGCCTTTCTCCTGTTCTCAGTGTGGAAACACTTTCACACGTAAAGAAAACCTCAAGAATCACATGATAATTCACACTGGATTAAAGCCCTTCACCTGCTCTCAGTGTGGAAAGAGTTTTAAATATAAAAACCACCTTAATGTTCATTTGATAACTCACATGTCAATAAAGCCTTTCTCCTGTTCTCAGTGTGGAAACACTTTCACAAGTAGCGAAAGCTGTAAAACTCACATGAGACTTCATACTGGAAAAAAGCCTTTCTCCTGCTCTCAGTGTGGCAAGAGTTTCACCTTTAAACAAGGACTTAATAGTCACATGAGAAATCACACTGAAGAGATGTCGTACGCGTGTCATCTGTGTGAGAAGAGATTTAAGTGGAACACGAGTCTAAAAGCGCATCTTCGTTATACTCACTCTGCAACAAGGCAACAGAGAGATACAGTGAGAAACAGGAAAGCTGTGGAAAGTGGATCGGATGGAGCAGCTCAACACACTCGTGGCCAATCAGCTGTAGAGGGCGTGTCCATTCATGATGGGGGACGAGACGGAGAGTGAGAAAGAGGGAGATTTGAAGAAAGACTAGAATATGTAGAGATGGCCGAGGGAGAAATTTCAGAAAAAAACTGAGATCTGAGATCAAATTTCATATTTTTTCATTGTACAGTCGACAGCAGTGCACTACAGTATACGATACTCAAAGGGACACAAATGAAAGGAGTAAACATGTGATCAATGTGCTTCTTGTCTTTGGCCTGGGTCAGGCCAGAGCACTTCGTCCACATCACAAGCAATATTGTCCCTTGCCCCCCTCCTTCTCCACCTCCTCCTCTTCCTCCTCATCTTTCTTGCCCTCCTCATCCGCCTCCTTCTCTTGTTACTCTTCCTTCTTCTCCTTCTCCTCCTCTTTCTTGCCCTCCTTCCTCTTCCTTGCCCTCCTTCCTCTTTCTTGCCCTCCTCCTCCTCTTCCTTGCCCTCCTCCTCCTCTTGTTCCTCTTCCTTGCCCTCCTTCTTCTCCTCCTCCTCTTCCTTGCCCTCCTCCTCCTCCTCTTGTTCCTCTTCCTTGCCCTCCTTCTCCTCCTCCTCTTCCTCCTCCTCTTTCTTGCCCTCCTCTTCCTCTTCTTGTCCTCCTCTTCCTCCTCTTCCTTGGCCTCCTTCTCCTCCTCTTGTTCCTCTTCCTTGCCCTCCTCCTCCTCCTCCTCCCCTTCCTCCTCCTCTTTCTTGCCCTCCTCCTCTCCTCTTTCTTCCCTCCTCCTCCTCCTCCTCCTCTTCCTTGCCCTCCTTCCTCCTCCTCTTCTTGTTCTCTTTCCTTGCTCTCCTCCTCCTCTTCCTCCTCCTCTTCCTTGCCCTCCTCCTCTTCCTTCCCTTCCTCCTCCCTCTTCCTTGCCCTCCTTCTCCTCCTCTCTTCCTTGCCTCCTTCTCCTCCTCTTCCTTGCCCTCCTTCTCTCCTCCTCCTCCTCCTCTTCCTTGCCCTCCTTCTCCTCCTCCTTCTCCTCTTCCTTGCCCTTGTCTTCTCTTCTCCCTCCTTCCTCTTTCTTGCCCTCCTCCTCTTCCTCTTCCTTGCCCTCCTCCTCCTCCTCTTCTTGTTCCTCTTCCTTGCTCTCCTCCTCCTCCTCTCTTCCTCCTCCTCTTCCTTGCCCTCCTCCTCTTTCCTTTCCCTCCTCCTCCTCCTCCTTCCTTGCCCTCCTTCTCCTCCTTCCTCCTCTTTCTTTGGCCTCCTTCTCCTCCTCTTCCTTGCCCTCCTTCTCCTCCCTCTCCTCCTCCTCCTCCTCCTCTTCCTTGCCCTCCTTCTCCTCCTTCTCTTCCTTGCCCTTGTTCTTCTCCTCCTTCCTCTTTCTTGCCCTTCTCCTCCTCTTCCTCTTTCTTGCCCTCCTCTTCCTTGCCCTTCTCCTCCTCCTCCTTGCCCTCCTCCTCATCTTGTTCCTCTTCCTTGCCCTCGTTCTCTTCCTCCTCCTCTTCTTCCTCTTTCTTGCCCTACTCCTCCTCTTCCTTGTGCTATTTTTCTCGTGCCTTGACTCTCGCTAAGCTGAACAGGCAATCAGAGTTCCCTCTTTCACCGGCGGAATCGGCCGAAACAAAGCCAACGCGGATCTATTTCAGCCAACATTGCGAAACACACTGTCGGAAACTTAGTCGGTTGACGCACAAAGACTGGCCGACCGTCGGCCTGGTGTGTTCCAAACCCACTAAGCAAAATGATGTCCAAAACACGTCTTTTCAACGTATTTGTCACAAAAGTCGGACGTTGAAAAGACGTCCGCTGAGGGGCTGGAACATATGGCGCTTTTCCACTGCATGGTACGGTACAGTACGTTTCGCTTCAGGTCGCTTTAAATGGGACCTGGTCTGTTGAGGTTCCAAGGGTACCGTACCGGTACTAAAATGTGACGTGAAACACTGCAGATCACTGATTGGTCAGACAGAATCGTCACTACCATCGTCATTGGATTTGCGACACGAGACACTTTTTTAGCAGTATTTTGTTTTGCTGCCATCAGCCTCATTTTAAACACATTTTTCCGTCTAGCAGTTAAAAACAACCACATACCGAGAATCAGGAACACCATCCCCTCGATAGTCTCCATTGTTCCTGTGTTGTGGGTTTGAAAATGTGGCGCTTTTAAGATGATGTCATGGCAGTAGAGGCGCGCGCAAATAACGATCAGTCCCACACACTTTGAAGGGGTACTACTGCAGTGGAAACGCAAAGCGAGCCGAACTGTTCCGCGCCGAGTCGAAGCGTACTGAGCCGAACCGTACCGTACTATGCAGTGGAAAAGCGCCAATAGACTGTAAAAAAAGATAGACGACGCCGCTTCACTCTTTTCCATCAGAGAGAACTGAAGCCGCCAGTGTCTCGATATGACGCTGACATCTTGGGACCTGAGTCTGCGCACTTGCGTGTTTCGGGACCAGTCATGCGCAGTCGTGAGCAGGAAGTAAAGCCGCGAAATCAAGGCCACGCCCTCATCCTCGCTGAATCAAACGCAAGCACACGCCCCCCGCACTTTCATTAAGTGTCCTCTGTCTGCTTCGTTCTTCTCCAATGATGTCTGCTGATTGCAGAACCTCGTTAAAATAAGGTAAATACAACTACTAGCCACATAGTCAACATTACGAAAAAAGTCCGCTGGTGCTTCAGTGACCACCTCGCACAGAGAACCTGTCAATCATGATGTCAGAGCACCGTTTTATCATCACATAACTAACTAAACACAAACTTATTTTAAAAACGAACACTTGAAATTACATCAACGTGATAGAAACTACAGTGAATGACAAACTAAGTTTGGATAAAGGATATGTGAAGTGTAATTTAATTGTTTAGTTGGTCTCGCGTCCCATTGAATAACATGGGGAGGCGGGGGTTATGAGCTATACTAGGACCGGCCACAGGGGGGCGATCGAGACGTTTTGGCTTCACTTTTGAGGGCTTGTGCGGTACGCTTGCGCTAGAATGAAAGTTTTTATGACGCCTTTTTAAAGTGTTCTGCACATCCGATATAGATGTTCATCGAACAAAAACTAGTTCAAATGTGGCCATTGTGGACATGTTTTCAACATCATTTATGGTCTCATTTATACTGTTTCTGGACCAAATAAACACTCTCAGGATGCATTAAATTAAAACTCATGTTTATTTACATTGTTTAGATGGTGATATTTGTTTCATTTTAAATCACCATTGTGGTGATCAGTGTTTGCTTTAGTTGGGCTCCTAAGGTTGCATTTGGTATATGAATGCAATTGTTTGTCTCTCTATGAACTCTTTCAGCGAAGTTGGCAGTCTCGTTTCTTTTCTATATGGACTTATTATTTTATTGGTTGTTTTTAGCCAACACCTGAGACTTGCTGAATAAACTATGGCACGAGCACAATAAAGCTGACTTTGAGTCTGCACTTCTTGTTTGTGTCATTGTTGGTTCTCAGATCTTGTGTTCTCCTCTGCACTGATCATTGTCTTCATTCTGATATCCATTTTCATCTAATAATTTGGGGTGCTTGTCTGTAATCGATCCAGAACCAAGTGATTGTGTAAATTGTACAGAGACTGTATGAGGACAAAAACTATTGTATTGCCTAATCCTTGAGAATATTTTAGAATTTCCGATATTTACTTTCAATTTTAGAAAAGTATTAGGTGTCTGCTTTTGAAATTATGGCTGTTAAAATGATTGGTGAGAAACAAGTAGCTCTGACTGATCTTTACACTGTGGCAGTGGAAAGGAAAGCCTCTGCTATTGTGACAGACTCTTCACATCCCTTGCATAGTTCATTTAATGTACTTCCGTCTGGTAGACGATATAAAGTACCTTTGGTGAAAAAGGCCACGTATAAGAAGACTTTTATTCCAACTGCCATTGATATTTTAAATAGGAAATAGGGGAGGGGGGTGTATCTTAAATTGTGTGGTTGTCTTTTGTATTTTACTGTTTGTTGAGCCTTTGTCTAAAGACAATTTTCTACCCCGTGGGGATAGACAATAAAGCTTTTGAATTGAATTGAATTGAATTGAAATTGACTATATACTGAAAAAATTAAGGTTTCTGGACAGAACCTTTTACATCAGATTTGGCAGGATGGTGAGAAGGCAAAATTCAGATGATTCTATAAAAAGCATGAAATCCAGCGTAATAGGGGCATGGGGAGATCTAGAGTGGGACTATAGATGTATGAAGGAGTCATATATAGGCCTAGTGTGTGGAGAGGATGTGAGAAAGTGTGGGATCAGTGGCCAGAAAAATTGAATAAGAAAAATAGTACTGGACCGTCACTGGCATATGTGCATTTCCACTTCCAGCTCATGAAAAAAAAACTGTACTTCACATTATCATGTGCGACACCCAGACTTAAATGACTTAAGACTTAAAATTCTTTAAAATTCAGACTTAAAATTCTCATTCCATCAAAAACCATAGTTGGAGATACAACATACCTTTTTTTATAGCATTTGTTTAAAACTTGAATATATAGAGCGTGTATTTAATACATAGTTTAAGGTTTTCCAATTTTGCTGACCTTGTCTCTATTTAAATGTTGTAATGTCAGTCATTCTGCAAAATGCAGTATATGATTATGAAAAATTAAACATATCCATTAGAGAACATTCCGTGATTTTCCCTGAATTGGAATGAAATTTGGAAACTCGTTTCTCTGATCTATAACTCAAATGTAAAGCGAGTGTAGGATATATAACTTTTTTTAAAGTATTTTCATTTATTTGTATTTTGGATGAAAAATATATTGCAGGACATATTCCATTGTCCACGCACCAATTCATCTCTTCCTTGTATTGTTTTGTCCTCCTCTTGACGCTTCACACTCCAGTCCAGTGGGTGGCGGTAAAGCACATCCGTTTGTTTACAACCACCATTAACCTCAGAGGAAGAACTTTATTTTTCAGCATGGGCTCTTCTGTTACGTGGTACTGGCTTTATACAAACTGTTACTAAGATATTTTAGAACGATATATTTTTTAAACAGGTCAATAAACGTGACTAAGTTCTGAATCAAGCAGGAATATCTGGAGGAGTATCAACTGAACTGTGAAGATGGAGTTTGTTAAAGAGGAAAGTGAGGAGGACATGAGTGAACCAGAACCCTGGAGAATAAAACACGAGGAACAAGAAGGTTGGTTCTTCATTCATCTTTAAAGGGGTCCCATATGCCCATTTACAAAGTTTTGTTTTTGGTGTGTGAAGTAACGTTACGAATATGTTTCCAAGCCGCATTCATTCACGGACTAGCACTTTTTTTACATGACGTTTTCATTGTATTTGTTTATTTACTAATGTTTATGTTAACCGTTTAATCATGATTATATAAACTAATTTAATCCAAACAGTAATCGAGACCTTTTTTTGCTTATTCCGTGGGCGCGGATTATTTAAATGAGGAATATGTTGACTTCAAAAAGCCGGGAAAATCGCGTTGTATGTAGTCCAAACTGGTTAGTTGTAGTTCTTGAAAAGGTTGTTTATTAAAATATCCCCTTTGAAGTGGACAGATTGTTTTTATGCTCAAACAGCAACATTACAGACTGACTTAAGTTAAAAAAAAATCGTAATGGACCCATTAGCTGGTATTGAAATTGGAATCGAGAATTAAGTTTCACTGATATCTAAAATTTGGCGTGTCATAACCTTATTTATTACAATACAAGAATACACGTGTAAAAAAACAATAACCATTTTATTCCTTTCTTTCTTTGTGGTGGTGGGGCCAGTCAAAATAGAATAATTGAAATCATCATAATACTACAATCAAATTGAAAATCGAGAATCAATTCGAATTGATATCTTGTGGCCTCAGTTGAACGGTCAATAGTATCAATAAGATCGATTAACTTACAGAGATAAAACCACGATCGGATGATAAGAGCAAAACATTTGTGACTCTAATTAGAGCTGTCTCAGTACTATGGTATGTCTCAGTAAAAAAAAAAAAAACATTATTTAGTGGGGGAACAAATAAGAGACAATATGTGTTGCACTAAATCTGGTAAAACGTTACACATTGCTCTTTCATTCTCACATGTCTCACATGTCAATAAAGCCTTTCTCCTGTTCTCAGTGTGGAAACACTTTCACAAGTAGAGAAAGCTGTAAAACTCACATGAGACTTCATACTGGAAAAAAGCCTTTCTCCTGCTCTCAGTGTGGCAAGAGTTTCACCTTTAAACAAGGACTTAATAGTCACATGAGAAATCACACTGAAGAGATGTCGTACGCGTGTCATCTGTGTGAGAAGAGATTTAAGTGGAACACGAGTCTAAAAGCGCATCTTCGTTATACTCACTCTGCAACAAGGCAACGGAGAGATACAGTGAGAAACAGGAAAGCTGTTGGAAAGTGGATCGGATGGAGCAGCTCAACACACTTTGTGGCCAATCAGCTGTAGAGGGCGTGTCCATTCATGATGGGGGACGAGACGGAGAGTGAGAATGAGGGAGATTTGAGAAAGACAGAGCCCGTCTAACGGAGAGCCTTGGCACTTCCTATAGCCCCGTTGTGTATCATCCTGGTTGCAGTTCATTAGAATTCCACTGGAGGTGATCACGGGCGAGTGCAGAATGAATGGGAGTCTATGGGGCTAAACGGCTAAATGTGTCTCTTTCACCTGCTTGTCGTTAAATTAACATAGATTTTATTGTTGATTCCGCAAGTCAATATAGATTATAGGCCAAAAGTCGAATGAATGAGTACTTATGTCCTTTTGATTTCTTACAGGTTAGGCTGTTGTTGGCTGGAGCACGCTAGCATTCTGCTATTGTTGACGTCATCACGTTTGAACGGATTTTTAGAACAGATAAGTGAACTTAAAAATGCAATTTTCAGCTGAGTGTATATTTCTTAGCCCTCCCTTTGAAAACAACTTTCAAATTACTTGACAAAAATTACATCCTGAGAAAAGTGGATTTATGGAGGTGAAACCCCATTGACCGCGAGCGCCCCCGCATGGACAGAGACGTGTTACTGCAGCCAGTCCAGAACCCGGAAGTAACCAGCCAGTGCCAATTCTCTTCAATTAGACATTCTCTGAGAAACACTAGAACATGTAAAGATGGAGATGGCCGAGGGATAAATTTCAGAGAAAAATCACTGGATTAGAGCTTTAGGAGCCATATTATTATTATTATTATTATTAGAAAACCGTTCCAGCGTTGGATAGACCAAAGTGGGACCGAAGTGTTATTGCGTTGTTTCTACTCCACATGTGAGCATTTGTTTTGCTATTTTTGACAGAACCAAGATATATAGTGAAATGCTAACTCTAAAGGAAGCCTACTGTCTAGTAACAGGACAGTTTTGAGTGTCATGTTTGTCTGGATCTGCTGTGCTGTTGCTGGCCACTAACAACAAACTCTTGTTTTAGATACTATTGTGAGCTGTGTGGGGGATGGATGTGTTTGTTTGTTTATTTGTTTGTGTTGATTTCAGATATCAACAGTGTTTTTCAGACACTCCTTAATGTGATCATTGCAGTGAATTGTTTTGCTTTGGCATCATTACTGAAGAAACACCATGAAAGTTCATAGAAATGAAAAGGAGTACATCTGTCCTGTTTGTGGAAGGAGGTTTCAATGAGTTTACTCCTATAAAAGACACCAGAAAATACATGAGAAACTTGTGTGCTGTGAGTCTGAGAAAGTGTTTAGACTGATAACACACACCAGAGAATCCATAAGAAAGATGAACGGTAAAGTCTTCATAGTGTGAAAGAAACAGGAACATATGTGCTATCTAATGGCGCATTTCCATTACCAGTACCAACTTGCCTCGGCTCGGCTCGCCATTCGCGCCGTTTTCCATTGCGGACAGTACCGCCACAAATAGTTCCCGGTCGTCATAGCGACGCCTTTCGTTCCTCGCTGCCCCATCAAGCTCTCGCTGGATCCTCACTTCGGCAACCAAACAAAGGAAAGTCTGCACCTCCTCGTTTGACCACGCCGTATTCTTCCGAGTTGCTATAATAATAGTAGTAAGTTTAGAAACTATCTCTGGCCAAACTATTTAAAAATGGCGGGGTTACTCTGGATACTCCATATGGCGCGTGCAATGACGCACGATTCTCTCTGACCAATCAGCAGGCGGCATTGTTTGTCACATTTTAGTACCGGCTCAGCTCGCGCAGAACCTCGCTGGAGGTGATGCAAAAAACTACACGAAGCAAGTACAGGTACAACTTTTACTCAGTGGAAAACCAAACAAAGGCGAGCCGAGTCGAGCTGGTACTCTGTAGTGGAAAAGCACCATTAGACATAAATTGATTCTGGCTTATATATATGATTTTAAGATGACATTTCTATGTAAGGCCTGAATAGCAAGGTAGAAAAAGTGGGAAAGTCCTTCACAAGTCTTCTTATTAGTCATTTTAATTAATTATTATCATTTTGAAGAAATGCAAATGGTATTTTTTTGTTTACACGTAGGCCTAACACATTGCTAGCCAAATAAAGGTACTGTATACATACAAATGTGCATATTCTTTTGTATATTATATTATTGACTTTTCAGAGTAAAACATTTATCTACTCTTTAAATTTCCCCGCCAGCAAAGCTATGGCCCAGATGGGTTGCACCTGGCCTGGACAGTTTTGACCTCCCAGATGTTTTGCACACTAAATGCTGCCTGGATCATATTCTGTTTTTTTTTTTTTTTTTTTTTCGTTATTCGCTACTGACTTCACTCATAGTGACAGGTTACTACAAAGCTACAATAAGCTTTCTTACAATATACTAATAAAAATTAATGACTAAACAACCTATCTAATAACCAACTTTTAACATTCGCACTAAATCCAACCATATTAGAAATACTTTTGTTATCCAGAGGCAACAAAATCCACAATTGAGCCCCTGACTACTCAAGACCTATAAGGCCATATAGTTTTAAAACAATATAATGTAATATCCATGAGACTTTGCTTAGTATTATAAAGATGTCTCACCCTAACAAGGTGAGTAATGTCTTGTCCTGTTATTGTCACCTGTGTCACGTGTTTAGTATAGCCTTGTCCGATGGCAATATAGGATTTGTCTGTGATAAATGCATGGAGACAGTCAGGCTGACGGAGAAGATTTCAGAATTGGAGACACGCATCCAAACTTTAATTGAGGATGGTAAGAATGCTAGATCTTTAGATAGTGTTTTGGATGCGCCTAGCATAGTGAACTCTTCACATGATTCGGTTGCGGCTGAAGTAGAGCCTCACGTCCTACAGGGGGTGGAGCTGAGACGCAAGGAAAGGAAGCAAGGAAAGGAAACGAGGATGCACAAATAAGAAATGAGAAGCACCCATTTCTTTTATTTGTTTTTTTTTTTTTACTTTTTTTTTTTATGCTTTATTGTGCATCCTCGTTTCCTTTCCTTGCGTCTCAGCTCCACCCCCTGTAGGACGCGAGGGAAGGAAGCGAGGAAAGGAAAGGAGGACAGAGGAATCGAATAAAAGCTTTTTTTATATACATTGGAATTCTTGATCACTCGAGCGTCACTCCACAGTGTCATCAGCAGCGCTAAAAGGATCTGCCCTTATGTTGTTGAAGTTTGGTAATTCATAATAAATAATAATAAAGATAGACTATACTGTTGAAATATCTGAGATGTGTGGTTTATATAAACTGCAAAGGTAAAGTATAAAGTAAAATGATTGTGATCGATGTGAAGGGGGAGCAGAATTGACACGTGCGTCACGTTTAGTCAATATAACAGTTCCGCGTAGGATGCTGTGTATCCTCGCTTATGACTCCTCAGGAAGCCTCCTATATCCTCGACTCCTCACGGTGCAATTAGAGAATTGAGATGTCCTTCAAGATGCCTGAGCTCGATCGGTTTCCGGGTCATAGGAGGGAGGACGGAGGAGCGAGGAGACGAGGAGGGATATTGAGAAGCACCCATGGACTTCGGAGGATGCAGCCTTCACATTGGGACACAGCTAGGATGGCGTTAACTAGCAGCTGGTAACCTAGCAACGTCATTCCGTTACACGGCCCCTGAAGGCTCAGAGTGTCCGAAACTGTTTCCGGGGTAGCATGCCTTAAAATTCATTGGTCAAGTCAGCTGCTTATGTTTTCGGGTGCAGCCTATACATCTATGAGTGCGACAACATTCGTGTAATTACTTCTCTTTTTCTCGGATTGCCCCGTTTCAGTGTCATACGTGCTAAACTTTTCGTTAAAAATGCTCTGACGCCACCCGAGATCATTTAACAGTGGCAACTGAAAGTGAAAGCAAGGAAGCAAATCGCTGCTTTTCACCAACAGTGCGTCCGTTAGCAGTGATATTTGCATTCATGTACAGGATCGTAACTTTGCACATTTGAAGATGTACCTACAGGTCTGTGTTTTGGTGTCAGTATTGCTGTTGAGCGTTGATGGTAAGTAGACTACGCCCTGCTGAAAGAAAACAATAGAAATCATTACAAACCATCGCCATTACAAACCATTCAAAATATTGGTTAATTGTTTCCACTGCGTAGTGTGTTTTAGGCCATAGCCTATTCCATTAGGATTTATTGATTTGTAGGCTATAGGTTTCAATTGCAGTTTTGATTTGTGTGTTTAACACTGGTAATGTAGCTGTTAATAATTAGGCCATTAAGTATAATAAAAAAACATTATAATACTAAATGAATTAGAATTATTACTACAACTATACACTGTTTTTTCTTTATTGCTGAAAGACAACCTCAAGCATTTAATAAAGGTTTAATTTATATAAACTGCTCACCATCTTTTCAATAGCTAACGCCCCAGGTTGTTTTTCGCAAAGAATGAAGAACATGAAAACCTGAAATCAAAATTAAGACCTGCTTAGCTGGAAGTAAACATCTGACACAATACATTTACAGTACATGACATTTACATTAATGTAATCTATTATAGAAATACAAGAACTGTGAATTTTGTTTGAATTGTGGCTTTACTGTGTCCACTGTGGCTGATTAGACCTGCAAAAAGAAGGATAATTCAACGGGACAATGTACCTCTTAAACCACATTACCAGTACATAAGATTATCCATACATTATATATTTAAACGGGAGTCTCAAAGAAGTTGCAAGAACTTAGTTGTTGACAAAACATCTTCATGACTAAATTCATCCAACATCTTTGGTGTACTTTGAGCAGATTCAAGATTTTGACAGAGTGAACTTTGTCCATTAGTCATGTGATGTTCATAGTATGACAGTCGTCTGTTATCCGGGTGTAAGTTTTAAGTTATGAAACGGCTCCACTCATGTAAAGCTCACACCCACTGGAAAAGCAAAGTTTGCTCAAATAAGTGTGGGTGGTAGGGGTGCTGAGTGTAAATAAAATGCACATTTTTGTTTATTTACATTATTTGTGTATACAACTTTTATCTACACTTTTTGTAACTTTAATAAGGATTAATCTAGATTTATTGTTGTGTATTTATTGTATTTAAATGTTATCAGAGTTATTTTTAGGAGGACAACACTTTATTCTAACCTGATTCAATACGCGCCACGAACCGTAGCATAAAGCACAAAAAATATCTTTAATAGAATTAACCTCAGGCAGAAAGGAATACAGGGCAACTCAAAATGAATTGGTGTAGCGTTGATGAGACCGGACAACACAAACTGAAATGCCCTGGACTCAACTGGCAGTGATGATTTATTGGGCATATCGCCCAGCCATAGTTTATAACACTTAGAAATAAATTTATTTGATGAGAAATAATTTTTTTAAATACTTTTTGATACCCCACAGGGCTCAACGCTAAGGATTTTTTTTTTTTTTTTTTTTTTTTACTATAACTATAACTAGATCAGCCTTTATTAAAGTTAACCAGTGAAGTTAAGTTAAAGATGCATAATTAATGTTTTGAAATGTTGAACATTTATAAAACGTTAAATACTGTTATTTGAAACAATTAAAAAAATTAGGCCTACTTTAAATGTGAAATTAAACCCGCCAGGAGGTGGCAGTAAGTCACTGTTAATCAGTGAGTCATTGAGATTTGGTAAGGAAGCCTTATGCCGGGTGTACACCAAAAGACTTTGAAAAGATTTAGAAAAGACTTTATAAGATTATCAGCTCACATCTAAAGACTTTGGGTTCAGAGTTTTTAGTCTCAGACTAAAGATTTTACAAACACTGAATCTTAGTGACACTATTTACAAGACTACAACTAGATTATTTTAGCTTCCCACCAAATTCCTCCCATTATTCTAGTGCCGCGGTTGCGTGAATGTGAAAGCAAAGAAACACGGATTAGGGCGCGCTCTTGTTCAGGAAGTAAAGTATACTGCGCATCATCATGTGTCCTTATTGTGATGAATTCATAACTAAACACTTGTAAGGGATGATAGTGTTGATGATTTACCTTGGATACGAGCAAGAGTGAGCCTGAAGTGTATTCGTGCATTGGAATCAGAGCAACACATTTGGAAATCCCTGTCTCCTCAGAAGAGTGCGTTTGCAAGCAATGTGACACGCACAGTAAACCAAACCTGTATTGTAGACTCAACTGCGCATAATAGAAGCAAATGAATACTTAAAAGCCTTTAATTTTCTCAAAAAACAACAGTGTGCCTTATAATCCGGAGCAGTTTATATCAAGCGCCTTGGACAAATTGGTTAACAACGCTCCGCGTTATTAAATTCGCCCGTGAACTCGCGCTCGTGTCCATCTTATGCCCGCTTTGTCACACGGCCAGTTCAACGGTACCTCGTAAAAATCAGTTATGTGTGTGTGTCTCCCGCTCACGAGCGCTTACTCACACGAACAGTCAGCATGCGAATGTAAGTTACGTGCCCGACCGAGCGCGCTCACACTAATTAACGCCTCACCTCCGGCGCCGCGCACTCGCTAGCTACATTCTCAGCACATCTAATGGATGCATAACGTAAAGCCAGTAAAACATGTGACTGTAGTATTTTATGTGCTTTATAATCCAGTGTGCCCTATGAAAAATGTTCTAAATAGGTCATTCATTGAAGGTGCGCCTTAAGTGCGGAAAATACGGATATAGCCTATAGACGAAACCGGCGAAACTACCGGAAGTAAGCGGGCGCCATTACTGAGCTGTTGCTGGGTAGCGTTGCGCCATTGCCTCCTATTGTTTTAGTCGCAACTTGCGTCCACTGGAATAAACAGCCCGCGATTTACGACTGTCACTAACGTTACAACGTTAGCCCTTGTATAATGTCGAGTGGGTAAACAGTTTCCGTTATAAATTGTTTCAATGGTGGCAGTAAAATTTCAATTTTGAAGAGAAAACATTGTGAATACCCCGGGTCGACTGCCCCTGTCTGGAGCCGTACGGTTTACACAGATTTCCTGGGCGAGTACAAGACGCGGACATTCGCATAATAACAATTATTTAATGACATAAGTAAAAAAATATAATAAATATGTGATAGTGATCGGCAAAATCTCCTCTCTTGCTATTTTTTCTATTCAATTAACATGCTATGGTCATTAAATGGCTTTCCTGAGCTAAATGTAAAGTTATGCGACATAATTGTTCTCCTGCTGTTATATTGACCTCTTTCCATGGTTTAAAAACACCAATTGGTCGATATGTATATTTTCTAGCTGTAACGTTACCTTACCCTTGCCTGTTGCAATGTGAAAATGAGATAAATAATGGACGCAAAGGAAAAACATGAATTTGTTTTTTTGATTTCATTCATTTATTTATTGTTGCCAAATGGACAGATCTTTTTTTATAGACCATTTCACAATATGTAAACAACACTGGTCCAGAAGCACTTCCTGTTTCAGTTTGTAACTGTTTTCTTTATTTAACATGTAAATAAAACATCTTAAAGATGTTTGTTTAACTTTTTAATTCAGTTTTAAATGTTCTGTTGGTTGTATTTTATCCCAGCTTTTATGTAGTGTTAAAAAACTGAAACAGGAAGTGCTTCTGGACCAGTGTTGTTTACATCTTGTGAAATGGTCTATAGTTTCCTCGTTAGCAAATGTTAGCCTAGCTAGCTTGCCAACTTGCCAAGCTATTTTCATAAATAATCTAGATCGTTTGTACCTTCATCTGTGACTGGAGGCCACTGTCTAACATCATCAACCCAACAAGTCATTCTGCCTGGCTGTAGCTGTCATCGAGGGTGCTTTCGCGTTATCACCGAGGTTTGTTTACATACCGGTGCACATGTCTATGCCGGTGTTCTGTCGATTTTTGCTGCCTTGTCGAAAAATGCTACCGTAGCGCGAATTGATCACAGAATGCCGATTAAAGTCGTATGAAATACAACAGTTTAACAGCTCAGTAATGGCGTCGCCACAAGATGGCAGCCTACACAGAATTCTCGTCGGATTCGTCTATACCCACGTTCTGCTTTCTATCATATATCGAACTATAATTTTTTGCTCCATATCGCCCAGCCCTAGTAGATATAAATAACTTTTCTGGTAAGGAAAAAAGTCAATATCAGGAAACAATGTGTAATTACCATCACATCCAGCCGGCTCCCTGAGACAGCTCCCATGAGTGGGTCTCGAACTTGTGTCTCTGGTGTGAGAGGCGGACACGCAAACCTCAATTTTATTGGTTGTTGATTGTTTTACGTCACTAGGACTACGCTAGGACTTACGATAATATCAAACATGTTTGATATGAAAGACTACAGAAAGACTGGCATAAATCGGGTCGTCGACTGCAGATTATCACCTCACAGTTAAAGATCGAGACGGCGGGAGCGCGCCTAGACTCCAGTGAGATTCCTAAAGACTGCCGGTCTTTAGTCTGGGACTGTGAAAATCCTTTGGTGTAAGCCCAGCATTAATGAGCGAGTCATTGAATCATTGTTTCAGCTGATTCATTCAAAAAGCTTATTCATTCAGTAAAGATACACCAAAGAGGTAAATTTTTTTTCACCCGTCAATTTTTTCAAAATCTGGACCCGAACCGGGGGGGAAGACACATACCCGACAAATATATTCCACACAAGTTGCGAAAAATAAAACTTATTGTCTTACCTAATTTTAGTAGCTGTCGTCTCACTTCCTTGTAACGTTACCTGACTGATTATGATGATTACCATCTGACAAGAAAGTTTTATCCATGTTATTCCTCTTGTTATTCCAAGCTTAATCCACTTATTATATCAGCTTCAAAAGTCCACTTGATGTCACGGTGACGGATGACAAATGCGACTTAGCAGATTTGAATTTCAACTCGACTTAACTGGCATAAAAACCGTTTGCCCTTTTAAATTATAATAACGATTGCTCATTCAGTGCCTTGGTTGCTGACGTTAGCTTTATTTATTTGCTATCATCTCTATGCGAAGTCTGACCACCAAAACTTTAAGATTAAACAAGACGGTTAATTATTATAAAAATTGGAGAGTAGTAAAGAAGTGTTTGGAGAAGTGCAAAGCGAGCCTGCCGGAATAAGTCCCGCTCTGGTTGTCATAGAAACATGATGCGCGTGAGACTGCACATTCCCGTTAGCTGCCTGGAGCGAGCAACCTCAAGAGCTTTTTTGTGGTTTTTTTTTAAACCTAAAGTTGCAAGTTACAAAAAACACACAAGCAGTGCTGACTGACTCTGATCATGGCCGGTTGTTCTTCGTGCCTGATCGACTCAGGTATTACACACAATGTTAAACAGACCCGGGACCCGAAGTAATAGATTCGGACCCGACCTGGACCCGACTGATCATTTAAAACATTGACCCGAACCCGGTGCCGGGTCGGGTCCCGGGTTGATGGGTCTCGGGTACTTTGTGAAGACCTCTATTGCACAGATAGATCTGTCTGCCTCTCCGGACTTGTTTTATTCCCGGACCGAGGGGACCCTCGGCACGGATGCGCTGGTGCACAGCTGGCCCTGGGGCCTCCGCAAATATGCATATCCCCCAGTGAGCCTTATTGCATAGCCATTGTGCAAAGTCAGGGAACAAGAGGAGCAGGTTTTGCTAGTTGCCACTTATTGGCCCAACTGGACCTGGTTCCCCAATCAGTGCTCCTCTCGACAGCCCCTCCCTCTCCCATTCCTCTAAATGATGATCTCCTCACTCAGGCACAGGGAACTGTATGGTACGCGTCCAGACTTAAGGCCTCATTATGCTTCTGCGTCAACTCTACGGCGTAGCTACGTCGTCACAACTACGGCGTCGTGGCCGTTTTATGCGTGAGGTTGTGGTGCATCGCGGTGCATTTCGCCGCCAGAATGCTATGGGGGTTCGCGAATCTCTTTGGTTCCGTGCGCCGCGAGCGAAAGAGAGAGAATGTTGTTGTTGCAGCTGCCAGCAGGAGCTAATCGACGTTGAATAACGAGACGACACAAACTTTATCCCCACAGAATAAACACGGATGTCCAGGGCCCGTTCCACCCATAGACAGTAAAATAAAGGTTCCACCCGAGCTGCCATAACGATACTGTTTGGAATGACTTGAAGGATTTTTCAGTTTCCACATGGAACTGTGCTATGCAGGATATAATGTGTCCCGTGGCAGACTTGGTTAGTACTGTATTATCAATGATGTAACCGTGAACATTGTATTGAAAATAAACAACAAACTGTGTTTCAAAACAAACGTTGATTTATTGATTGATTGAAGTTTATTGCGAGCAAAAAAGAAAGAAAAGAATATAGACATATATATTAACAATGAAATAAAAAAAACAGTTTATTTTTAGTTTAATTCTTTATTTACTTTATAAGAGTATTATAATTATCAGAACGCAAATGTTAAAAATAGCGCTAATAGCGGGAGGGGAAAAATCGGAAAAGCTACACTCCTGAAATGATGTATAATCTGACCAATCAAAGCCCTTGCTGTCTGCGTCCCCTCGACGCGTAGTTTCAAATTTTTGGAGGTGCACGTCGAGCTACGGCGGAGGGGTCGGAGAGGGGTTCGTGTCGACGGATAGGGGTCTGCGGGGGTACGCATCAAACAGGCTTTATGGAAACTCCATGTCTGCTCTCTGGACGGGACGCGGAGGTTCTAAGTGATCCACCACAGTCAGTCAGTTTGGCTGGAGCCACCCCAGTGACATTCCATATGTCTTCTCCACATTACCTCCCTCCTGGTAGGATGTGGTTTCCCTAGCGTACCCTTCCTTCTTAAAACAGGGTATGTTTTCCCAGTGTTATCCAAGTCTAAACTGAATGGGTCTTGTGGAATAGCAGTGACTTCCTGACCTAAGTCCCATGAAGATCAGGAGGCTTTGTCTAGGCACTGGAAGGTGGCTGCTTTAGTAGCTGAATAATGGCACTATCTTCTGTAGAACTGCTTTATGGCTGGAATAATTTTCATGATGAATTTTCCAACATTAACACTTTTCACATTTTCCTGTTTATTACTGAAACCTGTAGCCTACTGTATAAAACACTATAACATATATAACTGGACTGTTGTAATGTAGAACAGCCTAGTATTTATTTATTTATTTAAAAGGGTTTCTTACTCCTTCAGAGCGTCTGCTGGTATCAGGATCGAGTCGCTCCGTATCTGCATATGCGGGTGAGGACGTCACTCTGAACTGCTCTATCGACTCTCACATCAAACCTGAACACATTGAAGAGGTTTCATGGAGGAAAACAGATGGAGATGAAGATATTCTGGTTCTGCTTTACCTGAACAATAAGGCTTTTCCAGATTTAACAGATGAGCAATACAGAGACAGAGTTGAGTTCTTCATTGATGAAATCCCCAAAGGAAACTTCTCTCTCAGACTGAAGAGTGTCAGAACTGAGGACAAAGGAGTTTACATGTGTCATGTGTTTGCTGGAGTACTTTCAGCCAATTCAACTGTGGTACTTGAGAGACTGGGTGAGTCAGAGATGTATTCTAGATTAAGAAAAATAAATATCCATATCCAGATTTAGATTGAGTTTCATTTAGTTAGAAATATTATTACCATATATACGTACTGTTATTTTCCATTGGGCTACATATACATAGCTGTGAATTAAGGAACGTTTTTGTATGACAGAAGTAAAGTACTTTATTGGCATTCAGAATTTTTTCATGTTTTTTATTTACGTGTAATCTACACTCAAAAAATGTCACACAAAAAAGGGATCTATGGTTCCATAAAGAATTTTTAACATCCATGGAATCTTTCCATTGCACAAAGAGTTGTTCTTCACGTTAAGACAAACAAATTAAGGCATCTGAAAACCCCTCTCTTGGGAAGCTTATTATTTAAGAGTGTACAGTACCTCTCATACTTGTGAACAGAGGCAAAAGTGCGTCAAGTACGAAGGACAAATTTTAAAATGTAAAACATGTCTATTCAACCCGGTCTCATCCCAAGACGTCATATAACTGACGTTTTGGGACGTCTTTTGACCATACGTCAATATTCGCCTTTTTAGAGCCCCCTTAAACGTCGGTAGATGAGGTTATGGGATCCTAACTCTACCCCAGACCTAAACCTAACCCTAAACCTAACCCATCACCTAACTGACGTTAAAGGTAAAGCGTCAGTTGTATGACGGCCCGGGATCGCCATCTACCGACGTTTAAGGGGGCCCTAAAAGCTTAGATTAGCTTTTCAGATTAGCTGATCAAGCGTGCTTAATTAGGGTTGAAGCTGAGGCAATTGCTGCGTCCCAATTCGCTTACTTGTATGCTTATACTACACCCTAAAAGTATGTACTCTTTTTGTGAGGAAAAAGTACATACTTTTGAGTGTGTAGCAAAAGAGTAGACAAGCTTTGGGACATACTGTCACGTCATCTTTAACTTATAGCTCTGTCGCGTGCTGCGTGCATCCTGTCACCGTAAACTGCCCTGTCAATCATCTTGTCACAGTTAAAATCCTCCATTCTATATCTAATTTTATTTCCTACCGTTTCGGAGAGCACGTTCATCTGCCAGTTGTGGGTCTTTCATGCTCTCCTCGTGTTTGCAATTTGAATATAATGATGTATTTAAAACGTAATAGCTAAACGTTTCTTTACAAAAGTTCACAATGCTGCTGCAAATGCAATATAATGTGGACAACATTGAATAAATTCATTTTCGTCAGGTTAGATACTGATAATTAATCACTCAAAGCTCTTTATCTAAACCTCTCTACACAACCGCGGGGACTCGCGCGTTCTCCGTATCGACTTGTCTGTAGTTTTTTAACAGTTTTTACTCGTGTTTGTAGTTCTAATCGAATCCTCGTCCAACGCGCAATGGTTTGTGGGCAATATCAGCCGTTAGAGTGTGCATCGATCTACACTTTGGATTCTGACCGGAAAAAGTAGACCATCCGGGTATCTTTGAAACACTCATTTCAACATACTACGATGTGGGACGTACTAATTCTATTTTCGAATACTATTTAGGACGGATAGTATGCGAATTGGGACGCAGCATATGTTTACACGGAAACGATTCTGAAGAGAAAACGCAAAAGTGGCGTTGCGTCATCACTTTTTTTTCTGCGTTTAGACGAGCGTTTTGTGTGGGAAATCCGCATGCAAATGGAGACGCAAAAGTGTGTGAAATTTAATGTAGTAGCAACTTCAGGCGGCTAGGAGTGCATACTACAACAACACCAAGTCCATGCGCTTGCATACAATCTTCACTGTCAAGCAGACTTTTGCGTCTTTACCGTTTACACGGGAACGCGGCGGTGGAGCGTTTTTAAGATTTCCACTCTGGTGGTTTCACTTTTTTGCGTTTTTGAGCCTCAAAAACGCCGTCGCCATGTAAACGAAAGGCACATCCGATAAAATATTTTTACATTTTCACTCGCGAGCGTTCTCGTGTAAACGGGGCCTAAACTCTGCAGGGATGTGGCCCTCCAGGAACTAAGTTTGACACCCCTGCACTAAATGTTCAGTCTGCGCTCTGGCGACAGTCGCTCTGCCATAGACAGTTTTCCTGTCATTTCCGTTTGTTGTCCTTCATTTTCATACTAAAACTTTTAAAAGAGTGATTATTCATAATAGTAATAATAATAATAATACATTTTATTTATTGCGCTTTTCTTGTACCCAAAGAGCTATAAGCACAGTACAAAAGTAAATACATTAACAATTAAGATACATTAAAGAGGCTACATGCGTTTTCCTGAAATTTAAACTCCCGACTGACACCTGTGGCCAAAAAACAGAACTGCTCTTCCTTTCTGCTCGCTCTCGCAGCGCGCACTCGTACATGCACACTTCACAAGTCATCTGCTGCAAGGAGGTCAACATTATGTTTACAGATGTAAGAACAGTCAAATACATATATTGTTTGAGATAAGTGTTCTGTTTGCGAGTGTAGGCTACTTGCTGACTAGCAGTTGTGGGCTGGCAGAGTGATCTGAGGGTTTTCACGTTCTGGGCGGTAACCCGGATGAGCGGCCATTATGGAGGCACTCGGATGTAAACAACAGCATAAACTCCACTGTTAATGTACAACTGAACACATCGTTACACTAAAAAAAAGTCTGTGGTAGATGTGAACTCATATAGAGAAGGACTTTATTCATTTGCATAAAGATGGGCATCGGCCAGCTTTTTGACGCGCTGCATTTTTTCAAATGTAGGGCCGCCTGGATGCTTTGCGGAAAATGCGTAACATGAAAGGAAAAGTCCGACCCGACAGAAAATAGGAAAAATAGGATACAGGCTTATAGGTGCACCCACTGTGAGCAGACAAGGTGTCAGTATGCTCATCAGGAGATGTTTGAGTCATAAATGGTAAAATAAAAAGGCTATTGTTATGTTTTATTTTGGGGAAAAAGCTGCATATAGCCTCTTTAACACCAATTAAGACACAAACACATGATTCACATTCATGCCGACAACACACTTGACATATCATAGTAATGACATTGTGTTGGTCAATATATAGGCTATCCTTCATAATAGTGTAACTTGGTAACTGACTTCTGTGTTTCACAGGTTTCTCTGTTTCACACATAATGGTGTTGATTCTCTGTGTTTCTACATCCGTATCTGCACTTCTGCTCTGCTTTATAATCTACTGCAGATTACAAAGTGAAGGTAGGTCTATGTGAATGCCATGGCAGTGCATGCTCTTATCTGCTATAATTCGCAATTTAGCAGATACAGTGAACAATTTTACTGTGCTTGTCAGCACCTGGTGTCCAATGTAGAATCTAGTAATATAAAATGTAGGCCTACTGTAAGAAAAACAGTGCATGCATCTGTCACGTGCTGGTTTGACTAGATAAACTCAAGAGGCTTGACACAGATGAACGATACAAATACATTTAATAACCATCTGGGGTCCGTTCCTCGTACGTGGATTACTCAATTATCTGGATTTCATTGTTGACGATTTGACATGATCCAGAATTGTTACACTGTAGGTTCTTCAAAGCACATCCTGAAGTTGATGTCATTGCTGCAACCGGTCCATAAACTCAGACTTGCTCAGGAGCAGCTTGTTTTACATAAACAGGATACGATTGTATATTTTTAAGTGGAGGTTATGCTTAAAGTATTTCCCAGCCACTGCTACTTGCCTACAAGAGAACACCAATGAACCAGGAAGCTGGAACAATAACAATTTCATAAATAATAATAATAATGATTTTAAAATACATTTGT
Organism: Pimephales promelas; assembly: GCF_016745375.1. Next base: position 15,011,203 of record NW_024121987.1, read on the forward strand.
TAATAATATTATAGTATTGTATAGTCAATTATAGATATATGCACACAGTTGTAGTTTGAGTCTATGCCGTGCATTAATTTGAACGCTATTATGGAAGTGGCTTGATGCGGCACAGGAGATACAGATAACTTAATTTTTTTAATTTTTTTTTTTTTTTTTTTACCAAAAAGCTCAATTACTAGCATTTGAAGTTAAATAAGTGGAACCAATATTTAACTGAAACTTAATTTTATATGTTAATTTGTCTTTACTCTGTAGATCTAGCGCTCAGTCTTCAGATGTGTCTAGTCATCTGTCCAAATTTGATCATGTGTCTTGCTTTTGTCTTCTGGGGTGTTTCTGAAGGCGAGTGTTTCCCTACTGATTGTGCATTATAATTTCATTCAAGTATTTGTTTATTCATACAGCAGTTATTATTATAACAGTTATTATCTGGTTTGGTTTCCAGGGTCTCTGTTTGAGACGGTCTCTTGTTCTGCTCTGTTTTTTCTGAGACCTCTCATATTGCTTTGGGCGGCTCCATATGTAAATGAGTTCACAGGTATGATTTATTTATAATGACTGACAGATTATTATACAAAATAGAGTGTATGCCACTTATCAAAAAAAATTCCATTAAAAAGTGTAAAGTGTTTTATTGGAATTTGTGTTTAATTATTTAATCTTTTTCTGCTTTACAGGCAAAATCAAAACATTTATTCAAAATTACAGCTGTGAAACAGAATATATAGTTTTCTCGGCTGTTTTTTATTCAGGTAAACAAATCTAAAAGAAAATTAAAAGTGTGACAGTTTTACTATAACAGGTTCTGCATGTGTTTAGTGCTGAATCTCTGTGTTTAAGGAACTTAAACAATTTATGATCACCAGCTGATCATGAAAAAATTGATTGTATATGTTACAGTTATTACACATTTAATGTTATAGTCACTTAGACGCTATAATGTCTTCACTGTAAAAATAATTTGTTGACCTAACTTGACAAGTCAATTCATATTGTTGCATTAACCCAGTTATGTTTAACAAATCATAAATCAATAAAGTTAAAATCAACATACAGTACAGGTTGCTGTAATAACTTGCAGTAAATTGGTTGAAATTCTAAAATAAATTACTAGGCATTCAATATTTGTACACTGTAAAAAAAATGGTAAAAAAAAAACGGCAGCTTTTACAGTTTAGGTTTTACAGGACTCAAGTTTACGGTAATAAAAAAACAACACTTTATTTCATTAACTGATAATGTTAATCTGCCATCCCATTAAAGTGCTAAAATATGCTGTGTACCTTTATAATGTTCTGATATTCATAATAATACGGGTGGCAAAACAGAAAATCACATGATGATTAAAAGTTTGCCGTAATTAGTTTTAATGGGTAGGCCTATTCGCAAATAGGTATAGAGTGTAAATAGGTATACAGTGTAAATAATACCCTGGCGCACCATGTCATACAAATACAAAACACAATCATGGTGACACAAATGACTAAAAGAATGCAATAAGCATTAATTAAACAACATAAAATGTAATAATATATATAAAACTTGAATGTAAATAACTTTTATGAAAAATTAGGAAGAATTGTCTCGGTTACAAACCTAACCTCGGTTTTCTCTAGAAGAGGGAACGAGTGTCTTGAAAATACTGAAGCCAAAAGGTATCCTTAAATTAATTTAAAACTCGCACGTCTATTGGCTGCTCTGCTGCAACTGCTGCTAACTGTCGAGGGACTGCTCATGCTTTTCATCAACTGAAGCGAAACCAGATGGTAGCACTATGTAACACTCGTTCCCTCTTCTAGAGAGAACCGAGGTTATGTTAGTAACCGAGACATTCTCTAATGAGAGTACTCTCGTGTTGCGTAAGCTAGCTTACGCTATGGGAACCCAATTTAAAACGCTGTTCGTGTTAAATCTACCACAACACTGACCCAAGGTGGAGTGCTCTGAGCTCAAATGAAATGGGGATATAAAAAGCCGAAGGATGGGCTTAATAAGAATGATATTAGGCAAACGTGATTACCTTAAGTGAACAAGGGTGTTAATTAACAACTTATTATTGTATAATTAACAACCATAATTAACAAGGGCACTGTATAACAGTCAGAGGAGGCATTAGCCTGCCTGAACTGAAACTGCAGTTTGTGGAAGCGAGTCCGGCAGAACTGAGCAGATTAACTAGACTGATAACAATCTAGCTTGAAAAGCGGGAACTTCCAGATTATAGAACCTTATATATGTAGACGGAGAGGCCCAGCCTGCCGCCATACAGATATCTTGAAGAGAAATCCCACTGGACCAGGCCCACGAAGAGGCAACGCCTCTAGAGGAATGAGCTCTGATGCCCATAGAGCAAAGAAGGCCCTTAGATGCATAAGCCAGTAAGATAGCGTCCATTTCTCCACCTGGAAAGGCCATGTTTCGAGTCAGCTAGACCTTTAGATCGGCCACCAAAATAAACAAAGAGCTGTACTGACTGTCTGAAATCTGCCGAACTATCCACGTTAATTCTCAGGGCCCTAACTGGGCAAAGTAGATTCACGTCAGACTCGCTGTCAGATCCGGAGAGAGCTGACAGGGAAATGACTTGTGCTCTGAAAGGAGTGGCAAGTCATTATGCCCTGCCTTCAGGACCAAGGAAAGGTCCCATACAGGGTCGAGGAGGGTTCATCTTTCTAGCTCCCCTGAGGAAGCGGACTACAAGGTCGTTCCTACCCAGTGACTGACCTTGTGAATGTTTGACAAACTTAGCGATAGCGGTCACACACACGTGGATGGGGATCTACCCTTATCCAAAAGCTCCTGTAGGAAGGAGAGAACCTCCGATACCCCACAATCTTGTGGATCCAGGTTGCAAGCTGAGCACCAACCTGAAAACACTAACCACTTGGAAGCAGAAAGCCATCTAGAAGAGGGCGCTCTAGCCTAATGTAATCGTGTTTAACACCCCATCCGGGATATTGACGGGTAGCCGTTGATGGCCCACACATGTAGAGCCCAAAGCTCGGGGTGTGGGTGCCAAATCGTGCCCCTGGCCTGTGAGAGTAGATCTCTCCTCAACGGGATAAGCCATGGAGCCAGTCTCTGAAGCTGCATCAGCTCCGGAAACCAAACTTGGTTCAGCCAGAACGGAGCTACTAGAAGCACAGAGGAACCATTCTCCCTGATACGCTTGATTACCTGGGGTAACAGCGTGATCGCTGGGAAAGCATAGAGAAGGCTGCTGGGCCAGTGATGGGCCAGCGCATCCTTGTTCTTTGTGAAGCATATTGGACACTGAGCGTTGTCTTGAGACGGGAAGAGGTCGACCTCCGCTGTGCAAAAGGTGCCCCACAACAGCTGAACTGTCTGAGGGTGGAGAGACCATTCCCCTGGGGGAACGTTGTCCCTGGACAGGCTGTCTGGACCCACGTTCAGATGGCATGGTACATGCGCCGCTCTCAATGGTGAACCCATACAAGAAGGCGTTCTGCCAGTGCATTGAAGGTTCCATGATCTCAGACCCTGGGGATTTATGTAGGAAACCACCGACATGTTTTTGGTGTGGACAAGGACATGGTGGCCCTTTAGAAGAGGAAGGAAGAACCGCAAGGCGTTCTCGACCACCTTCATCTCTAGACAGTTTATTTGCAAGCCCTTCTCTTGGCTTGACCATAGGCCAAAAGTTGTACCATTGGCCTCGTAGGGGGCGCCCCAGCCCGAATTGGAGGCGTCTTTCGAAACCACTTTCAGTTTCAAGACTAGCCCCAGGTTTACACCTGTCTGATACCAGCCGATTGCCTTCCAGGGCTCCAGAGCTGTGACACAGTTGTGAGTTACCTTGAGACGTAAACAACTGGATGCCCATGCTCAATGCAGGACCCATGTCTTTAGCCAGTGCTGTAAAGGGTGCATGCAAAGCAGGCCTAAATGAAGCACCGCTGAGGCTGAAGCCATGGGGCGGGCCTCGTGGGAGGCGCTGCGTGGCGACCAGGGAGAAAGCAGCCATCGAGTCTGTTGGGCGCGGGCTCATCGGGCAGCGATCAATCCAGGCCGAGGTCCTCCACGGCCTTCGTGAGGAGGCGGAGAAGCTTGCTCTAATCCCACTGGACTCCTGAAGAGAAGGGGCGGGGACTGGAACGGAACAGCTGTCCTCTTCGTCGTCCCCTTCCAACTCGTCACCGGAGATGGAAGCGGCTGAAGTGAGTGAGTGACACGGAGGAAAGCGAAGCATGCGGGGATTGGAGCGTAAGAAAGGATATGGGCGCCGGACATCGCATCAGGAATGGCGACTGAAAGCTGCGAGAAGACGACCGGCTTCCTCAGAGAGCTCGTCCCACTGAAAAGGCTGTTCGACGGTGCAGGCTTCTTCTCCGAGATCCAGTGATGCAACAGCTTCGCTGAAGAAATGAAAATCAAGGAGCATCCTATCGAGCTCTGGCTTATATAGGCATAAGCCACACCCATTCGCGCGGGATATGACGACTGGACGTGATGCCCTCATTGGTGCTTACGTCACGAGCAGTCCCTTGATAAGTTGTAGCAGTTGCCACAGAGCAGCCAATAGGCGCGCGAGCTGCCTCGCCTACGTCTGCTCGCTGCTGCAAATGTGTTTTAAATGAATACAAATTATAAGGATAATTTTGGCTTCAGTATTCTCGAGAAAAGAGTTTTTTTCCCGTAGCGTATGCTAGCTTACGCAACACGAGAGTATTTTCGTAAGAGAACATAAGTATTTATATTAAATAACATCAACAGTGAAATGTCATGTACGGAATTCTGGGTATGTAAAGTTTTTTTTTTTTCTCTGTAAATTATAAGATAACTTGTTCTTGACAGAGTAAATTAAAATAAGTAAGCAAATTCAGACACTGGGTGTGCCATGTCATTAAAATGTGACGCTCCTTTGTTCTCTTTTTGTTTCACCAGCAAAGTTGCCTCTCATCGCAAATGCATACATTCACAAAATGATGGAGTTATAAACTTGGGTGAAGTAGTGGTGTTTTCTGGCACATGCACATTTTTTTACAGTGTTCTTCTCATTATGTTTTGTGATGATGTCAGAGGTCATACAAGCAGACAAAAGGTCACAGGCTCAGAATCAGACTGTCAGTTCAGCTACTGTACTGTAATACTCTACATAAACAACATATGTGAGATGAAAAGGGTGTCTTTAATTCTTGTGATGTGTTTTATGTTTTGGTTGGCTTTAAATTAGTAATATTTGTTTTTTATCTCTTGATTTCTTACAGTTCTGTTCAAATCTGCCTTGAAAAAAAGTATGAATTACGTGGGATTTGAAGGTGTCATGATTATACTCTACTTTGTAGTGGCGCTTCTGTTCGAACTCATCTATATAATTTTTTGTAAGTATTAATATCTGATTCCTTCAGTCAACAACAAGTGATATATGTGCTGTGCCTGTGAAATCATGTTTTTGTCAGACTAATGGTGTTTGCTATGGGCACAAAATATAAAAACCATAATATCAGGGCTGATTTGTCCGTTAAGTGAAACATTTCATTCTTTCCTTGTTTTCTTTGCTATTTATTCTCGTCTTTTCTCTCTTTTTTGCCAGTGTTTTTGTTTGCTTACATGAGCTGCTTGGTCAGTTAATTCGGATTTTGTTCGTTATGTTTTTTTATTAGTAATTCTAGTTTTATGCCCTGCCTGGTCTTGACCTTCTTGATCATCTCTGTCATTGAATCCTTCATACCTACATCACGACACCAGAAGATGAATAAGGGTCAAGGGTCTGCATCAGACCAATGACCATCCTCTCGGTCTTCTTGAGGCTCAAGTGGAATTCAATACACAGACCTATGCATTGGAAAGATCTAAAATGGCATTTGTCATCTCCTTACTGACCAGAAGAACTTGCGACTAGGAGATTCTCAATCTCTGTGTTGCTCGGATGTTCACCTTTTTAAAAATGAAATTATCAAGGTTTTGACTAGTCTGTTTTTGGCAAAGAGGTTTCAGACTTCTTGAGGCTCTCCAGCAAGGCAAAAGAACTGTGGAAAATTCCACACCCTGACAACGTGTTTTTTGAGTCTTGTGGAGTAGGTTAAGGATTAGATTTAAGCCTGCGCCCCCCTGAGTCTTTGGATGACCTCATAGATCTCAATGTTTGTTAGGATGATTGTATCAGAATTGAGTCCAGGGAGCCTCCATCAGATCACGGATGGAGCCATTTAATTATCCTTCCTTCCTAGGAGTCACTGATTCCACCAAGTCTGAGACCATGCAGGGTGACAGACTTTGTCTCTCCTCAGAGTAAAGACAATAATGATTGTCTAAAGGCATATACATACATGTACAGAAAAATCCAAAGCACGCCAATAGAATGGGGTATTCTAGCAAGTGGTACTTCAATCTCCCCACTTCTTGGGTCTCGTACTTCTCTCTAGCCACTTTTCCACCAAAGCATTTTGAGAGCTAGTTCGGAGCCGGTGCCTGCGCGCGAACTAGTTCTTTGTGTTTCGACAGCCAAAGAACCGGTTCTCGGTCGGGAAAACTGGTTCCAAAGCGGCACCAACTCTTTGCTGGACTAGAACCGTCCTTTTACCATGTCATGCTTACTTCGGGGGCTGGGGGCGGGTTTAGATGTGTTCTAAACATCTTTTCTGACCATCGCAAAGCCAGGAGAAACATTTGCTGAAACCTTTGGCAGAAACACAATGGAGTCCACCTTTGTAATTGTTATGCTTGAAGTTGGCGCAAGCGTTTCTATTTTTTTATTTTTATTATTGAAAACATTATAAGCAAAGAAGAAAACAGTCACATTATAGAACAAATAAATGGAAAGGAAAAAAAGACACAAGACAGGGGTACATAACTAATCAGAAAAGATTACATATCAAACGAAAAGATTAAAAGACTTACATATTTGAATTGTTTTTAAAGCTTGGTACACGAGTTAGAGATAATCCCGAAGTAATGTTGTATTTGCAAGCGTTTCTAGCTAAGACGTATGGCGACGTACACAGTGACGTAACAACGTCGTTCCCTGGGCGCTCTAGTCAGTGGAAAAACAAACCGGTTCTGAACGGGTTCGCAAGTTGAACCAACTCCGAACCAACTTTGAACCAGCACCAGTTCCAAACCTGTTCTTTTTTGGTGGAAAAGGGGTATTTGTGCTTTGGTGCTCGGTGCCCATAAGTGGTTCAGTTTTAAAGTGTGCTGCGCTTATCAACTTGGAGCGGAAAAGTATTTCATTGATGAGGGTCTTCAGAGGGGTCTTACCATTCATCTCCTCTCTCCTCCTCTTTCTGTTCATTTTCTTGACGGGCACGGGTTGATGACCATGAATCACTTCACTGGCCCAGTGAGTTTGATCGCCCTTCGGCAATCACTGAGAGGATCTGGTGTTATGTCTGTTTAATTGAGATATACCTGGTTGTCTCTTCACAACATACACATTAACAGGGCAGATAGTTTTATTTTTCAAAGTTCTTTCTGTCATGCAAATGGTTTGTTACCGGCCCCTTCGGTTGTTTCTACAGTGTCTGGTTTCTGATATACATCAATCTGCGAGTGGTCTTCAGTAGGTCCTGGGCTGCCTCTCTTTTACCCCATCAGTTGTATGATTGTGGGGTCGACCTCACCCCCTAGCACCCCCTCTCTGCTCCAGCCCTTTCTTTTCTCTTTGTCCGCTCTTGAGATTCTCCTTTGTGAAGATGGATGACTCTTTGCACCTCTTGATTGACTATTGGGGGATGAACGGCATAACTGTTAAGTGAGCTGTTAAGTTATAACTGTACCCACTACCTCTTATGTCTTCAGATTTTGAGGTTTTGCAAATGGCTATAGATTCTTTACCAACGTATGTTTTGTGCAATGGTTATCATTTTGGTCTGGATTAGGATGGGTGTCGAGTGGAAGACCCTTTCAAGTATTTGTTTTTACCTTTCAGCCTGTCCAATGCTCCGGCTGTCTTCCAAACACTCGTCAAGGACGTACTGAGAGACATGATAAATAAACTCATCTTTGTGTACTCGGATGACAGTCTAATCTATTCTTGTTCCTTTCAGGTTCACATCCAGAACATCAGATGAGGGCTGCAATAGCTGCCGGAGAAACAGTTTTGTCAAAAGTGGAAAAGTGAATCTTTCATGCCTAGTCAGTTCTGTTTCTTGGGCCCTGGAAAGGTAAAGGCTGTTTATAACTGGCCAACAACGTGCTCTCGTAAAGATCTTCGGCAATTGCCAGTTTTAATTTGGGTTTTATCAGGAATCTTTGTCATGTGGCGGCTCCTTTGACAACATTAACCTCCATCAAATCTAAATTAATTTTGTATTTAGCTGTGCAAGAGGTGTTTGTTAAATCCAAAGTCTTTATCTGCTCACATTTTTGTTACTCATGACCTATCTTGTCATTTTTGGTGGACGTGCCTCGGGGGTGTCGGAGCGGGCCTGTCTCAAATATCCTCTCACGATAAGAAGCTTTGTCATTGTGTCTCCCACAGAATGGAATTATAACATTGCCAATTGAGAGCTGCTGGCAGTCCGTCTGGCTTTAGGGGAGTGGTGTCACTGGCTCGAGGTAGCAGCTGTTCCATTCATTGTGTGGACTGTTTCCCATTTCTAGAGGAAGTTCTGTCGGCAGAGTGAAGTCTCCGCAAGTTACTCTTCCATCCTCTGGCTCTCGAGTGGATGGTTTGATGCCTTCCTCCCATTACCCCTTCCTCTGGAGTCAGCAACCGACGTAGACAGAGTGTGCCCACAACTCCTTGCCGGTGTCAGGGCTTTGCCCGTTTATGTGCTGCTTCCTTTGTTTTCTTGGCAGGGTGCTGAGGCTGCTGTTCCCTCGTTTCAGACTTTTATTCAGTGTTGTTGCCATACCTGGAGGAGGGCAAGGGAGGCTTTGATCCAGACTTGGGAATCTAAAATTGATTACATTTAAATTTCTTTGAGCTATCCTCAGTAAAGTGAATCTCTACATTCACTTGTGGGCATTTACATCTTTTACTTTCAAAATGCAAATGAGTGTTTGTATTTCGTTCACATTGTCTACTTTGTTTGTAAAGTGTGTAAAATTAATGTTTGGATGTTTTGACGGCTGTGTGTAAAGTTTTTTTAAATTTAAGAGTTTTTCAAAATTCACTTTGATAGTGTGTGTGTGTGTGTGTACTTGTGTTTATATCATATTCAAGGGGAAATGGTGAATGATTGTGTGAAGTTCAGTACTTGTTTATCATGGCTCTAATTTAAAATCAGATTAACCCCTTTGATTATTTGATAATTTTTTGTTTTCTTATACAGTGCTGGCTAAATTCATTGAGAGAATAAGTAAACAGATACAATCTATATTTGAGGTTTTGGCTGGTATAAGCTTTGATGTTCTACCTTTACTACAATTCATCATCCTGTTTTACGCCTTTGGATCTGCCAGAGGAGGTAAATTCAACTTTACGAACTATTGAGATTAATTTATGAGTAATAGTACAATAAAATATTATCTGTTGATGTCTGTCAGTAAAGTAGTAGCTGTATTAATATAATCACTCTTCTGTTTTCAGGATACTTCATTGTTGCCGTTTTACCAGTATTTCTCATAGTAACAAGATACAATTGGGATGATACATGTGGCCAAAAGATGGGCTGTAAGTAATTGAATTATAATCTAATTCCAGATGTAAACACATAAATCATGCCATCACAATGCGATCCATACATTATTCAAAAAGTGTCTCTTTCACTGTTATTAATTTAGCGATTCTAATTTTTACAATTAAACTATTATACATGTGGATGTAAGATTTATTAATTTCTTATCTTTGATGATTTTTAATGTATAGTTAAATGTATAAATATTTCTCACACACTAAATTTGTTATCATTTGTTGAGGACATTTGTGAGATGCTTTATATTATGCTTAATAATGTTTAGTGTATCATCTTGATTTTAAAGTATTTTTATTTTTTTTATCCAGTCAGAAACCCAGATATTTGGACTCCTTCTTTTAATATAAACCATTTTTTCAGGTTCACCTTCAGTCGGGAGATCAGTATGGATAATTGTCATGTTATCAGTCAATGCTGTAATGGTTTATTTCTACATCATAACTTTGGAAAATGAAAAAGGTATGATAATGTAAAATAATATTGTTTCAATTATGAATTACAAAAGTCTCTGAAGAACTTTGTCAATGAACAGAAACTGTTTCTGTGACTATGAAGCTGTTTTTGTTCATGTACAGATCGTATGGGATGGACCTGTACGATTGCGTTTCTTCAGTTACTCTGGGCAGTGATCAACTTCGCATGGTCATTTAAATGTGGTACAGTATTATTCACAATGCTGTGTATCACACTGATGTTTTTCTGTCTACTCTGCTCTAGTTCATTCTTTTTATTCCCCTTTATCGTACTCTTCTGAAGAGAGTTTTACCAGTCCAGTAATGCTATATTGCGGAATTTCTTTTGAGGTCAATCTATTGTGTGAAACATGTGGGTGTATTTTTGATGTTACTTTAATGTCAGATTTTAATCAACATTATTAAACAAAATATTTGAATAGCAGACTGGTGAGGATTTTAAATGATGTGGAGACCAAAAAATGTGGACTCATTTCCTCTAAATTGTGAAATTAAACTGTGGTGTATCATTTTATTTGTTTACAGAATTGCACCGTTTTGTTCCAGTGTATCTGTTTGGATCAGTCGTTGTTGTTTTAGTGAACGCTGTTACACTGATGACTGAACTGATACTGAAAACAGGTGAGTGAACAAAACACTTCAACACCATTCAGTGTCTGATTACAGTAAGATATTTACATAACCTATAACCCATGAAGTATGTGGTGTATTTACCTTATTTTATCCTCAGTGAATGGTTATGGTGCAGTTCGAGATATGAGAGTCGTCGTCTTTTCCTCTGAATTCATCTTCACTCTATTTCTGATGACTTTACTGGTATTTGAGCCACGTGAGTACAAAACTGTACAATACAATTAGATTTTATTTCATTTATTTATTTATTTGGGACAATGAAGTCTTACTACGGTGTTGATTAATGTGCAATGTAAATGTGCCAGAGTTAGCTAAATAGCTCATTTTCATCCGTAGTCCCTGACTTGATTCATTACATACACTTCTTATGTTTTAGCATCTCTCTTATTTGCTCAAGGACTCTTCATTTAAAAACGTGACGCATATCAGACCAAACATCTTCTGTCTTTAGGTTATGTCACTTACAGGAAATAATGATTCATTTTGTATCTTGATTAATTTACTCATGAGCCTCACTGTGAGACGCGTGGATCCATTTGCAAGGCTTTATTCCAAAACATGGTCATAATGCAGGCAAGGTCAATAAACAGCAAACAGGTATGGCAGAGCAATGACACAGAGTTATCCTTGGGGCAAGTATGGGTAGACAATCGGCAAACAATATCCAACAGGGCAAGGCAAAGAGAGATAATCCAGGTAAACAGCATGCTTATAAAGAGTGTGAGATAGTTATCAGGTGTGAGCATGATTAGTGGAATCAGCTGTGTGTCGTCAATGCAATGAATGATGGGGATTGTAGTGAAGTGCAAGGGTCCATGTGAGTGGGTAACCTCTGGTGGTGACCAACCGGAAATGCATAGAACAGATTCGTGACATAGGTCTTTGGCTCGGCAGGACTGACGTGAAGCTCCTATATAATCCAGCAGGGCGATGGAGCAGAAACAAAGATCTCCATTGTAGAGCAGAAGATTATTGGAATCAGCTGTGTGTCGTCAATGCAATGAATGATGGGGGTTGTAGTGAAGTGCAAGAGTCCATGCTTTGAGTGGGTAACCGTGGGGTGTGTGAGGTGTGTGCGTGCGTGTGGGGTGTGTTGCGGTGTGTGGTGGTGTTTATGTGTGTGTGGGGTGTGTTAGGTCCTCAGCTCAAGATCTAATAAAAAACTGCAAAGAAAACAGAATTATGTTAAATTGTGATTAGGATTTTGGATACCAGTATGCAGCTGAAGTGGCATGACGTTATAGCTCAGTCTGTTCTGTCGAGATGAGCTCCCAGATAGCAAACTGACATTGAATCAACGTGGAAATATGACATCGAAACAACGTTGATCTGACATTGTTTTGCTCATCGAATTAACGTTGAACCAACGTCAGACGTGTCATTCTTTCAAAACTAACGGAAAATCAACTTGAAATCAACGTTGTTTCAACGTTATGAAAGCAAACCAATTTTCGATTTTCATTTAGCTTTGAAGAATGCCGCGTCTGACGTTGGTTCAACGTTAATTCGATGAGCAAAATCAACGTTGTTTCAATGTCATGAGAGACGTCGTTTCCACGTTGATTCAATGTCAGTTTGCTGTCTGGGCTGGTGGAAACAAAAAAATAAATAAATTGATGAATATGGTGCTGTTCTGCAAAACTAAAATTATTCTACCATCAACACACTATTGACTGTTTGAATAATTCCAGGTGGTAAATATATGGAACACACATTTCACCATAGTAGGAAAAAATACATACTGGTAGTCAGTGGGGATTGACATCTGTTTGATTAAAACATTCTTCCAAATATCTTCCTTTGTGTTCAGCAGAACAAATAAACACATAGAGGTTTGGAACAACATGAGGGTGAGTAAATACTGACAGAATTTTCATTTTTGGGTGAACTAACCCTTTAAGAGTAGGCCTGTAGGCCAAATATAAGCTACGTAGACTGTCATATACGTCAAGTAAACTGCTTTTTTAGGCTATATTTTAGGCCATATTTCGGAGTAGTATATATAGGCTAAAAGTAGACTGAACATTATTATAGAAGTTAGCACACTTGAATAAACTTTCTGTGAGGGCCGGTCAGTGATTCTTTATTTGATTCCAGAAAAAAACGGATGTCCTCTGCACATTAGTCAAATAAAAACAATAACGTTAATCATCAAGACATTTATTTCATCTTGTAAACTCAGATCACATTGGAATGCCCAATAGCGACTCAACACAGTCTGCAAATTATCCACATCGTTAGGACTTAAGCTAGCACAAGTTAATGCAATGAATTTACGGATAACTTTCCCATTTTACCAAAACCTTCGACAATGCAGGTAGATTATATTTCAATGACAGATATAACATTAATAAAATATATGTTAACGTTACGCTTACCTGGCAGTCTTCACGCGAAGGAGATGCGACTGTATGGCGTCCGTTAAGGCGAGTCCGAAGTGCGGATCCGTAACGTTATGTGATCTGTTCTGGGTCCGCCGATTAAAAGCGCTTAAAAAAATCAGAAATCTTTTATTCCAGAGAAAAACGGATGTCTTCTGCACATTAGTCAAATAAACGATATAACGTTCCATAAACCATCAAGACATTTATTTCATCTTGTAAACTCGGATCACACTTTCCCAAATTAAAACAAGTAAACATAGGACATCCCACATGACGTCACAACATACGGGCATTTGCCGACCCGGCGCCATTGCTGAGGGCAAAACATTAGAAGAAGCAATATACATAGTTCCCACATGACGTCACAACATACAGGCATTTGCCGACCCGGCGCCATTGCTTAGGGCAAAACATAAGAAGAAGCAATACGAGTTGAACGAAGTGAAATGAGTTTCGTGCTATAAAGTGAAAATGGTCATCTCCTGCTGAGTCAATGGATGATAAAATCGTGCCGGAGGTTCAGTTAAATTGGGATTTTACACTATACCCGTCATTAGACTCCATATGGATGTGAGAAGACTAAGCTTTTGTCCGAACAACGACGGAGATTATGGCTGGCGAGCATAAACAGGAAAGAAACTCACTCAAAACATGCAAGAATTTGTTTGACAAAAGCACAATGTTGTGTTTTATTGCGAGTGTAAATAAATATAAGTTAACACATTGCAGTTAGAATAATGTCCTGTATGAACAAAATGACGAGGTATTAAAAACATACAAAACAACATTGTTTCCACTGTTTGATCTCACATTCCAGCATTGCAATCTCAGATTATGTCCCTAAAGATCCCGCGTATAATGTAGTTCCTCATTTATTACATTAATTAAATTGCACGCGAGTTATTTATTTTAATATTCATGCACCGAACCATGACGCCCGCAAGTACATGCATATTACAGAAATCACCGGTGACTGGGAACATAGGAATTAAGTTGTGCAGGCTATGGCTTTTTAATAGACAGATTAGCATCATGCTACTTCGCTATGATGACTTAAGTTACTTTTCCATTGATTGCACTTGAGCAAACGTCACCAAAACAACCCCACGTCAATCTGATCGTACACCTCCCAGTGATTTCCAGGCTTGGAATTGCTCACATGTGTAAAACTCCTCACCAATACCAGATAATTGTACACATGAAAATACTGTATCTGAGGCAAAGTTGCATAATCGGTGCTCTTCTTTTGTTGCATAAGGATACACACCATTTATGAATGAAATTTTCGCATTGTACCTCTCTATGTCTTGTTTTAATAGTCTCTTTATAATCTATTACACTTTGTCTTTTCATGATTTGCATAACAATATAAACAGACATAAATATTTGTTTGTAAAACGACATTCTCTGATAAAACGTTGTAAACGCCTATGGTAAACACAGCGGTTTTGCCCTCAAAGATGGCGTCTCCGGGGAGGTCACGTGACAATTTTTTTGCCTGTGGGAACTATGTATTAAACGAAGTGAAATGAGTTTCGTGCTAAAAAAGTGAAAATGGTCATCTCCTGCTGGTTCAATGGATGATAAAATCGTGCCGGAGACATTTATTTCATCTTGTAAACTCGGATCACATTTGAATGCCCAACAATAGCGAGTCAACAGTCTGCAAATTATCCACATCGTTAGCACTTAAGCTAGCGCAAGTTACTGCAATAAATTTAACGTTACGCATAACTTTCACAAATTAAAACAACTAAACATAGGACATCCGGGATAGAGCTCGAATATAGGGAATGTGAATTAAAATCAGGCACTGCCCAGATAGCAAACTGACATTGAATCAACGTGGAAATTGAGTCAGCATCCTGAATCACCATGGTACAACCATAAGTGTTTATTTTCTAGCTGTTTTAGTCTAGCGGGCCGGTCGGAAAAAATCTATACATTGCAAGTTCGCCATGCGCCCAAGCAAGGGGGAAGAAAAAAATGTTTTTTTTTTTTTGTTTTTTTGCATTTTCGATAACGGAGCGTATATTTGCAGTAAGTGCCTGTCTTTCTAGTAAATAGATGCACGTCACAGAGTAAGTACAGTGGCGTAGGTCGTAGTGCGTGAGTGATGTGCTTGAAAGCACTCGACCTGAGTTCGATTCCGCCTTTTGCAGAACTCTCTCTTCTCCCTTTTCCCAACACATATAGATGTAAAATGTATAACCTAACATAAAGGGCTCTAGTGTTATATTTTGCCAACAAACTAAAATCGAATCCATGATATGGCTTTGTGCCTATATAAAACAGCACAAGACTTTAAGAATAGGCATCCAATTTTGCTGGGTGATTTAAAGAAAAGTGTGCACTTTGCTCACGCGATAAGCATGGTTATATCTGGTATTTTCTCCTATATATATTATTTCTTGCAAGTTTAGAAATAGGACAAAAGTATTTTAATTTTCCTATAGTATAATGTTGACTAAAATATACTTTTGAAATGTTCATTTTCACATATAGTACATCTATAGGCTATATGGATTTTACATCATAGGAATAATTATATAAATCATTTTTACATTATTATAATAATTATTATAATAATTGTTTGGCATCCTAAAAAACCATTAATGTAATGCAGACTGAGACTCATAATTAAAAAGATGCTTGAGCCCTGTTTATTGTCCTGGTACAAATCAATGCTTTTTCTTTGTTCAATGAGCAGTTCATGGGTTGAAGCTCTTAATTTTGATCTCTCAAAGAGCACGAGATTGATGCATTTAACCTTAAAATTTACAAAATTTTCTAGCGGGGGAGCATGCCCCCGAACCCCCCTAGAGGAACAGAGTCCACCCAACATAGTTTTACAAATTTGTTAATATCTTTAATAAACTACCAATGAAAATTAGCTCTTTTAGCTAACTCGGGTACATTTTCATTGTTCTAATATTGATTAATGTGTACACTGTCCCCCTTACAAATAAGCAAATAAATAAAATGAAGAGAGAGAGGGAGCGTATATAGGTGTAAAATGTGGGTGGTGGCAGTGGGGTCACTGGGTGCTCAGCACCCCTAAAGCTCTGACCCTAGAATCGCCCCTGAGTGTAAGTAAAATATGCTTTTGAAATATTCATTTTCATTTATACAGTACATTTATTAGATGAATATATAGGCTAGGCCTATATGGATTTTACGTAATAGGAATAATTATATAAATCATTAGGCCTATTACATTATTATAATAATCGTTTGGCATCCTAAAACAGAGGATTATATCATAACTAAAAATATGTTTGATCCCTCTTTAATGTCCAGGTACAAGTCGAGGCTTTTCCTTTTTCCAATGTCACAGTTCATGGGTTGAAGCCAGTTAAAGCTCTTAATTTTGAGCTCTCAAAGTGCACCAGATTGATGCATTTAACCTTAAAATGTACAACATTTTCTTTCGGGGGAGCATGCCCCCCAACCCCCCTAGAGGGACCGATGTCTCAACATAGTTGTACAAAATCATATGGGAAAGAACAATAATTTATGAACTTAATTCCCAAAACAAATTCAGTTTAAATCAGTAAAACTGTTAGCTTATTTGGCCTACAAGACATGTGCCCAGGGGAAATTGTGCCCTACAAGACATTGTGCCCCCCCCCCCCACACCCCCCCCCCCCCCCCCCCAAAAGAAACAACCAAAAAAAAAAATCTCACTCCAAGCTAAACTCACAAGTTGGCAACCCTGGAAATATGACATCGAAACAACGTTGATCTCACATTGTTTTGCTCATCGAATTAACGTTGAACCAATGTCAGACGCGTCATTCTTTCAAAACTAGCGGAAAATCAACTTGAAATCAACGTTATGAAAGCAAACCAATTTTCGATTTTCATTTAGCTTTGAAGAATGCCGCGTCTGACGTTGGTTCAACGTTAATTCGATGAGCAAAATCAACGTTGTTTCGATGTCATGAGAGACGTCGTTTCCACGTTGAATCAATGTCAGTTTGCTGTCTGGGTGGGCTACTTTATCCACCACAGGCTATTCTGATACCCCAACTCCTTATAAAATGGCAACCAAAATCCGTGAATATTTTACCAAAACCTTCAACAAAGCAGGTTACACCACTATGATTATATTTCAATGACATATAACATTAATAAAACATATCTTAACGTTACACTTACTTCACTGTCCTAACGCGAAAGAGATGCGTTCACTAGGCGCGTCCGAAGTGCGGATTCAAATGTGATCCGTTCTGGGCTTTTACAGTCTATGGTTCTGGGTCTGCCGATTAAAAGCGCAGGCGGGGCCGATCCTGGAGGCGGGGCGGATCCTGTTAGCGCAGCGAAAACGAATCTGACAGTCAGGCGGATCTGGCGGCTTGAGGGCCCGCCACGGACTCCTTTGCTGTGTGGGTAAATGTTCTCTCATAAAAACAAAGCAGAGCGCGAACTTCTCATCACACCAACACCCAGTTTGCAAGTTTAACTTAGTTTCTTACATTTGAAAAATTTTGCATACAATAGCATAAAAAGCCTTTTTAAATGAACAAAGGTCCATGTTTAATACAAATGTACACGAAACTTAATGAAACATCCCAGGTGAAAAGGAAATGTATTTAAATTGTACTTATTTTGATATACTTAATGTATTTTAAGTGCATCGTATTAAATATGTATTAAATGTGCTAAATTGAAACAACTTCAAGTATATTAAGTGTACTTTAATATGAATTTCAGTTCAATTTTAAGGTAATAGTAATATATTTTATTATATTAAATTGTGCTAAAATGGAACCATTTTAAGTACATTTAATGTAATATAATAGCACTTATTTAAAGTGTATTTTAATACACTTTAAATCGACTTTAGAAATACAGCATTAGTATATTTTAGCTTCACATTAATGCGTTCTAAGTATATTTTAAATATAATTTCAGCTTATTAATAATGTATTTGTAGAACACTATAGGACCCACTATTAACATATTAAAAATATATTTTTTCCAAAAACCATTTAATATAAAAATAATATATTTTAATGTATTAAAAATACAGTTAAACATTTTAATTCAACAAAACCCAGTAAAAAAATATTTCTACAAAACACACAAACACTCTTTGAAAGATAAACTTTAATGCACTACATCAGTAAAGCATTATGAAAACTAAACAAAATACATTAACATAAAATGCATTGATTTGCAGAGGTATTAAACAGAACAAAAAATAAATAAATAAATAAATAAACCAACTGAAAGGAGTAGTTCACTTTTAAAAAAAAACTTTGCTGATAATTTACTCACCCCCATGTCTTCCAAGATGTCCATGTCTTTCTTTCTTCAGTCGAAAAGGAATTAAGGTTTTTGATGACAACATTCCAGGATTTTTCTCCATATAATGGACTTCAATGGGAACCAAACGGTTCAAGGTCCAATGGCTAACAGTCAATTTGTCGTGAAAGCATGAGAATTGGCTCAATTGCGAGTCTCGTGCTGAATGCTTGAGAGTTGGCAGCCCTGACAAATCTTTTTTCGAGTCAATTCATTAATTTCGTTCGTTGAATGAACCTAATGACTCAGAAAAAGATTTGTTAATTTTGATGAACGAGTTTGAATAGGAGAGTTATGAACATGCATAACAGAACAGAGCAAGGCGACCATTTGAGCTTACAAAACTTAAACGTTGTTTTTTTTTTTTTTAAATGACCGATCGTTTCGCTTGATAAGACCCTTATTCATCGTCTGGAATCATTTAAAGCCCTTTGAACAGTTTGCACAGAAACTGCCTTTTGGACCTTGAACCGTTTGGTTCCCAATGAAGTCCATATGGAGAAAATCCTGAAATGTTTTCATCAAAAACCTTAATTTCTTTTCAACTGAAGAAAGAATGACATGGATATCTTGGCATGGGGGTGAGTAAGTTATCAGCAAAAGTTTTTTTTTTTTTAAGTGAACTAATCCTTTAAGTCAAACAAAGTGAAATACAATAGCAAAAAGTAAAGTGGCCAAGTCGTGAGTAAAAAGAGAAGTTCGTGACTTGTTCAGTCTGCCATAGACTCTTTGGGGACATCAGAACCACCGAGGGAAATCTGGAAAGAATAAATAAAACAAGCATTAGTATAAACTTGTTCATTTATAATTCTAATAAAAAGCTGTCACTTTGTTACTTAATTCAGAACACTTACTGAAGTATTAATGCACAAAAAGTCAGATATAATTATTATAACAAATAGGATTTTTCTTTATCATAAAGAATTTTCTAACCATTTCTGAGGTTTCAGGAAGACACAGCTCAGATGATCTTGGGCTTGAGCTGAATGAACCTCGTTTCATGGACTCCAGGGCCTCTTTGAGAGATTCTAATATCCCTGGAAGCTCTACAAGAAAAAATAAAGTTGCATGTTATACAAAGTTAGGGCAGAACAAACACTAGTTTGTGTTCTTCATATATAATTTGTATTTTGTTTAAATGGTAAAACATATTTAATGAACCATTACTGTAACTTCCACCCTATTATTAAAGTAATTATTAATTATTAATAAAGACAGAACGTTCTATTGAAAGTTACAAGCTGGTGACAGCTGATAACGACTTGATTAAATGTAAAAAAGCTGAATACCACACATAAAATCATATAAATCAGTCCCTCGAGAAAAACACGATTATGCGATTGCATAATTCAATGCATAATCAGGCAAAATACATATTCATGCGGGGGACGCAATTTTTCAAATATCTGTTAATATATAATAGGTCACTTAGCTACTTGGCTGCTACATGACACACTATTGCCTTTTTTGTTGTTTTTCACCAACAAAAAGTTACAAATCAAGAGGATCAACTACTACTTACTCGACTTGACCTCATACTCACGGTTAGGTTTAATATAAAAAAAATGTCTTTGCAATGTGCAAATTCCTTGGTTAGGCTAAATATTAAATATAAAAACTCTCATTTCATAATTTAACATCGTTTTAATTTCTCAGTGCAAGATATTTAATAATTGGTTTTATGAAAGCGTATAGTTGGTGATTACAACTTAATTTATTTATCGAATTGACATGAAAACTGACAGCCTACTAATAATTAATTAGATTTTACTATGAATTAAATATCACAAATGTGAAAGTTTTATTAGAGCTTAAAATATATTATAATATTTAAAACACAAGAAGTTACTTAGGGACAATCAAGCCTGTCGTGTAATCACCAGTAATAACATTTTTTCTTCAAACACAGTGTGCAATGTTTTTATAGTTGTATTATGTCACTGTCTAGATCTATAACAATTAAGTTGATAGACGTCAATGGATTAACTCGCTTTAGTGTCAAATCAACAGAAACGCCAGTAATCACGTACAGAACATCGTCATCAACTTCTGAAAATATTTTCTAAACCCAAAGTGAGAATAAAGCCAATTACACTAATCACTTAAACTAATAAACTTACCACCAAGAAGTAAGATCTTTTCTGGCAGTATCTTGCTCTGTCCATGTCGTGGCGGCGTACCTCTGCGTTGTCCTCTTCACTGCTAAATTGTTCGCGGGAGCTGACGACCTGGTAATCTGCTCGTGTGTTCTCTCAATATTAGATCGATGCTATCCACATTCACTTGGTCCGAGTCAGTGAAATAAAAAAGCAAAATTTGGAAAATACATGATTTCTGTTGAAATATCCGAAGCTATAATGGAATACCACAGACAGTCAGTATCCGTTGTCCGCGCCCCACCCAACATGTAAGTTCAAATGGCAGTGTGTGATTGGACAATTGCCGGCAAGCTTGTTTTGAAAAGATTGGCTCTGATTGGTCCAAATGAATGCAACTGGAAATATTAACATCCACAAAAAAGAAACAACTCTGTTAATATAAACATAACATGCTTTATAACAAGTTTTTTTATTCATTTTGGCTAAACAAATGTAAGAGTCAAGCTTTAAGAAATTAATTTTGTTTTTCTAGTATGTACACCTGATCTTTTATGTTGATGTGTGCAAGTACTGGTATTCACTTGTTTTGTGGAAAAGACTATTTGATTAATTAATGCAGAAGTATAGAAGTGCATTACTTGTTAGTCAAATTTTAGTGCTTTTCATAATTATAACAAATTAATTTAAAAAAGTTAAACCTACACTGTTAGCAATTGATGTAATTTTTACAGGAAATTTTTACAACAATGTATTGTATTTGCGTTTTACCTGTAAAAGGCAATGCATCATGGGAAATTAATGGACAGTCCTGTATTATTATTGTAATTTCACTGTATTCACGGAGTTTTACAATGGTTCCCTTTCAAGGCGGTCACTTCGACATTTACGTCGATGACGTAGTATGGGAACTCCTCCCCTTCTTCACTTCTGCTGAAATCTTATGGGCTAACGCCAGCTGACGACAGCTGGCCAATTGACGCAAAATATGCAAATATTGCCTAGCCTGGCAGTATAAATTGCATATTGTTCGTCGATTGCATCAGAATCCTTTTCTTCACGCTCAAATCGACGTGTGCTACGATTTGGAATTACACTACCTTTCGCCGTCGTCGAAGGTGCACTTAAGATACTCTACTGTCTTTCGCATCCGATGGCATCTACTTGCAATTTGTGTTCTGGGCCTATTATTGCGCCCGACACCCACCTTTTCTGCATCACCTGCATGGGCCTCGCCCATGCCGAGTCGGCTCTGTCTGACGACCTCTCCTGCGCCCACTGCGCAGACATGCCCGTGCGCGCCCTCAAGGCAAGGAGGGATATGGCTCGAGCAGCCGTAGGGATTGGGCCCGCTGCCGCCTGCGAGCCGCTGGTGGGCCCTTCCCCTCCCAGGGTAAGGGAGTTCGAAGCCGTCAGCTTCGCGGACGATAGCTTCCGCCCCCCCCGCGACGTCGCGGATTTCATCTCCTTCGGAGCTAGCGAGGAAGAGGACGCTATGTCTCTATCAGCGTCGGAGAAAGACTGGGGATCCGAGCAGGCCGCGCCTACTGAGCAGGAAAGTCCTGCAGACCTCCAAGAGGAGCTTTTCAGAGTCCTTACTAAGGCCGTCGCCGATTTGGACCTTTCCTGGAACGCGCCGGACGAACAAGCTAAAAGCAAAATGGATACCTGGTTCCTTCAGTCGAGCCGCCGTCAGGCCGCGTCGAGGAGGGGAACCCCGTTTTTCCCGGACCTTCATGAGCACGTGGTCAAGTCGTGGGCTGCGCCCCAGTCAGCACGCAGTCTTTCTGCCACCCAGTCCTTGTTCGCGCACGTCGACGATGCCGTTGCCCACGGTTATGTGCGCATGCCCATCGTCGAGGAGACCGTCGCCTCTCACCTATGCCCATCTACGTCTGCACTGGGCGCGGACCGCAGCCTGCCGTCCAAGCCCTGCAGATTCACGGCCCACCAGACGGATAAGGCGTACGCGGCAGCGGGAGAGGCAGTTTCAGCTCTCCACGCTATGGCTATCCTCCAGGTATTCCAGGCGAAACTGCTAAAGTCTCTGGATGGCGTCGCCTCTGTCGACGCTGACGCCTTTCGGGACCTTCGCTCGGCGACGGACTTTGCGCTGTTGGCCACTAAACGCTCAGCGCAAGCTATCGGTCGTTCTATGGGTTTTCTGGTCGTCCTCCACAGACACCTGTGGCTGACTCTGTCCGATGTTAAAGATTCTGACCGGAAAACCCTGCTTAATGCTCCCATCACCCAGGCTGGTCTCTTTGGGGACGCGGTGGAGGCTGTTACGGAGCGTTTCTCGGAGACCCAGAAACGCGCCAAAGCCATGAGTCACGTGATCCCGCGTCGAGCACCCCCGTCTCAGCAGCGTTCGCGCTCGTCTTCAGCTACTCGCCGCCCTCAGAGCTCAGGGAGTCAGCCCACAGTGCATCGCACCGGGCCGGATGCTCGTGCTTCCCGGGGAAGACAGTGGCCAGGTCCTGGGAGGAAGAGCCATGGCCAGAGAAGGAGCCCGCGCCGAGGGAAGGACAGCGCGCCCCCCTCCGCGCCAAAGCCGTCTTCCTGACGGATTGGGCAAGAGGAAGAGAGAGCGCGAAGGGGGGCCGGCCTCCAAGCGCCGTGTTCATCGTATCCCTCATGTTCTGTTGAGAGACGATCGAATGTGTGTAAATGCTGTTTGTTCAATAAAAGCATGTACCCCTTCACAAAAAGAGCTTTTTCTTCCTCTTGCACCTCATATTGTGTCACCCACCCTTTCACGGGACAGTGTAGGGCCACAATCTATGACTATAATGGCATCTCATGGGCAAGAGATTGCCAGCACCACACTCAGCCCACCGCGAGCCGCCCTCCCACCAAGGGTTTCTGCCTCGCGGGAACGCGGCTCCAGTCTAAACACTACACTGGTAGCGGCTATGACCACAGTTCGAGCTCGCACTCTGAGTCATTTTCTGGGCGCGTGGGAATCAATTCCCGGGATTTCCCCATGGGTGTTAAGCATAATTCGTCACGGGTACTCGCTTCAGTTCAGACGCAGACCGCCCCGCTTCAACGGCGTGATCCAGTCATTAACACTGCCCCAAAACGCCCCCGTTCTGAGACAAGAAGTGCTCAGCCTGCTCGAGAAAGGAGCTATAGAACCGGTTCCCCCGAGCGAGAGGGAGAGCGGTTTCTACAGCCGCTATTTTGTGGTACCGAAGAAAGGGGGGGGGCTCCGTCCGATCTTGGACTTGAGACCCATAAACAGAGCGCTTCACAAGCGCGCGTTCAGAATGACAACTCTGAAGCAAATTCTGGCACAGGTTCGTCCCGGGGATTGGTTCGCTTCAGTGGACTTAAAGGACGCGTACTTTCATATCCAGATAGCAGCGCGCCACAGACGTTTTCTGAGATTTGCGTTCGAGGGCACAGCTTACCAGTATTCAGTTCTCCCGTTCGGATTGGCTCTTGCCCCCCGCACCTTTTCGAAGTGTGTGGACGCGGCGCTGTCTCCCCTCAGGTCGAGCGGAATGCGCATCCTAAATTATCTGGACGATTGGCTGATTTTAGCCCATTCGCGAGAGGTGCTAATCGGTCATGTGGAATTATTACTCCGTCACCTGGACTCGCTGGGACTGCGTGTAAACGAACAGAAAAGCGTGTTCACGCCGAGTCAGACCGCAACGTTTCTGGGAGTGTGCTTGAACTCTGTAACGATGCGAGCACATCTCTCTCAAGAGCGCATACAGTCTCTGGCATTCTCTCTGCATCGCTTCAGACCGGGCAGGTCTGTACCACTAAAAGAGTTTCAGAGACTATTAGGTCTGTTAGCGGCAGCCTCCCCGGTATGCCATCTGGGTCTGCTTCATATGCGTCCGCTTCAAATTTGGTTGAAGCTCCGGGTCCCTCAGGGGGCGTGGGCGACCGGCCTCAAGCGCATCACGGTCACTCACAGCTGCTTTCGCACTTTGGCGCCGTGGAGAGACCCAGTGTTATTCAGTTCAGGGGTCCCTATGGGTACCGTAGCGAATCGCATCGCGGTCTTGACGGATGCATCAACTTCAGGCTGGGGAGCGGTGTGCATGGGCGCGACTGCCTCCGGCTCGTGGACGGAGTCACAACGGAGGTGGCACATAAACCGCTTGGAGTTGAAGGCGGTTTCCCTAGCCCTCAAAGCCTTCCAGTCTCAGCTAGAGCGTCAACATGTATTGATTCGGACCGACAACACGTCGGTGGTCTCGTACATAAATCGCCAGGGGGGCGTACGCTCCAGGCCCCTATTCGAGCAGGCAGCGAGTCTCCTGCTGTGGGCAGACCGGCACTTCTTATCAGTGAGAGCGGCGCATATTCCCGGTGTTTTAAATCGCGGAGCGGATATGCTCTCGAGGAATGGAATTCCTCAGGGAGAGTGGAGGCTTCACCCGGGATCGGTGCAGATGATCTGGGATCGATTCGGGAGGGCGGAGGTCGATCTATTTGCGTCGCACGAGAACACACACTGTCGGACGTTCTTTTCGCTGTCTCGTTCCCCCTGGGTCAGACATCCGACGCCTTGACTTCGCACTGGCCGAGAGCCAGGCTTTACGCATTTCCTCCGGTGAAGATTCTGCCTCTAGTGCTGTGCAAAATCAGGGAGGAAAAAGCATCTGTGATTCTCGTAGCCCCGTACTGGCCGAATCAGCCCTGGTTCGCGGGCATGATAGAGCTGCTAGTGGACTCCCCATGGGAAATTCCTCTCAGGAGGGACCTGTTATCGCAGGCGAACGGCACGATATGGCATCCCAACCCCGGGCTGTGGAGCCTTCATGTGTGGCCGCTGCGGGGTCTTTAAATGAGCGAGACGCTCTGCATTCTCGCGCGTTGAGCACTATATCTGAAGCGCGAGCCCCATCCACTAGGCGCTTGTATAAGTTGAAATGGGAAGTTTTCTCTAAATGGTGTCAGAGTATCAGTGTTGACCCGTGCAACTGTTCCGTGTCGGATATTCTAAGCTTCCTCCAGCACAGGATGGATAACGGGAGTTTACCATCCACTCTAAAGGTGTATGTGGCTGCTATTGCTGCGTTTCACCCTCCGGTCGAAGGGCAGTCGATCGGCAAGCACGCGCTGGTGACCAGTTTTCTCAGGGGAGCTAGGAGATTACGCCCGTCACAGCCGCCTTCTGTGCCGCCATGGGATTTAGCACTAGTGTTGAGGGCTTTGTCGAATCCACCGTTTGAGCCTCTGGCTTCGATAGCCACCAAGGAGCTTTCCCTAAAAACTGCTTTACTTCTCGCTCTCGCTTCAGCGAAACGCGTGGGGGATATGCATGCGTTCTCGGTTCACGAGGACTGCATTCGTTTTGGACCGGGTGATTGTAATGTCACTCTTCGACCGAGACAGGGTTATGTTCCGAAGTCTCTCAGCACTCCGTTCCGAGCGCAGGTTGTCTTCTTACCGGCGTTATCTTCTGAGTCATCAGTCTCGTGTGACACTGATGCTCAGAGTGCTGTTTGCCCGGTCAGGGCTTTACGGATGTATATGACTCGCTCGGCCGCTTTTCGTCAATCGGACCAGCTGTTTGTATGCTTTGGCGGTTGTAATAAGGGACGTGGAGTTTCGAAACAGAGACTTGCTCACTGGATTGTGGAAGCGATTGCTTTGGCTTATGATTGCCAGGGAGTGGACTGTCCCCTAAGCATTAAGGCTCATTCAACGAGGGCGATTGCCTCCTCGTGGGCCTGGTCTAGAGGTATGTCTATAAGGGACTTGTGTCTTGCTGCTGGCTGGTCTTCTCAGAATACATTCGCCAGATTTTATAAATTGGATGTCTCTTCTGTTGCGTCTCAAGTGCTTTCGGTGAGTTAAGCCTGTGTTATCAGTCCGGTTCCCTATTGTGCTTGCAACTGTCGCTGCTGCTTTATTACATCCTTTATTGTGTTGTTCTGCCCTGAGTGTTCAGTGCAAGGCTTCCCCTATTTCATTTGCTCGGGATATGCAAATTTTGACAAGGTTCTGAAAGCGCGCTATTGGTTCGCTTCGACCTATCAGGAGTCTGGTTTTTCTAGTGATCAGCTATTGGATGTGGGTTCTGTCATTTTCGAGTGGGTGGTTCCTCTGCTCCACGGCGGGATTTGACACAGTTCCCATACTACGTCATCGACGTAAATGTCGAAGTGACCGCCTTGAAAGGGAACGTCTCCGGTTACTTTCGTAACCTCGGTTCCCTGAAAGGCAGGGAACGAGACATTTACGTCGAACGCCGTGTCGCTCGTTCATTCGAGCGTTCAGTCGGATTCTGATGCAATCGACGAACAATATGCAATTTATACTGCCAGGCTAGGCAATATTTGCATATTTTGCGTCAATTGGCCAGCTGTCGTCAGCTGGCGTTAGCCCATAAGATTTCAGCAGAAGTGAAGAAGGGGAGGAGTTCCCATACTACGTCATCGACGTAAATGTCTCGTTCCCTGCCTTTCAGGGAACCGAGGTTACGAAAGTAACCGGAGACGTTTTACAGCCACCGCGTTGCATCATGGGATCATCGCGGTCTGAATTTTGAATTTTTAGGCGGTTAGTTCTAAACGTACATTCTGGGAGTAAGCCGTCATTCAAGAAGACGGAAAAGAAGCAATTCTGGGACGAAGGTAAGTTATCTTCACGTTATATAATTTACTGTTACCGTTACACATGTATTTTTATAGCGTAAATAAAACGTTATTAGTTCTCGTTATCTGAGTGGATGGTGACGGTTTCGTCTGCTTTGATTAGATAACATTTATTCTTCCATCAGTCCATTGAAATCGGGTACGTAACGTTACTGGTAATTGCTAACATTTGCAACCTTGTTCTTCACAAATTGATGCTATTTTAATCTGCCTGAAGTAACGTTAACGTCAATGGTTCTTTCACTGTTTGGATGGATTGGCTAGCTAGCTCGAATCTTATTTAGGGCTGTCAACGAATATTCTAAATTCGAATATATATTCAAAAAGTTTTAAAAACTGAAAATGAATATTCGAATGTGGAAAAACAACCCCGCGGTAGCGCGGCTGTCTGCTTTCCGACTGGGCGCGGCGCGCTGTTGCCTGGCATAACCATAGTCTGGGTATAACTTAGTTATTGCATGATAGGTTTGATTAGTTACAACAGTTTCATGCACTGCAGGCTTCCACTGGTTTGATTATTTACTGTTTCATGCCAAGAAAAAGTTACAAGCTCGCTCGGAGCGTTGATATCGTTTCTCTATACTGCAAAACTTGAATTAATGTTAATAATATTTATTTCAATCACCGAATGAAGCCAGCTAACGTTATGGGACAAGCGTCGCGACCTTCAATTGCTTGCACAAAACTCTTGATCAGCACACAACATTTATTTATTGTTGTTGTTTGTTTAAACCGTTATGCAGAGAGTGGTGAGGGTGAACACGAGAGAAAAAGAGTGAGTGCGAGCGAGCGAGAGTAAGGTCTGCTCTGTGGTCTGTTGATTTACTTATTTTTGTGGTAATATGTTGTCAAATAGGTTTGAACTTAAATAAACTACCTATACAAGTAGTTATGGCTCTTTGTATGTATTTGTCATGTTATTGACGTAAAGCGCGTCATGGGCCTGTTCTCGCATTTCAGTGAGCTGACCGAATTCCTATCCAGGAGAAGCGGCCAGATGCCGTAGACAACAGGAGTCAGAACATCATAGTACTTCCAACAGCAGAAGACACCAGGAGTGGGGAAGGTTCTGGATGCTTATGTCTGATGTGAGTATAACTTGCAGACAGTGCATACAAATAAATTAACCATTCCCTCACTCCCATCTCTGTCCTGTTATTTTGTAATTGTTAAAGGGATATTTCACTTTGAAATTAATTTTTGATATGTTTTAGCTTACCTCAAGGGCATCCGAGATGTAGGTGTCTTTGTTTCCACAGTAGTTTAAATTTTGATATTTTTCGGTCAAACCGTTGTTGTCTATCAGTCATATAATACAGCCATGTCCAACTGAACTGAACTGAACCGTGTCCAACGTCCCGCCAGAAGTGATCGTTTGCGTGAGTACGTCACTAATTGTTTACACAGAGATTTCAGGAGTTTTACCTTTCACTAAACATATTTAGATATATCAAAAACGTCTTCCATTGCGATTTTCTGTACATCTAAATATGTTTAGATCTTCACAGTGAAAGGTAAAACTTCCGAAATCTCTGTGTAAACAATGAGTGACGTACACACGAAAGCAATCACTTCCGGCGGTACGTTGGACACGGTTCAGTTCAGTTCAGTTGGACATGGCTGTGGCTACACGAGGTAAAAACGATATAAATACTGTTTGTTTTCTCTCACAAACCGCTCATTTCGTGTCTTAGGCCATCAATGTGTACTTACATTTACGAGTCATTAAATCATGTTTAATTTGGACTTCTCTGTGCATGCTCTTTGAGGTGGTGACCATAGACCTCCATTATATGACTGGCAGAATGATGATGGCAAAATGTCAAAATTAAAAATATTGTGGAAACAAAGACACCTACATCTTGGATGCCCTTGAGGTAAGCTAAAACATATTTAAAAATTAATTTCAAAGTAAACTATCCCTTTAATTACCAGAAATCAATCACCAGCCCCATCCTTTGCTATGGACACTTTGCACAAGTTATTCTAATTTTCCATTCTCCAGGGCAGTCAACGCACAGGCAGACATTGCTTGAATATTGGACCTTGGCTGATTGGTTTATCACGTTTAGTCCCATCCACCCCCAGCGGATTTTAATTTACTATTTTATTGATGTGGCATCCATATAAAAAAAAAGATTTGCCATATGCAGCTGTTTCTACATTTGGCACCATAAATCGAAACTGATTTCCCCCTTGGTGTTGAATAGAACATTCCAGCTTTTGGGGCAAATTTTCTTTGTCGTTTACTCAACTTACCCATGGTTAACTTTGTTAATGTTAATGTTTTTTTTTTTCTCCAGCCCTCTGCCATGGCTGCTGATATTGAGAGAGCTGTCACCCTGCCAAGCACTCCTCGATTAGTTGTCCCAGGTATAATCTTCCCTTATTTTGTAAAAGTTAATTCTTTACTGAATTCATGTGTTTGACGGAGGACTGTTGCACATAAAAAAATAATTTATTTGAGTTGTTGATGGAGGGTGTACGGGTCAAAGGAGATAATAATGTTCAAGTGGTGGTGTGGAAGTCTTTCTCCACTTGAACATTACTGAATTCATCTAGGTGGCAATAGTGTGTTGTGCAGCTTTTAGTTATCATATTGTTAATGTTTCATATCATATTGTTATCATAATGTTTTAGAAGAGATACTTCGTGGCGCAGACACATGGAATATCTCCGTGGAAGGAGCATGTGTGATGGGGCCCCACAGTAACCTCCTGCATGGACTGGCAGCAGTCTTCGCTGCCTACTTTGTCTTCAACTTGCAATATCCAGCAGAAGTCGCAAGCACACTTGAATTCCTTCAGAGGTGAGTTTAAACATGACACTGTCATGAAAATGATTATAGCAATTATGGAGGTATATTTGATTTAAATCAACTGAATGCCTGTGACAGTGCGATTTGTAGTTGTAGAGAAAATCCACACATTACACACACACACATCAAGAAATGTGAAGTTGTGGAGAAATTTTGCAAATAATTTTAAGCGAACTTAAAATACAATTGTGCATCATTTCATAAAGTTCATATACGTTTATGAAATGAAATGCACAATTGTATTTTAAGTTCACGCTGAAACTACATTTTTCTTTTTTAAATAATCCATTAAACTTGCTGAGAAATGATTGTGTGAACTAAAATGAGCAGTATACATATACAAGACATATACAAGAAATATTCTTCAAGGTTGCAACTCTCATTGGATGAATTCACATATTGATTTACAGTTGTCCATAAATTTCTCCACGACTTCACATTTCTTGATGCTGGTGTATAAATGTGTTTCACACCAAATCACTGCAGCAACTGTATCAAAAATGTGAACGTACAAGTTCATTAAAGGGATAGTTCACTTTGAAATTAATTTTTGATATGTTTTATCTTACCTCAAGGGCATCCAAGATGTAGGTGTCTTTGTTTCCGCAGTATTTTCCATTTTGATATATTTTTAGGTCAAACCGTTCCTGTCTGTCAGTCATATAATGGAGGTGTATGGTGACCACTTCAAAGAGCATGCACAGAGAAGTCCAAATTAAACAAGATTCAATGACTCATAAATGTAAGTACACATTGATGGCCTAAGACATGAAACGAGCGGTTTGTGTGAGAAAACGAACAGTATTTATATCGTTTTTACCTCTTGTAACCACAGCTGTGTCCAACTGATCTGACGGCACGGGCGCTTCGGTCTGCACAAGCCCCGGAAGTGATCTCTTGCACATGTACACACATTGTTTACACAGATTTTAGAAGTTTTACTTTTCACTGTGAAGATCTAAACATATTTAGATGTACAGGAAATCGCAATGGAAGACGATTTCGATATTTAGATCTTCACAGTGAAAGGTAAAACTTCCAAAATCTGTGTAAACAATGAGTGACGCACATGCGCGAGAGATCACTTCCGGGGCTTTCTGGCGCGCTTGCGCAGATAGAAGCGGCCTCGCCCTCGCCCTCAGAGTACTTGGACGTCACTGCGATTACACAAGGAAAAAACGATATAAATACTGTTTGTTTTCTCTCACAAACCGCTCGTTTCGTGTCTTAGGCCATCAATGTGTACTTACATTTACGAGTAATTGAATCATGTTTAATTTGGACTTCTCTGTGCATGCTCTTTGGGGTGGACCCCATAAATCTCCATTATATGATGCATAGACAACGACGGTTTGTCCTAAAAATATCAAATTTGAAAATACTGTGGAAACAAAGACAACTACATCTTGGATGCCCTTGAGGTAAGCTAAAACATCAAAAGGAATTTGAGATGGTGTAATTTGGGAGAGAAAAAATGTTTACAAGTTTGCAACTCTTAAAATATTTCTCTCTTTAGCTTCAAATTTACTGATACACATGCATGGCTTTTGTCTACAACTACAAATCACACTGTCACAGGCGTTCAGTTGATTTGAATCAAATATACCTCCATTAGTAATGACGAAAACTAACAGTATTTATGTTGTTTTTACCTCTTGTAATCACAGCCACGTTCAAGTGATCTAAGGGCGCGGGCGCTTTGTGGCTGTGGCTACATGAGGTAAAAATGATATAAATGCTGTTCGTTTTCTCACACAAACCGCTTGTTTTGTGTCTTAGGCCATCAATGTTTACTTACATTTACGAGTCATTAAGTCATGTTTAATTTGGACTTCTCTGTGCATGCTCTTTGAGGTGGTGACCATAGACCTCCATTACATGACTGACAGACAGATATCAAAATTGAAAATACTGTGGAAACAAAGACACCTACATCTTGGATACCCTTGAGGTAAGATAAAACATACCAAAAATGTATATCAAAGTGAACTATTCCTGTAATGTTTCATGTCATGGTAATGACCATGTCATATCAGTCTTAAATGTTATCTGATAAGTGTGTGTCCCTCCCTGTTTTCAGAGCCTTTTGCGGCATCCCCAGATGGGCAGGCAGAGAAAAAACGTCCAAAATGTGCATTGTGGACTCGTTTTCTCATTAGTTTTAAGAGAAAATAAAAATATATATTTAAAAAAAAAAGTGTTTTGTTTTTCTTTGCAGAAGTCTGAAAGAGGACATTTATCCAAGTTACAACATTTAATTGTAATATTTACAATATGCTGTCCTATGAAATTACAGAAAATACCTAAAATTACAGGAAATTCCTGGCTACTGAGTTGCCGTAAATATAAAATTTTGCTGTAAAATTTACAGTATTCTATCCTGTAAAATTACAGTATCTTGTTGTAGTTATTTTACAATAGCAGTCCTGTATACTGTTTACAGTAAATTTACGGCAACTATTAGCCAGGAATTTCCTGTAAAATTACAAGAAATTTCTAACAGTGTAAAACACATAATATAAAGTGTGAAATACATATGCATTGAGTTAAGTGTTGGTAGTATTACAAAAAGTGTGTTAGTTTTTGGTATATTTCTTAAAAGCTTAACTGAGCACATATTTATAATTAAAGTGCTACTTCTAGTCTTTGTAGAAATATACAATTAATTTTGATACATGTTTAATTGCCTTCATGTTAGGAAGGGAATTAAAGGGACTTGAATTTTTAAACTTGAAGTGAACACAAAAATACTTTAATTTAGCAACAAGTATGCTTTCTGTAAATACACTAAAACTTCACTAAAACTATGTTTGTTTTTAGCATATTTCTAAAAGTGTAATTAAGTGTATATTTATTATCATTGCGTTTCTAGTAAAACATTTTTAAATATAATTAAAATATGTTTGTATTTAGCATATTTCTTAAAAATGTAATTAAATACCAATGTACTTCTAGTACACTTTTTAGAAACATATTTAAAGCATGATTGTCATTAGCATATTTATTAAAAATATAAGTAAGCACACATTTATTACCAATGTACTAATAATATACTTTTTTAGAAATACATTAAAAGTATGCTTTTCTATAGTGTATTTCTTAAAAGTGTATTTAAACATATATTTATTACCAATGTACTTCTAATATACTTTTTAGAAATACATTTAAAGTATAATTATCATTAGCATATTTATTAAAAATATAATAAAGCATACATTTATTACCAATATATTACTAATATACTTTTTATAAATACATTAAAAGTATGCTTTTCTATAGTATATTTTTTAAAAGTGTAATTAAATATATATTTATTACCAATGTACTTCTAGTATACTTTTTAGAAATATACTAAAATGCAATAAAATACATTTTTAGTAAATAAGCATGTTGTAAATACAAATGTATTATAAACACACTATTTGTATTTCAAATATATTTTTAATACATTTAATACAACGTCTTTTTCACCTGGTACGAGCTGATCTTCAAATGTGTTTCTTCACGTCACAATCATTTACTTCAGAACAAAACACAATTCATCAAAAATAAACAATCAATCCTTTCATTTCCTGATTCACTCACATATTTAACACACAGATTGTGTGTGTGTGTGTGTGTGTGTGTGTGTGTGTGTGTGTGTCTGTGTGTGTTGATTTGCTGTAAAACTGCTGTTTGATTGAGACTCTCAGCTAATAAACTAAACACACTCACTGTCAAACACACTCCTCAGGTGTATCCCCTAATGAAAAGAAAATATATTTCCCATAAATGAATGATCAATATATTAAATTGTTTAATAGTATATTTGAATATATACAGAATAATATATTATGTTAATATATTACAATAAGGAATTGCTGCTTTTTACATATTGAAAGATATTTTCTAATATATCATATCGGCTATATAATTTTATATTCAGTAAGACACTTCTTAATGTATAGATGTATATGTGATCAGATTTGGTACTGCGTGTAAGTAAAATATTGCAATATAGTTCAAATATAGTTATTTTTTCAACTTAAAAGTGTTAGCTTTTATTTATTTATTTTCTAAATAAAAATCAGTAATTTATTCAAGTTTCTATTATTTGTCTATTTAAATTAAAAATGTTAATAAATGTACAAACACAGCACACACACTAATGGCCAATACCTGTGATGTATTTAAAGTCTTTTTCTGAAAAGATAATTCCTAGCGCTTGAAGCTCGCACAATACTTTATAATTTTAAAGTCAAAACAAAATATGTGTAAATCAGCCATTTTAGTTCTTCAGGTTGTAAAGGGGTGAGTTTTATCTTTCAGAGACAAGATGTGTGTTTTCACGAAGCCATTGGCTCTTTTTGAACAAGATAATAATGATACCAAATCCGTGACCCAATGTTTTGAGAAAAGCAGTGTTTAAAATACAGATGATTTTTCTTTTGACAAACATACATTTTAAATTATATCCTGTGGTGTTTAACATTAAGAAGTATTTTTTTATGCAAAGACGAATTAAGACAACAATACAAATAGTTTAAACACACATAGACAGAGAAAAATATCATTTAATTTATTATAATTTATATCCATTCAGTCTCTCTTAACAGTTAAAAATCCCTCGAGAGCCCCATTAAGAGTGAAATCCTTTATAAAATCAGGCGTCTGCTGAGTTTCGCAGATCATAGTGAAGATGAACGACGATTACAGAGATAACGTCACAGATACTGAACCATCACAAGATTATCACATGACCTGTGAGACGTGTCCGAGTGTGTAGAGCACGTTCTGTAATAAACACACAGGGAAATGATGATTACTTTACCATTATTTTCTCAGACAGCAACATAGTCCGGCCCAAATCCGGCTCACGTCTGGTACACTCTGAATCCACATGTACAGAGAGTGTGTGTATGTGTGTGTGTGTGTGTGTGTGTGTGTGTGTGTGTGAAGTGTTGAATCTGTGTGTCGGTCGGCTCTCTGCTCTGTTCAGATCATTGATTGGATGGAAGTTTGTGGGATCTATTTTTAAATTTGAAGTGAACTTTTTTTACAGTGCGTCTTAAAGTCACTATTAAAATCAAAATTAAGTGACAGCGGTTATTAAAATGATGTAGTTTTTTAAGGTCTTTGTAAATGAGTGGAGTAATTTCATATAATTAGAACTGAGAAAGATGAGATTGAAACAGATCCACTGATGTATTTTCTCTGTTCTGACTTCACAGAGATCAAAAAGTGTCGGAAGTCTCGTCAGGTTAGTGTCATTTATTTACTTACATTCCCGCAACATCAGGAGACGTTTAACTCCATACTGCTCAATTCTCCAGACGTATGAGGATGTGACAGTGTTTAAATGACGTGTGTTGCTCTAAACACAGGATTCAGCGAGATCTAGACGAGAACGCAGATCTCAGCCCAACACAGAAGAAAACACTAGAGATGATGAGTCCTGGAGATCAGGAGCAAACTCAGCCGGAGTCAGTGCTGTCACGAACATGAGGAAAAGGTTTATTACAGATTCATCACCAACATTTCAATACATTAAAGGTATAGCGGAGGATTTTCTTTTTCCGGGTGGGTAGTCTATACTATTGGTCCACCTAAGTGTCAATCATTCTGGTGATATGTTTACGTAAGGCCGTCGTAGGCTACGTGCTCATCCCTATGTAGTTTTCGCTTTCAGGTGTATTATGTCAGAGTTACGGTTTCAGCCATTCCTTTCAAAATGGCTGAGGGTCGAAAGAGAAAAAATGTTTACGAAGTGTATGATAAGAAGAGAAAGGCCGCAGAATATAGAAACAAGACCAGAGAGATTTTGGGTGAATATCACACGCTGGCGTGCGCTAAAAGCACAGGTTGGGCTTCTCACTGATGCCGCAGTCGCGAAGATTCTACCAGACAGGTAAAGTTTGTCACGCTATTTGGAGAAATCCATTTAAAATCACTAGTAAAAGTTAATGCAAGCTACAATGCTAGCCCTGGCACGAGTCATGCACCGCATAGACACGGTAAACATCTCAATTTGTCTAAAGTAGCCTTTTGTCCAAAATGGTAAATGGTATCACCCTGAAATATTCTAAAATCTTGTGTGTTTATTATTACACAAAATGCAACAAGCTACTTCTCCATATGCAACTATGTATAAAAATAACGTATTACCAATGAGAGATATTAGGTTAAGGTCCAACGTAATAGCACTGCTTATATGTTGCTATGTAACGTAATTGCGATTTGCAAAATAGTTTCCTCAGAACGTATTTCGTGTGATACAGGGTTGCACATATCATGTCTTGAGTCCTCGGTCACTCAATCGATCAGTATAATAAGTAAATAAAACACGGAAGGGCATTTGACATGTTGTCTTTTTTATGAATGTTTTTTAGTTAGTTTAGAATTTGCAACATAATTGTGCAAGGCGTATAGACGTTCCCTAGCTCTCGGGAGCAAGAGTGTTGTGTTTGTGCATGTGCATTTTTTTAAAAAAATTGGAGAGGGCGGGTCTTCTCTAAAATTCGGAAAGATCCTCCGCTATACCTTTAAAGCCACAATATGTATTTTTTCTGCATTAAAAATAGCAAAAATAACTGTATCTATGTTATATATTTCTGTTAGATGTGTACTTACATTATCCCGACAGTTTCCACCAAATTTCAAATACGGAGAAATTTATAGTTTAATTCGAAGACACGGGACGTTTCTTTATTTCCGTTTCGTCGCCCGTCTATGGCGTCATATAACCTTTGACTCCTCTATTTTCTCTAACTTCCTTGCGGAACCCGGCGAAACCGCCAAACACAAAGGGGAACACTGGACTACCGCCAATTGGCTATATGCACGCATAAGTTCCGCATTTGACGTAAGGATGCTCGTCCATTTCCGGTTGTGTAGATTAAAGCGGAGGAAAACCGGAGAAAACGGGATTATGGCAGAGTCTTCAATATTTACTGTCCTCCCGTCTTTGACACGAAACGTACATACGTTTAGATGTAATTTTATATATAGTTATGTTTATTTAATATAATTTTAAAAAGAAGCATAAACACAACAAGGGGTGTCTGTTTTATCTGTTTTTGTGACTAACGTTTCATTAGTATAACCATGGAGTATAAAAATCAATGTACATTCTCGGTATTGCATTGGACTATATGATCGGCGGAAGTTATCGAGCATCCTTAATCCTTCACCGGAAATAACGCCGTGCATAGAGCCCATAAAGCAAAGGAAATGACGAAGAAAAAAGTAGTACGTATTTTTATGTGTGTAAATCACGTGCCCGCTCACGAGCGCTCACTCTTAACAGACACACTGTCCCCGGTGCTGCTCGCGCATAAAGCGCTCCCCGTTCACAGTAACCGGTTCGTCTCATTCAAAACAGCCAACTGTTGCTGTTAGCGAGCCGCGCACATTGAATACTCATTATGAGTCAGGCTGCGAATGTTAGGGTTGCCACCTTCACTGAGGCAAAATAAGGGACACCCATACACAAGATAAATAAATAATTAAATTAAATTAAAAAAAAAATGTGTCAAGTGTATGGAACTGATTATTTCAACATGCCAACTTGACAGCTCAACAATAAACCACGAGAAAAAATAAAATGAAGTGAGCTTAACAGAAAACATTTTATATTATTATTTTACATTTTATTATTTTACTCTTATTTACTTATATAAACTCTTCTGTATATGTTAGGGATTACAGAACCATTAATCATGTTTTTGACAATTATGCATGGATTGTTTTTATTTACTAAAATTGATTTTGAATTTGATTTTTGAAATTGTTATGTAATTGTTTGTCAATTTTTTATTTAAATAATGTAGCACTTTTAAAACTTTCTTTTAATTGCCATAAAGTGTGTATAACAGATAGGATCACAATTTAGTATGCATATATGATTAATATTTAATAATGCAAATTATAATATTTAAATATATTAATCTGTTTAATAACATTAACAAATAGGTTACCTGTCTACCAAGCTCTGTATATTAATATTATATATTTATTTTCCAAAAAAAAAAAAAAAAAAGAAAAAAAAAAACAAAAACCATAGGCCTATACCTTTAAATTTGTCTGTCACGGCCATAGGTCATGGCATGTTGCTTTTAGTTGCATGTTCTCTAGACTCATCATGGAAACAAAGACACTAAAATGCAACCACGGGCAAATTAATTACTCTACTTCTTGTGAAATTGATTTCATTATAATTAGGCTATTATCCATAGCCTACTGTAAAATCCTTATTTGTTTATGTGTGGGTCTATGTAAAATTATGTCTGTATGACTATTTCTATTATTGGTAAGAAAATCTATTTATTATTTATGTATTCAGACATAGGCTATTGTTAATTCTATTATAGCCTATGGAATTCTCTGGGTTTGTTAAGCAAGTTATTTTTCTCCACAACATTCACATTTTTATTATTAAATATGTATTTAATATCTCTCTCTCTTATTTCTTATTATAACTTATTTAGGCTACTCATTGCCACTGACACTTTCCAGCGAAGTATTTTGTTTCCTCACACTCTCGTCGTTACTTTTGCATACGCTTTCGTTTCAGAGGTGGACGCAACTCTCTGCCAAAAGACCCGCCCTCTTCTGACTCTGATTGGTCCTGAACCTGATAGTGTTAAACAAACCAATCAAACCATGGCAGCGCGTATTACCCAATCAAGGGTAGAATAGGACGCGTCTTCACAGAATGCGGGTGGCATGATTTGCATGGGATCATGCGTCGGAAATACGGGACAAATCGCGTCCCGTATTGATTCAAAACGGGACGCGCTTTTTATTTCACAAATACGGGACGATTCCGTATTTTAAGGGACGGGTGGCAACCCTACGCGAAGCTACCTTTTGATGCAGCCTTAGATATTGTTCTAAGTAGTTTAATGCAAGTTTATTTTGAAAAAAGAGCAGCTTTTGGCGTTAAACTTCGGAAGACCCCAGTCGTTATTGTTGTCTCACCATTAATCGCCCTAATGGAGGACCAGGTACGGGAGGCAGTCAACCTTGGAATGTCTGCCGCTCACCTGTGTCCCGACTCCGAGAAAGAAAATGCGATAAAGAATTGTCGATACCAACTTCTGTTTGGCAGTCCCGAGGCCTGGATGAGCGCAAAGTGGCAAGACATGTTAGCCACGGAGTTGTATTGTACCAACCTGCTAGGCATCGTCAGCGAAGTCCATTTAACTTATAAATCATCTATCATCTATGTTAAACTGTACTTAATATTTGTGTTTTGTCTTTCTATTTGAAACGATTGGCTATAGCTACGTACAGGTCCATTTGATAGACATTCTTAGCACCCAATAAACGGCACCGGGCATTCGTAAGCCATGCCTCAAATACGAGAAAATGTACAAGTCTTAAGGAGAATTGGGTCTGGCGTTTGCCAGGCTAGTAATGTAATTAAGTCCCAAGAAATTCTATACAGATATTACTATTAGCTATTACTTACTAATTAGTTAATTAGTAAGAGTTTCTTTTAGTTAGTTACTAGATTATTAATAAACTTTTTCAGTAGTTCTCTGGGAAGTATTAAAAAAATAGAAGTTATTGATTAGTTAATAGTGAACTACCACTTTTGTCTGTGCGCTACTACTTACTAGTTCGTTAATCAGAGTTTCTTGTTAGTTAATAATAGTTAGATTGTTAATATTGTGTTACTCATTGGTTCTTGTGTAGTTATTCATTAACGAAGGAACCGTATTCTAAAGTGTTACCCACTTCGGTAAATGCAAGGATTTTGTGTTTGTATTTTTTCCCCACACCAAGCCACGCCCCACAATAAGCCCCTCCCCCACTACCCAAGCCCCGCCCCCCAAAATATCACTTTAAGCTGAACTCAAAAGTTGGCAGCCCTGCCTAATACAGATCATTCTTTTCGAGATTGATTGATTGACTTCAGCTTCCACAACACTGCAAAGCATCAGCACCACAAAGAAGGCGAGCCAGAGAGGACGAGTTTTACGAGACTTGATTAGAGAAGACATGGGACTGCAGAGGCGAGGTGAGTAGGAAGAGGATGGACAGGCTGTTTTCTCTTCTTGACAGAATGATTGAGAATTTATTTATTTACACACACACACACACACACACACACACACACACACACACACACACACACACACCACACACACACATATATATATATATATATACACACACACTCTAAAATTTCTGGGTTGTTTTAACCCAACTTTGGGTCAAACGTTGGGTTAAAAAATGTAATTAAAAAAATGTAACCCAATGGCTGGGTTTTGTCCATATTTGACCATTGAAACCATGGTCTCCTTAGTGTTCAAACCATGCCACAATGTGGATGTGTCCCATTTGATGGAGGACTGTATCATCATCATGAAATAAAACCTTCAAAATCCACATTTAGATGGAGTTTGTTTTAAACCTATATCCTCCATCTGTTTGCAACTGTAGATTTCTTCTAAATTCACCAATTTAGATTTAAAAATTTCAGGGGGAAAGACTCTTGATGTATGTAAGTCATTAATAAGAATTAGGCCACAAAAATTGATTGATATAACGTCTTAAATTGATATGCTCATTCATTCATTGTCGCGATACAATTTTTCTCGATAAAACGATATCAAGTTAGAGTCAATATCGTCAATACTTGATATCAATATCGAGTTTGATAATTGTTCGATAATGTTTATGTACCAAAAGCGTAACGAAACTCATTTGAACCGCACGCGCCTCACAAATTTTTTATCTGCTTGGCTCAAAGTCCAAACGACAGCGCAGCGCGAGCTCACTAGAGCAGACGCGTTTGATCGGCTTCAGAGAGGAAGCGCTTTTGTATAGTTAGATGCACTATTCAATCAATATATTCATTTGACAGGGAAGCTGCATGCAAACAGTAATATATATTATTTTTCAAAAATAAAAAAGGGCACTTTCTCTCCAGGAATAAAAAGGGCAGGTGCTCAAGCCCCCTTTGATGTCTATGTGTGCGTGCCTGGTTGTAGCCCATCCGCCTCAAGGTTGTGGCTTCACAAATGCTTTGCTGCATACCTCGGTTGTAACGAGTGGTTATTTCAGTCAAAGTTGCTCTTCTATCAGCTTGAATCTGTTGGCTCATTCTCTGACCTCTAGCATCAACAAGGCATTTTCGCCCACAGGACTGCCGCATACTGGATGTTTTTCCCTTTTCACACCATTCTTTGTAAACCCTAGAAATAGTTGTGCGTGAAAATCCCAGTAACTGAGCTGATTGTGAAATACTCAGACCGGCCCGTCTGGAACCAACAACCATGCCACGCTCAAAATTGCTTTTTGAACTTTTTTGGAAGAAAGAAAAAAAAAAAAAAACTTATGTACATTATTTCTTTATTATTTATTATTTGATGCAACTTTAAATGTAAATAAAAGAGAATTCATGGCTCTGGACATTGTTTATTTTTGTAATGGTCTCTGAGTGTTTGCAAGGTTGATACATTTAAATAATAGACGTTTGTGTAGTTTAATGTAAAACAATGCGTAGTGTTGCTGTCCTGTGAGGGGAAAAAGTAGGCTACTTCACATTTGTTGGTGAATACTTAACTAAGTATGTAGTTCCTTTCATTCCACCACTGGTAATTTTGAAAAGTATTAAAGTAACAAAATGTAGGTCTATTGTCACAATATTAACAAATTGTTGCAAACAGCTGCGTCCCATGTCAAAGTGCGCATCTGAAGCGCTCGGAACGGTCTAGAAACTGTGACTGACAGCTGCCAATCACGAGTGGGAGTAACATTGCACTGGACTTTTTTATACTCAACTGGTTTTAAATATTCAAATAGGGTTGAAAACCTGTGTAAATATATTCACCATGGTCCATTTCTGTACATAATGAAAAGAAAACAATAGCCTACAAAATCGCATCAAGGTAGCCTATGATAAAATTAACATTTGAATATGTTATATATGTGCCTAAGTATGTCATACTCATGTCAAGTAAGTTATCATGTAACTCACGTTACTTTTAATTGGTTAATAATACTGTGGCACCATATTACTGCCATAGTGATTTTTTATCTGGATCCTAAATCTTCCATCCATCTTCTTCTGCTTCCTAAATCCTAAATCTTGTCCCTTTAAAAGTATACATTTATTATGTTCAGTGTTCACACAAAAACGTTCACAACTTATTTTCTGGAAGCCCGCGAACTTCACATTCATGTGAAACACAAAAGATTTAAACAGTTCCCACCTTAATCTCATCATCATCATATGTCATATTACATGCCCCGAAACATGCTTTTACCATGATTTATTTTATTTTCATTTTTATTAGTGCTAGTCATTCCAGAGAAGCTGCTGTTGATCCAGAAATATATATCCTTATTATAGATATCACCTCACCCTTCCTCAACAGGACACAAACAAGCAGGGTAAAGTCATCAGCATTTCCATTGCTTGCCAGTTGCCACCCCTATTTGTTCAGAGTTGTATTTAGATGCAAATAAATTAAGATGCATATCTGCCACATCTGTTTTTAGATCCTCTCAAAACATGTCCCCCGTCAAAATGTTCCCATTTGCCTTAAAAAACAATAAATTTCAGGCTTTAAAAGTTGGATATGAAAGTCGTGTGTATGTTTAGACCCTTAGTTTTGTATATATTTATATTATTTTATAGTCATTTTATAAAATACAGACACTGTGAAAGCCCATGCAAATGAACTCGTCCTCTGTTGAGGTCACAGTATCAAAAATGTTTTAAAATGCCCAAACTGCACAAATATGAATATGAGGTTAATTGGATGGCTTAATAAAATATCACAAAATACCTAAAGTGAATATTGCATTATTTTACACATTAACAATAGCCTTTCAAAATCTGTCATCAATTCATGTCAGCTCCGTCAGATATTTTTCAAATTCGAAATAAATCAGTTATTTTGGTCAGCTTTAACCAGAGGACCCCCTTTGACTTCTTTCTGTTGATGGAGTATGAAGCCAAGTTACTCATCCTTCTGTACTCTGAGGCCCTTCTATGTTACAGCACCTAAGCTCAGCACCATCTCGTCATCATGAAAAGGCAGACTTGATGCTTGAGGTTCTAAGGTCATCGGGTGCTCTAAAGTCAACCAAACTGGAGGATAGTGTTCAATTAGTTTTTTTCACTCCAGCAAATGAGGCCTGCCTTCTTCACACCTGTTTACAGTGCAAAACCAAGCATACATATGGCTCCAGAGATAAGTGGAATCTGTGTTTAATGGAGGCAGTGGGAGCGAGTTCAAAATACTGCTGGCAGTGGCAACTAGTCATGTGCCTTGAATCATATACCTTGTATGTATTTAATTATTTATCATTATTATTATTTATTTATGTATTAACTTTCTTGAACTTGGGTCCCTGCTCTGTCCTTGTATTAAGATCGGTGTGCTCACTGTTTTGTTCTGGTGCCCAAATGCAATATCACTGACAGTGTTTCTGAATGTTCGATTGATTGTTGTCTTGTTTAAAATGACTGGAAGGCTAAAACTGAATTGCCCTATGGGGATAAATAAAGTTGTTTGAATTGAATTGAATTGAATTGAAGACCAAACAGCCAGTGGGAT
Source organism: Pimephales promelas (assembly GCF_016745375.1). The sequence goes on from NW_024121987.1 coordinate 15,054,704, forward strand.
CCACTTCAACATGAAACTTAACGTGCATAGTGGGAGTCTTTCAGAGTTGCTTTATCTGTATGAGGGGAAACTTAGAAGTAAGACAACACATATGATCCTGGTTCACAATCAAAAGCACACAGAGAATTGACTAAAACATGCAGTAATTGTACACATTGAATTTCCAGAATCAAGTGTAAATATGCTTCTGAAATTCCAGCTTGACATTTTGGTCAGAATTTACCTCAGATAACTCTTCATACTGAAATGTATTACACCAAGGGTGAAAAGGTTGCATTTTGCTCAGTGTCAGAGTCTAAAGAGACACAAGGCCCACGACTGATCTAAATTATCCAAATTTTCAACACCTCTTGTACAATGGCCAAGTCCCAGACAGCAAACTGACATTGAATCAACGTGGAAACGACGTCTCTCATGACATTGAAACAACGTTGATTTTGCTCATCGAATTAACGTTGAACCAACGTCAGACGCGGCATTCTTCAAAGCTAAATGAAAATCGAAAATTGGTTTGCTTTCATAACGTTGAAACAACGCGTTGATTTCAAGTTGATTTTCCGTTAGTTTTGAAAGAATGACGCGTCTGACGTTGGTTCAACGTTAATTCGATGAGCAAAACAATGTCAGATCCACGTTGTTTCGATGTCATGTTTCTACGTTGATTCAATGTCAGTTTGCTATCTGGGGTCCCTCAGGTTAAACAAACTATTATAGAAATATCTGATGCAATGCTTTAGATACAACTCTCAATATAAATTTACTTACTTGTTGAGAGAAACTGAAGAAAATAATTGAACTTTCCTGTCTGAGGCCCTGTAGAAAAAAATATGAATTACCTGTCTGAACCCCTGCTAATTTCAACCAATTTAGATTTACAGAAACACTGACAGTCTTTGGAATGAGTCAGGAAATACACGGGGAGAATTCTGGATCCTGTTTCACTTCAACATTTGTACACTATTAACACTATTACATAACTCTCTTAGTTAGTTCTCAGCCTATGATGTCCTCTTGCAAGATGTACAGTTTAGTTCAAATATAGATGACCTCCAGATACATTTGCTTTTTTCTTTTGATACCAATAACATTTTGACATTTTCAAATGTGCCTTTAAGATCCTGTCACCAGGTACTCTTTGTTTGAAGTTTGATAACCTTTTCCTTGATACTTTCTTCCTTTGCCATGTCAAAACTAGGTAAATATCTTTAATCAGTTTGATTCTAGATTAGTTGCGTCAACACCGTACGATGGAGGTTTTTCATTTTATAAAAAAAAATCTGTTTCTTTTGTTCAGTTGAGTGTGTTCATACATTAAAACACCAACATATCAACATGCATTAGTGTCTTGTGTGCACAAAATTGTATATATTAAAAATGAAATAATTTGTAAACTAAATGAAGGTAATTTAAAGCTATACACTGTGTAACTCTTTTAGTTTATTCTTAGCTAAAAACACTTCGTTCTTTTAAAAAATATGTGTGCTCATTAATGTATATTTACTTCGTTTAAGTAATAAAGTATTCTCATGAGTGTATAATATGCCATTGAAAATATATAGGGGTTCTAATGTCGGTCGCCATGTTGACCATCCATCTTGAAAGTACATTAGCCAAAGAGGGACACACCCGTTAATTCAAGCTTCGCCTTTTGCGTTTACGTTTGAGTTAACACTCATGGATGAGGTCGAACTGGAAGCCATGTTAATCTTGGACTACATTGGCCACCGTAGGAGTTAAAACGAAATCTGAATTGAGAGGAACAGAAACTAATATTCACTGGATGGTCATATACCCTTTCACCGCTAGATGGGGGTAAAAATCACACAGTGTAGCTTTAAAACGGCGAATAAAATGTAATGTAAAATAATATTAAAAGTGTATACAATGCAATTTATCTCTTAACCTTGCCAAGGCACACCATATCTACACATTTAAAGACTTTACAGTGTTGTTGAATTGATCAAACACACACACACACACACAGACAAAAAATATTTTCATGTGTCAGACGGAGTTGACAAATGTCAATTTTGATAAAAAGTGTTTAAATAAAAGACCTGTTCCTTTTCATGGTATGATAGATGAGACCCGTGTTTATGAAGATATCAAATTCAGATTAATGTTGTATCAAGTATTAAATTGTAGGTTTATTTCATGCAGTATCTTTTTCACTTGCATATTCCTTTCATTCAAAATACTTCCAGCATCATCCAGAACTGGAAAATATTTTTTCTCCCAACATGTCGTGTGAGGCAACAGGCCCATTAGACAATCCACAGAGGCCAAATAGTCACCATATGATTCACCACTGTCAACCCGAAAACACTAACATGCTCTGACAATAACATGTCGCCGAATAACGTCTTTTTCTCTTTTGTGGGAGGAAGTGAAGACAGTGTAGTGTTTTTTGAACATGAGATCTCAGCAGACAGGGGCTGTTTTTATTTTATAGTTATCATTGCAGTGAAATATTCAGCAGAATTCAACCATAGCAGTCTCTCACATCTCCACTCGGCTGTGCTTGCCAGATCTGCCGCTGTTGATTTTCCGATTATAATCACAAACGGTTTGCGTAGGGTAATTCCTCAAACATGCTGGAGCGAGCTGGCATCATGATATCACCCCCATACAGCATTTGTCTCTTCTTTTTTTCTTCCAATCTGTATTTTTTGTTGTTTAACAGAAAATATCAGGTTAAACTTTATTTAGATGGTCCACTTTAGACATTCTTCTTTCTATAAGTAACTTTGCAACTTAAAGGAGTAGTTCACTTTTATAAAAAAAACAAAAAACTTTTGCTGATAATTTACTCACCCCCATGTCATCCAAGATGTCCATGTAATGCACTTTACTGGTAACCAAACAGATCATGGTCCAAAAGACAGTTTCAGGGCAAACTGCAAACTGTTCCAAGGGCTTTAAACGATTCCAGACAATGAATAAAGGTCTTATCAAGCGAAACGATCGCTCATTAAAAAAAATAAAATAACAAAGTTTAAGTTTTTATAAGCTAAAATGGTCGCCTTGCTCTGTTCTGTGATGCGCGTTCGTGATTCTCCTGTTCGAACTCGTTTATCAAAATGAACAAATCTTTTTTCTTGTCATTTGGTTCATTCAACGAACGAAATGAACGAATTGACTCGGAAAAAGATTTGTTCACCATCGTCACCACAACGTGCATTATATGGAGAAAAATCCTGGAATGTTTTCGTCAAAAACCTTAATTTCTTTTCAACTGAAGAAAGAAAGACATGGACATCTTGGGTGACATGGGGGTGAGTAAATTATCAGAAAAAGTTTTTTTTTTTTTTTTTTTTTAAGTGAACTACTCCTTTAAACCAACTCTCATTAGAGTATTAGTAGGGTTTGGGTTAGCAGAATCAGTTGACAGTTGCAAAGTTATAGTCAGTGAATCTACAGTATGTTGGTGGATCAACAAAATAAAGTATTAGCAGATATCAGTCTTCTAATATATTGAGAGTTAGCTGACATAGTTACAAAGTTACTTATAGCTATTAGAATAAGTGGGCTTTCAAAATAAAGTGTTACCATATCATATATCTAAAATTATGGCAAGAATTCACTAGGTGAATAGCGTAAACAGTTTAATTGAAATCACCATAATTCCCAGTTGAGTATGACAAGTTCCTCAAGTGGTTAAATATGCAATTGAGACATTATCTAATTAAATATGCACTAATATGCATACATTTCCATAAAAGATATCTGAACATTGATAAAGCAAGGCTCACTATTCTTGTTTCATTTTGTTTACATTTAGATTAAAAGGTTTTCACAGAGGGGATTTACGAATAAAACATTATATAAATTAGGAAAATGATAAACTACATATAACCTCCAGAATATAAATAGGAATACACCTGTAAAGTTTGACATATAAGTGAAGATGATGGAGATTTATGACTGAAAAAAAGAGAGTGAAGAAACTGCCTTAAAGGATATGTATTGTAATGGAAATCTACAGACAAATACAGTGTGATTTATTGTTTTTTTCCCACTGGAAGAAGACAAATAACCCAAAATCTCAAAATTGACTAGTGTATGAAGGAAAAAATGGTTTTCCTGTAGAGTCTTGCCTTAAATATCAGTTTATTTTTTCTTAACCCATTGGCAAAAATCCTCTTGTTTCCAGCATAAACCTCCCTATAATTATAATTGGGTTTCAATTAGGTCAGTATGCATTTGTTTTGTGTGTTTGTTAGCATTCAGTGAGAGGTTGAATCCAGCCTGAGCCAGTTGAGTGCACTTGCAGTCTTGATTCATAAATGCCCTTGAACCTTAATTTGTAAAGCACGTTCTCACATTATATGTGTGACTCAAACCAATCCTGCTCTCATAAAAGCTCATAGTGTCACTTCTTAGGACTAGCATGTCACTGCCTTTGAGTTGACTAGCCTCCAGGGAAAGTGCGTCCGCTCTATAGAATGATGTGCCCTTATTGAATCATGAAGCATGCTAACACAATTAGACAGTAATCATGTAACACTACACACATTATGTGTACCCTAACATGTGCAAGCTATATGTGAGGATATCAAAACAGTACAATGTGAAGATGACACAAGGTTGGCACAAATACTAGACTGAAGCAGTGGAAGTCTTGCCTTTCAGGTGAAATATAGCCTTTGTTACAGAGCTATTGGCTCTTTGTTCACTCTTTATTACTGCATTAGCTGGACCAAATAGTTTTTTAGAGTGAGCTGAACTAAAGAATCTTTATGCAATGCCATAACGACCACATTTGAAAGGTCATTCAAAATCAAGTCTTGATTTATTTAGGTTATATAGAATAGGTTTTTCTGCTTGAATGCTTAAAAAAGCACAATCTTTTTCACATATTTACATTGTTGCAGTAAAGCTGTTTAGTTCCTGCCTCTATGAAGCCCCTCTTTCCTAGAAGTGCAATGTGCTCTGATTGGTTGACTGAAATAGTGTTTTGTGATTGGTCAGCCACTTCCAGCGCTAACATCCATCAGCCTCATTCATTCAAATTTACATAATTTCTTGCATTACAGGCAGAACCCTTGCAGCCTTGAGGCCTTGATCACTTGTGGCTAAATTAAGTGTGAGCATACTGCGAGTTGCAATATAATAATAAATAATAATACATTTTATTAAAATTGCGCTTTTCAAACAAATACAGCATGAGCATAAAAACAATTAAGAAAAAGTAGCTTTGAACAAATGTGTCTTAATCAACCCTTTGAATTGTCCAAACGTTGGCATACTTTTGATTGTGGAAGGAAGTAGATTCCATAGCTTGGGGGCTTTGCAGGAAAAAGCTCTTTCCCCCATGATGTAATAAGAGGGAATTTGCAGAACGGAGAGAACACTGTAAAATCTAACATTGTTCTTACTAAGAATTTTTTGTTAACTTTACTTAAAGTGCAATAATTTGTTGAACTTACTTAAAATTTCTTAGTAATCTGTACTGTTTGCATGTGTGCTTTCGTTACTCAGAAAAACCTTATAAACATTACTTGACTGGTTTGAGTACCATTTTCAATTTGCATTCGCTCATTTTCCAGTCATCTTGAGTGTTATTGTCAATGTCAATACACCTAAATATTTTTGGGAGAACATCAACATTCTTTAGTTGACTTGTTGATTTCCCTTTCTCACCATTATTGTGATTGATGTTCCCTTTGGTTGGGCACTTGGAACTTAATTTATATTATTGTTCTCTTCCAATTGTTTGCAGTGATGTAGTATAGAAATTATTTCAAGTTACTGGAACTCTCTTGTAAGTGTACACTACTAGGCATGAACTTGTTAGTACTACATATTATTCCTATTTCACTTTACTCAGTTTTTTGAGTGCAATCGGTTTGCATGCTTTTTTCAAGTAAGGTATACTAATTGGATTTTACAGTGAAGGCATTACAAGTAGTAATGAAGGTATGTATGAGCCTTTCTGTGTCTACAAAGGAGAGAAATGGTCTGAGACAAGCAATATTTCTCATATGGTAAAAAGCAGTTTTAGAGACCTGTTTTATTTGTGCTTCAAAACTCAACTGAGAGTCAAAAATAACTAACACAGTCTCATCCCAAAAAGTCATATAACTGACGTCTTGGGGCGTATTTTGACCATATGTCAATATCCGCCTTTTTAGGGCCCCCTTAAACGTCGGTAGATGGCGATCCCGGGCCGTCATACAACTGACGCTTTACCTTTAACGTCAGTTAGGTGGCGGGTTAGGTTTAGGGTTAGGTTTAGGTATGGGGTAGAGTTAGGATCCCATAACCTCATCTACCGACGTTTAAGGGGGCCCTAAAAAGGCGAATATTGACGTATGGTCAAAAGACGTCCCAAAACGTCAGTTATATGACGTCTTGGGATGAGACCGGGTTGAAATAACACCAAGATTCCTGCTAGTCAACAATCAGACTAACCTGCTCAGCCTTACGAATAGCCACCACTGTACCAATCAGCATCAGTTCCGTTTTTGAACCGTTTAGCTTCAGGAAGTTGTTCTGCATCCATGTGCTGATCTCTGCTAGACAGCTATGCAAAGCTATTAATGAGCTTTGAGCATCCGGATTTGTGGTGATGTAAATCTGTGTATCGTCCGAATAACAGTGATACCCAAGGTCATATTTAGTGATGATCTGCCCAAGTGGAAGTATGTAATTATTTTAAATGAAATTGGACCTAGCACTGAAACTTGAGGAACACCCTGTCGCACAGGCATGGTATCCGATTTATAGCCCATGGCTATGGTCTACAGATCTGCCTGAAGGGTATATATGAGGACACTCTTAGAAGAAAAGGTTCTATAAGCGCTACGTATTTGGAACCCCTAAAAGGTTATAGAACCATTTTATGTAGTTAAAGGAGCAATGTGTGACTTTTAGCGACATCTAGTGGTTCGGTTGCGAGTTTGCACCAGGTTTGCACTAAGGGCTCAGCCCACTGCTCACCCCTCCCTTTCGAAGAAGCTACGGTTGCTAAAACGGGACAAACATCTCGTCGGCTGAGACAGCAGAGAATAGCCAGAGTAAGCCAAGAGTGTGTAACATTGTCACTGTTTCTGTACCACAGTCCATTATAAACCACATCATGAATACTGTCTGTTTACAAAGCCATAGTCAGGTGAGGATCAAGGGTTTTAATATATAATTTAATAAAATAATAATCAGCTGATTGTCTCACAAACGTAACCAGCAGCACATTTCTCCCCACATACTGTAGCAAACCCATAATACAGCGAGGGAGCAGCTATATATTTTTTCTAACAGGGTAGTAATAGTTTAGCTGGCTAATATGAGCTGTTACTGTGGCTGAGCTGGGACGCGTCTGCATGAGTCCAAAGGTCGGAAGTGCGCGCGCTGTTACAATCATGTCATCTCCGCATCCCATAGATACTATTTACTACACACAATAGGCTTTTTTTCTCTGATTTTTAAAATTCTTCGCGATCGACTTTAGTGATAAAAGACTTTAGTAAAAGTCTCTATCGACGGGTTAGTGATTCCTGTAACGTACTGTTTTACGGTCAATGACATGAATACTAATCATCAGCTGTCTCACGAACATAACAGCACATCTATCCCCAACATAACAAACCCATAACACAGCGAGGGAGAACTAAGTTACATGAAACAATCCCAACTACATATTTTTCACCACTCACAAGGGAAAAGTCACTACTCACGGAGTGTAAGGCTAGCTTCCAGCTTTCCGCTACTTCTCTTTCAAGGTAGTGATGAAACGCGTTCTGTAGCGCTGTTTGTTCGCGTTCGGCTACGGTAGGAATATGACGTCACAACATGGCGACCTTCATAGAAGGGGATTCCCTCGGTTATGGAGCTATTAATGTCTCATTCTAAGGTAATAAAAACATTACGGCTAATTAAGTAAGTTCTTTATACACCACTGAAAACATAGTTATGGATGTCATATTGCATTTCTGTTAATAGATACTCAACTTTGTTACACATTGCACCTTTAATCAATATCACACGAAGAGTGCCATTTCAGTTTTTCTCCTCCAAAAATCAGCATGATTAAAATGTGATATTAAGTTACTACAACAGTTTAATAAACAATCATTTTACAACTACAAAATGTTGCAGGTAATGTAATATATGAATGAATAATAGCCTATAAAGGGTTCTTTCTTGTTTTTGCATAAAAGGTTCTTTGGAGTTGAGTGAAGAACCCTATGCTTCATATATAGAACCCCAATGAACCCTTTTTTCTAAGAGTGTAGTCTCGCTTCCTCTGTCAAAATGGAGGCGTCATTGGTCTTGTCCACTTGACGAAGTTGAACTCAACTGAAATAGCGAGGCTAGAGGAGTTAAACGTAGTCAAGTTGTAAACATTAACAATGGCGTCATGCTCAAACAGCAACATCACACACTAAATATGAAATCAAATCGGACCTAGCTGTGTGAATCCTCAAACATTGTTCAAAAACCGCAGCATTTCATCTAAACAGAGACAATAGTATGGAGTTATCGCATCCGATATGACTGATGAATGGTATTGTCATTCTTCCTTTCTTTCTACATTTCTTCCTCTCTAACACACTCATATATGCAGCTTGTCAAATTTACAACCTGGACCACTGCGGTTAGTCGATTCAGTTGATAAAAGCAGTGCAGGATCAAAGGTGTCTATATATCATCCCTCTTCTCATTTTCTCATTACCTTCCAGCTGATACTGCATTCAGCAGTCTGCCTACCCAACATCCATCAAAACAAGGAACCATTTTTACTGTTTGTATTTAAGGCTTTTCACAAAGCCCATCCTGAGGATAGTGAGATGATGAGCTCTCATTTTAATATTTCATCAACCAGTAAACATCAAGCCGGTTCAAACACATTTGAAACAAAATCCTTTGAATTTAAAGGCTTATAGGTTTTAGGACACAGGACACAGTAAGGATAATCAGAGGTTTCAAAGTGGCAGAGACCAATCTGAAGATACTCAACCTTTTGTTGTGATGCAACCTCCTTAGCCATGTTAAAATCACTGCAACACTAGAGGGGCTTAATGCTTTTATAAAATGGAGGCAACTGCAATATGATAAGATACAAATTCACTAAAGGTTGTGCACTTTACATAATATATTTATATTTAGTTTACTTATAATAATTGTGTTTTTTGACTTGAGATGGTTTTTTTTTTCTGAATGCCTAGTTGTCTAAACACAAACCATTTATGTTAAGTAAAACATTCTTACATCCACAGGGTGATGCGAGCCAACTGTCATTTTGCCCAAACTTAATTTGATTGTGTTCAATCTGCTTAAATATATGTACAACTTATACTCACTCTGTTTGTGTTGGATTACAAACTGGGCGGCGCTTTTAGTTCCCAGCATGCTTTGCATATAGTTGAATAAAGAGAGAAAAAAATGTTCAAATTAAGTGTTATTTTATGGGTTTTTTTGGAGAAATTTAGAAAAGGGGAAGACTTGATAGTGTGTAATTGTGTTTAATGTTAAATTACATTGGAATTATTCAACTATTTAAATTACCGTTGTAGAGCATTTTGGAGCATTTTATTTGGCTGTCGACTGATTTAATTATTTTTTATTGCTTTGATTGAAGGAGCATGTAAATCTTAGCATTTGAGATGCTAATAAGTGCTATACTGCAACTAGCAATAGCTAGCTACCAATTTAATTATGTGTCATTGAAATAAATTAAATATTGATGGATGAATGAATGTAAAAAATACCTGAATCATGTCAGGAAGCTTTTATAAAATTCATGTTGAAACTAGGCTACTTAAATTGGGTCACTTAAAATTATAATTCCGTGATGTTGAAGTTACATGAACAAATCCAGGTATGTGGAACCTGTTGACGAAAATAAATAAATAATTAAAGCCAACATATCATTTTTTTTTTGAGTGTGCTAAATAAATAAAATGCAGTAATGTTCATTTGTATGTATACTGACATTTAGAGTTTAACATCAATGTATTATAAATGAACATAAATTGACAAAGAGAAATAGTATATTTTTAGTATTAATCTACTGTGCACTATTTTTCTTTTTTTAAGTTTGGGGTCAGTGAAATTTTGCAAGGATGCATTAAATTGATCAAGGTTGCTGAAAAGACATTTATTAAAATAGTTATATTTTAAATAAATGCTGATCTTTTGAACCTTCTATTAATCAAATAATCCTGAAAAAAAAATGTTTCAGTTTCCACGAAAATTTTCAACATTGATAATATTAAGCAATGTGTCTTGAGCAGCAAATCAGCATATTAAAATTACTGTATTTCTGAAGGTTCATAAAGACTGGAGTAACGATGCTGAAAATTCACTTCTGCATAACATCAATAATGATGTTTTTGAAATTTTGAAATTTATTAAAATAGAAAGTTATTTTACATTGTAATATTTCAAATAATATTATAATATTATACTGTATTTTTAATGTGAATTTGGTGCAAAACAAAGCAGACAGTGCCATCAGTGCAATACATTCTTAAAGAATTCTTAATGATTTTTTTTTAAATGTAGCTTAAATTCACCCAATATTATGAAGTGTGCATTGTAAAATCTTGCTTTCCAAATGAGTCTCTCAAAACATGATTGCCATGAGATAACATGACATGAATTACATAGTCCTTCGTTTCATCCTCAGCATTAAATCAGGAGATCAGCCCATCCAGAAACAAGCTGAGCCCTGATTTGAACCATTTGACCAAAACAAACAGCCTAAAGGGGGACGCTCTGAGAGCAAAAGAAGGTCAGAGCCCTTCTTCTTTACTCCAGGGGGCACTGCATCAGTAACCATCCAGAATACAATGAAAAACACCAACTAAAAGCCTTTGATATTTAGGAGAAGATTACAGAACGATTAGGTAAAACATTACACTTGCCCCAAAACCGCAGTTTTGAATGCACACCAGATGGTCTGGGCGTCATTTGGTCTTGACGTCCACTTTCCAACGGCCCCTGTACACAATAATGTGTGTGTTTGTCTGCAAGAGCAGTCATTTCATGGAGAGTTCAGCATTCATAAAGCAGCGACACAATACACTGGCTTCACACTGATCAAATAATGTTGTGTTGAAATTTATAATAATGCTGCTGTGACTAAAATTTACCACAGGACGTCAAAAGGCCCGAGAACACATCATTTGATGTTTCTCAGAGCTGTCATCGGGCTGAACAAAGCAGTTCTGTTCATGAGAAAGCATCCATCTTCCTTTTTTATGCAAAGCACACTGTGAAATCTGTCTGTGCCTTGGCAAACAGAGTGATTGAATCACATTAATGCCAAGATGCATTTATGGTTATGGGCTTATGGAATTAAGCAAACTCAGTCATTTACATATTGAAAACAGTAACCCTTTACAATAAGGTTTAATGGTTAGCATTTTTTTATTTTATTTAACCTTTATTTTACCAGGAAAGTCCCATTGAGGTTAAAACCCTCTTTTTCAAGGGAGTCCTAGCCAAGAGGCAGCAAAAACACAATCAATTACATTTATAAAAGGTTATACAACACAAATAATTCAAAACATTTACAATTTAAACAGGTCATTTCAGGTTCTCTCAATCTGGACTTAAAAGCATTTAAGTTCAGGTATTTTCAAGTCTTTTTGCAAAAAATTCCACGCAGAAGGGGCGGAGTAAACAAAAGCCCTTCTGTACGGGCAAATGGAACAAAGAGCAGCAAGTGATCATCTGATCGTAATGAATAAGAACCAACACTTCTCCATGTGATTAGGTTGGCAACAGACCAAGCATGGCCTTATAGATAAAAATATGCCAATGCCCTGATCTCCTGTTGGTCAACGATGGCCATCCCACTCTGGAATATAGTTCACAATAAATTAGTGCATTAATTAGTGTAATAATTAATTTCCCACCTCGTACGGATGAACTTCCCAGGAGGACTTGAACAGCAAAGTTCTCAATGCTTCGTTTTGCATGTAGGGACCCTCATTATGTTACTGTGCTAGTGTGGGGCTATTTTGAGCCTTGTTAGTGGTATTAACTAGCGATTTCTTTTTACTTAGTAAATGCCCCCATTACTAGCGTTATACGCTAAACAGTTTTTAGAGATAAAACTCTTTACATTCGATTATGATGAAATCAAATCTCAGAGAACGGTTGACTAGGTACCGATGTTTTATTAGACCAAAGGTTCATTTTGCGCCGGAGTTCTCCTTTAAGAGCCCTCAGAAACGCTGCCAGAAGCTGCAGTGTCTAATTATACAACCCGGTCTCACCCCAAGACGTCATATAACTGACGTTTTGGGACGTCTTTTGACCATACGTCAATATTCGCCTTTTTAGGGCCCCCTTAAACGTCGGTAGATGAGGTTATGGGATCCTAACTCTACCCCATACCTAAACCTAACCCTAAACCTACCCCGTCACCTAACTGACGTTAAAGGTAAAGCGTCAGTTGTATGACGGCCCGGGATCGCCATCTACCGACGTTTAAGGGGGCCCTAAAAAGGCTGATATTGACGTATGGTCAAAATACGTCCCAAAACGTCAGTTATATGACGTTTTGGGATGAGACTGTGTTAAATTATACATCCCATTTGCTGCAGGCCTTAACAGAAAAAGGTTGTTTTACTAGATGCTTGTCATGAAGTCATTGTCATGAAGGGTTTTAATGATTTTGAGACTGCACAAGTCATTAAAAGTTGCGTTTTCAGATGATTTTGGAGAAACCATTTGAAACGTTTGTTGTGTTGAGCTATTTACTTTTGTTTGATTTGTTCATTCATTGCAAACAGTGGAAAATCTGTAAATTTTTCCAATATACCTGATTTGCAAGGAGGTTAAATAATTAGGATTATAACTTTTTATATATATAATACCTATATATTTCTGTGTATGTATTTATGTATGTGTGTGTATTGTATATAGTCCGATTGGGACACTTTTTGCCATTGAGGTGACTGAGAAAAAGTTTCCCAATCAATATATGGAGAGTTCAGATGCAAAAGCCTCTAAATGCCATTTGAAATTTTCTTCTTTAATGATGATTTTTTCAAACTTGTATATTTAAGTTCAGTAATTTCACTTATATGGCAATGATAATTACCTATTAATTGTTATTTAAGTGAAATTACTGAACTTAAATATACAAGTTTGATAAAAATCATCATTAAAGAAGAAAATTTCAAATGGCATTTAGAGGCTTTTGCATCTGAACTCTTCATATATATAAAGAATCACTGTTTCCAAAGAAAATATTAACCATCTGTTCTCAACATTATACTAATAATAATGTTTTTTGAACAGCAAATCAACATTTTACAAAGATTTCATTACAAAGAGTAATGATGTAGAAAATTCAGCTTTGCAGTCACAGGAATACATTGCATTTTAAATTATATTAAATTAGAAAAGTTATTTAAAATTGTTCTTACTAAAAAAATCTTACTGACCCTAAGTTTTTTAACCATAGTATGTGATGATGAATTGAATATGATATATATTTTCAAAAGGTAATGTCTTAAATATAACAAAACATTTTTTTTGTACAAAAAGCATGAAAATATGGTAGAATTTTGCATTACAGATGTTGCCCTTGAGCATTTTCTTGACTGACATTTGTTGTGTTTACACCCGATTGAAATCTGCAGTATGAAATCGACCACATGAAATCAGTAAATAACAGAGACACCTTGTTTATGTGTTGACAACATTCCTCCTACTGCCTTAATGGAAAACACAGATCTTCTCCATGATAAGCGCATGCTAGAACAAGCTATTCCACAGCACAAATAAAACCCTGCAGACTCATAAATGAACTCTGGCTTTTAAGAGTCAAATCATCCCCCTGCGTGTCTTGTCCAGTGTTGTGGAATGGAAATGAAGATATGTTGGCATTTCAGGATTTGAGGGTCTCTGAGGAGGGGGAATAGGATCAGGGATATCATGTTCAAGGTCACCTTAATAGATGTGTCGATGATGGGTTGACAGATGTGGACTCTGTCTGACCTTGTGTACCGAAGCTGCAAGCTACTATGACGGGATGTCTGAAGGGTCACGGACTCAGAAAAGAGACTTTGAGTTCTTAGAAACCACTGTGCCTCTAGGCTTCATGCTAATTCTTGAACAGTGATGTCATACTCATGTAGATGATCTACTTAGTGAGGCTGGGTTCACCACAGCATCTGGACAACAGGGCTCTGATAAAAAAAAATATTAATAATTATAATTTAAAAAAACACATCTTTTGGGAAATTCCATTTTTTTATACTGCAGCTATTTCTGACCCCACAATTGACACAACATTCTCAAGGTAATCTTGAATATTTGGATAATTTAAAAAAATATATTTTTTCATTAAAACCAACTCGATCTGATGAGAATCACAAAATCAAAATTGACAATTCTTTTTTTTTATGGAACACTGCAGTAGCTATATTTTTATAAATGAGTAACCCATGCACGTCATTACTGTTTTGTAAATTAATCTGCCATCTTAATTCAAAATAGCTTCCCTCTTGTCTTTCCTCTTCTCTGATGACGTGCTTACTGGCAACCTATCACTCACATGACATCACTGTAATAGCATACCACAATCTTCCAATCAAATCAACCCAATCAATTCAATGGACAAAATGTCATGCCCTACTTTTTTTTTTTTTTTTTTTGATTAAGCCATTTCACTTTTATTTACATCGCAATAGGGGAAAAATCGCAAATTATGTTTCATGACGACTTTTTATGAGGTGCCGATTTTATATTAATTACTATTGATGTGTATGAAAACAAATTTCATACAAATTTTAATTTCAAACCGGAGAACGTTGTAACATGGGTCAGTTGTATCAATTCCAATCTGTCCAATCAGGAACTAGTTACAAATCCCCTGATTCACTTCGCACATGCTCAGTTTAGTCCTTATTCCACGTGTAATAAAGTAGAGCCCTGTGGCATGTTAGAGTGGCAAAAACAATTTGAGTGAAATGGTGGGCGGGGCTAAACCGGCCGTGTTGAAGTAGGTGTTGATCTTCTTCTGCGGGGGTGGTGTTTTATCCTCTTTGTTATCATAGTTCCCCACTTTGAAAATGAGTCGTTTGCTCAGGCTGGTGTCAATAAAAGCTTTTATTGGACTAACAAGGACGTTTTCAGTTCTGAAACTTACAGGATATTCTTATAATATGATGACCACTTTTTTAGTTTTCTTAGTTCATCACCTCTATAAATTTTATTTTGGCCAATACTGACAGTAATACACAAGCTTACACACAAACAATGTTTTGTGTTCAAGTTAAATTTATAGTGGTCAATTATGATTAAGAGTGACACACACACAGACACACATATCAGTTATATTGAAAAGTCAGTGTTGAATAAAAAGCTTTCAAAATCCTATTTTGTTTTGTTTTGTCAAAATCCTTATTTCATTATGTTACATATCACCCCGGTGGATCTCATAATGTTACATCTCACAACTAACCCAGACTATGGGGTGAATTGTAACATTTCACTCCTCGTGTTTGGAACTAAACCATGCATTTTCTGTTTGTGTTGCAAAAATAAAAGTTATGTCATTTGATAGCAGACACTTGAACACACTGGCTTAAAAGTACTCTAAGACATTGACAGAAAGGTCAATAATGTTACAACCATCCCCGGTCTCCCCCTGTACGAAAACATATGAGATTTTACAAATTCATACAAATTAGCCATTTATCTGGCAAAGTGTAAAATACTTTTTAAATATTAAATACTTCTAAAATATATAAAAAGGGATTTATGTGAGTAGGTTATCATCAGCAGCATATCTTACATTCTCAAAGCAGTGTTTCTGTGTATCTAATGGCAGCAGCAAGTCCATACTTGCTCAGCAGCAGCAGCGTATCAGATCTTGTCCAAAACCAAATACGTTAACATTGCTATATTCATTATCATGCTAAAATAGCATTTTAAGTTTTCTTTTCCATTTTTGGACAGTGGTATTACCCTGACATTTTGACTCTCGAAAAAAATGTCAATGAATTTTATTTCAGAAATAATCATGCTCATCATTAAAGAGATGAATTGCATTTTTAATGTATGTATTTAATGTATGTATTAATAGATCTAGACAAGTGCAAACACAGTGCAGGGTAGGTCTTGGCACTTGCAGAATTAAATAGTTTTACTGAATTCCACTCATGTCAGAAACAGGTGAAGGTTAGTAAATTCGAAGAGAAAAACACGTCATTTCTGCTATGCACCTCTCGCTGATCCCTACAGAGTGATATATAGTGTAGGCACATACCTTCCCACCCTTGTAATGATTCATAACGTAACATATTTTCCCAGAGCTGTTTAAAATACAATACAAGCACTGAAAATGAATGCAGAACTTTCTGGCCTGGACATAAAAACCTAACAAATAAACAGTGTTTGATGTCCACATTGGGTTTTCCATAACAGGATTTCCATAATCCTTTATTCTAAGATAGGATTTTCATTGGTGCTGAGCACATTACTAAAATAGATTTTGTGCTAAGCCACG
>NW_024121987.1:15071677-15110785 GCF_016745375.1 Pimephales promelas
AATAATAGCTTATACTAGCCGAGACTCTTCTTTTATGAGTACAGATGTGACGTAATGAACTCAATATATAGCTTATACTAGCCGAGACTCTTCTTTATGAGTACAGATGTGACGTAATGACTCAATATAGCTTATACTAGCCGAGACTCTTCTTTATGTGTGACGTAATGACTCAAACACATGCTCCAATCTCCCGCAGAAATCCACCAGTTCTCCTGGAATTAAAACATTATACCAAGCTTACGATTTGAATCGAGCTGAGTCAAGCAGATCGTTTTTGACACTGGCTGGTCATGTATTTTCTCAAATATGTTTTTGGATAATTTTAACTAAAAAAAGCTACGGACTGCAGCTACAGTTGAGTAGGCGTTACAAATAAACGTGGCTTAGCACAAAATCTATTTTAGTAATGTGCTCAGCACCAATGAAAATCCTATCTTAGAATAAAGGATTATGGAAATCCTGTTATGGAAAACCCAATGTGGACATCAAACACTGTTTATTTGTTAGGTTTTTATGTCCAGGCCAGAAAGTTCTGCATTCATTTTCAGTGCTTGTATTGTATTTTAAACAGCTCTGGGAAAATATGTTACGTTATGAATCATTACAAGGGTGGGAAGGTATGTGCCTACACTATATATCACTCTGTAGGGATCAGCGAGAGGTGCATAGCAGAAATGACGTGTTTTTCTCTTCGAATTTACTAACCTTCACCTGTTTCTGACATGAGTGGAATTCAGTAAAACTATTTAATTCTGCAAGTGCCAAGACCTACCCTGCACTGTGTTTGCACTTGTCTAGATCTATTAATACATACATTAAATACATACATTAAAAATGCAATTCATCTCTTTAATGATGAGCATGATTATTTCTGAAATAAAATTCATTGACATTTTTTTCGAGAGTCAAAATGTCAGGGTAATACCACTGTCCAAAAATGGAAAAGAAAACTTAAAATGCTATTTTAGCATGATAATGAATATAGCAATGTTAACGTATTTGGTTTTGGCGGACAAGATCTGATACGCTGCTGCTGCTGAGCAAGTATGGACTTGCTGCTGCCATTAGATACACAGAAACACTGCTTTGAGAATGTAAGATATGCTGCTGATGATAACCTACTCACATAAATCCCTTTTTATATATTTTAGAAGTATTTAATATTTAAAAAGTATTTTACACTTTGCCAGATAAATGGCTAATTTGTATGAATTTGTAAAATCTCATATGTTTTCGTACAGGGGGAGACCGGGGATGGTTGTAACATTATTGACCTTTCTGTCAATGTCTTAGAGTACTTTTAAGCCAGTGTGTTCAAGTGTCTGCTATCAAATGACATAACTTTTATTTTTGCAACACAAACAGAAAATGCATGGTTTAGTTCCAAACACGAGGAGTGAAATGTTACAATTCACCCCATAGTCTGGGTTAGTTGTGAGATGTAACATTATGAGATCCACCGGGGTGATATGTAACATAATGAAATAAGGATTTTGACAAAACAAAACAAAATAGGATTTTGAAAGCTTTTTATTCAACACTGACTTTTCAATATAACTGATATGTGTGTCTGTGTGTGTGTCACTCTTAATCATAATTGACCACTATAAATTTAACTTGAACACAAAACATTGTTTGTGTGTAAGCTTGTGTATTACTGTCAGTATTGGCCAAAATAAAATTTATAGAGGTGATGAACTAAGAAAACTAAAAAAGTGGTCATCATATTATAAGAATATCCTGTAAGTTTCAGAACTGAAAACGTCCTTGTTAGTCCAATAAAAGCTTTTATTGACACCAGCCTGAGCAAACGACTCATTTTCAAAGTGG
This sequence comes from Pimephales promelas, assembly GCF_016745375.1. The sequence goes on from NW_024121987.1 coordinate 15,073,511, forward strand.
GGAACTATGATAACAAAGAGGATAAAACACCACCCCCGCAGAAGAAGATCAACACCTACTTCAACACGGCCGGTTTAGCCCCGCCCACCATTTCACTCAAATTGTTTTTGCCACTCTAACATGCCACAGGGCTCTACTTTATTACACGTGGAATAAGGACTAAACTGAGCATGTGCGAAGTGAATCAGGGGATTTGTAACTAGTTCCTGATTGGACAGATTGGAATTGATACAACTGACCCATGTTACAACGTTCTCCGGTTTGAAATTAAAATTTGTATGAAATTTGTTTTCATACACATCAATAGTAATTAATATAAAATCGGCACCTCATAAAAAGTCGTCATGAAACATAATTTGCGATTTTTCCCCTATTGCGATGTAAATAAAAGTGAAATGGCTTAATCAAAAAAAAAAAAAAAAAAAGTAGGGCATGACATTTTGTCCATTGAATTGATTGGGTTGATTTGATTGGAAGATTGTGGTATGCTATTACAGTGATGTCATGTGAGTGATAGGTTGCCAGTAAGCACGTCATCAGAGAAGAGGAAAGACAAGAGGGAAGCTATTTTGAATTAAGATGGCAGATTAATTTACAAAACAGTAATGACGTGCATGGGTTACTCATTTATAAAAATATAGCTACTGCAGTGTTCCATAAAAAAAAAGAATTGTCAATTTTGATTTTGTGATTCTCATCAGATCGAGTTGGTTTTAATGAAAAAATATATTTTTTTAAATTATCCAAATATTCAAGATTACCTTGAGAATGTTGTGTCAATTGTGGGGTCAGAAATAGCTGCAGTATAAAAAAATGGAATTTCCCAAAAGATGTGTTTTTTAAATTATAATTATTAATATTTTTTTTTATCAGAGCCCTGTTGTCCAGATGCTGTGGTGAACCCAGCCTCACTAAGTAGATCATCTACATGAGTATGACATCACTGTTCAAGAATTAGCATGAAGCCTAGAGGCACAGTGGTTTCTAAGAACTCAAAGTCTCTTTTCTGAGTCCGTGACCCTTCAGACATCCCGTCATAGTAGCTTGCAGCTTCGGTACACAAGGTCAGACAGAGTCCACATCTGTCAACCCATCATCGACACATCTATTAAGGTGACCTTGAACATGATATCCCTGATCCTATTCCCCCTCCTCAGAGACCCTCAAATCCTGAAATGCCAACATATCTTCATTTCCATTCCACAACACTGGACAAGACACGCAGGGGGATGATTTGACTCTTAAAAGCCAGAGTTCATTTATGAGTCTGCAGGGTTTTATTTGTGCTGTGGAATAGCTTGTTCTAGCATGCGCTTATCATGGAGAAGATCTGTGTTTTCCATTAAGGCAGTAGGAGGAATGTTGTCAACACATAAACAAGGTGTCTCTGTTATTTACTGATTTCATGTGGTCGATTTCATACTGCAGATTTCAATCGGGTGTAAACACAACAAATGTCAGTCAAGAAAATGCTCAAGGGCAACATCTGTAATGCAAAATTCTACCATATTTTCATGCTTTTTGTACAAAAAAATGTTTTGTTATATTTAAGACATTACCTTTTGAAAATATATATCATATTCAATTCATCATCACATACTATGGTTAAAAACTTAGGGTCAGTAAGATTTTTTTAGTAAGAACAATTTTAAATAACTTTTCTAATTTAATATAATTTAAAATGCAATGTATTCCTGTGACTGCAAAGCTGAATTTTCTACATCATTACTCTTTGTAATGAAATCTTTGTAAAATGTTGATTTGCTGTTCAAAAACATTATTATTAGTATAATGTTGAGAACAGATGGTTAATATTTTGTTTGGAAACAGTGATTCTTTATATATATGAAGAGTTCAGATGCAAAAGCCTCTAAATGCCATTTGAAATTTTCTTCTTTAATGATGATTTTTATCAAACTTGTATATTTAAGTTCAGTAATTTCACTTAAATAACAATTAATAGGTAATTATCATTGCCATATAAGTGAAATTACTGAACTTAAATATACAAGTTTGAAAAAATCATCATTAAAGAAGAAAATTTCAAATGGCATTTAGAGGCTTTTGCATCTGAACTCTCCATATATTGATTGGGAAACTTTTTCTCAGTCACCTCAATGGCAAAAAGTGTCCCAATCGGACTATATACAATACACACACATACATAAATACATACACAGAAATATATAGGTATTATATATATAAAAAGTTATAATCCTAATTATTTAACCTCCTTGCAAATCAGGTATATTGGAAAAATTTACAGATTTTCCACTGTTTGCAATGAATGAACAAATCAAACAAAAGTAAATAGCTCAACACAACAAACGTTTCAAATGGTTTCTCCAAAATCATCTGAAAACGCAACTTTTAATGACTTGTGCAGTCTCAAAATCATTAAAACCCTTCATGACAATGACTTCATGACAAGCATCTAGTAAAACAACCTTTTTCTGTTAAGGCCTGCAGCAAATGGGATGTATAATTTAACACAGTCTCATCCCAAAACGTCAGTTATATGACGTCTTGGGGTGAGACCGGGTTGTATAATTAGACACTGCAGCTTCTGGCAGCGTTTCTGAGGGCTCTTAAAGGAGAACTCCGGCGCAAAATGAACCTTTGGTCTAATAAAACATCGGTACCTAGTCAACCGTTCTCTGAGATTTGATTTCATCATAATCGAATGTAAAGAGTTTTATCTCTAAAAACTGTTTAGCGTATAACGCTAGTAATGGGGGCATTTACTAAGTAAAAAGAAATCGCTAGTTAATACCACTAACAAGGCTCAAAATAGCCCCACACTAACACAGTAACATAATGAGGGTTGCCCTACATGCAAAACGAAGCATTGAGAACTTTTGCTGTTCAAGTCCTCCTGGGAAGTTCATCCGTACGAGGTGGGAAATTAATTATTACACTAATTAATGCACTAATTTATTGTGAACTATATTCCAGAGTGGGATGGCCATCGTTGACCAACAGGAGATCAGGGCATTGGCATATTTTTATCTATAAGGCCATGCTTGGTCTGTTGCCAACCTAATCACATGGAGAAGTGTTGGTTCTTATTCATTACGATCAGATGATCACTTGCTGCTCTTTGTTCCATTTGCCCGTACAGAAGGGCTTTTGTTTACTCCGCCCCTTCTGCGTGGAATTTTTTGCAAAAAGACTTGAAAATACCTGAACTTAAATGCTTTTAAGTCCAGATTGAGAGAACCTGAAATGACCTGTTTAAATTGTAAATGTTTTGAATTATTTGTGTTGTATAACCTTTTATAAATGTAATTGATTGTGTTTTTGCTGCCTCTTGGCTAGGACTCCCTTGAAAAAGAGGGTTTTAACCTCAATGGGACTTTCCTGGTAAAATAAAGGTTAAATAAAATAAAAAAATGCTAACCATTAAACCTTATTGTAAAGGGTTACTGTTTTCAATATGTAAATGACTGAGTTTGCTTAATTCCATAAGCCCATAACCATAAATGCATCTTGGCATTAATGTGATTCAATCACTCTGTTTGCCAAGGCACAGACAGATTTCACAGTGTGCTTTGCATAAAAAAGGAAGATGGATGCTTTCTCATGAACAGAACTGCTTTGTTCAGCCCGATGACAGCTCTGAGAAACATCAAATGATGTGTTCTCGGGCCTTTTGACGTCCTGTGGTAAATTTTAGTCACAGCAGCATTATTATAAATTTCAACACAACATTATTTGATCAGTGTGAAGCCAGTGTATTGTGTCGCTGCTTTATGAATGCTGAACTCTCCATGAAATGACTGCTCTTGCAGACAAACACACACATTATTGTGTACAGGGGCCGTTGGAAAGTGGACGTCAAGACCAAATGACGCCCAGACCATCTGGTGTGCATTCAAAACTGCGGTTTTGGGGCAAGTGTAATGTTTTACCTAATCGTTCTGTAATCTTCTCCTAAATATCAAAGGCTTTTAGTTGGTGTTTTTTATTGTATTCTGGATGGTTACTGATGCAGTGCCCCCTGGAGTAAAGAAGAAGGGCTCTGACCTTCTTTTGCTCTCAGAGCGTCCCCCCTTTAGGCTGTTTGTTTTGGTCAAATGGTTCAAATCAGGGCTCAGCTTGTTTCTGGATGGGCTGATCTCCTGATTTAATGCTGAGGATGAAGCGAAGGACTATGTCATGTTATCTCATGGCAATCATGTTTTGAGAGACTCATTTGGAAAGCAAGATTTTACAATGCACACTTCATAATATTGGGTGAATTTAAGCTACATTTAAAAAAAAATCATTAAGAATTCTTTAAGAATGTATTGCACTGATGGCATTTTCAATTTTCTCACTGTCTGCTTTGTTTTGCACCAAATTCACATTAAAAATACAGTATAATATTATAATATTATTTGAAATATTACAATGTAAAATAACTTTCTATTTTAATAAATTTCAAAATTTCAAAAACATCATTATTGATGTTATGCAGAAGTGAATTTTCAGCATCGTTACTCCAGTCTTTATGAACCTTCAGAAATACAGTAATTTTAATATGCTGATTTGCTGCTCAAGACACATTGCTTAATATTATCAATGTTGAAAATTTTCGTGGAAACTGAAACATTTTTTTTTCAGGATTATTTGATTAATAGAAGGTTCAAAAGATCAGCATTTATTTAAAATATAACTATTTTAATAAATGTCTTTTCAGCAACCTTGATCAATTTAATGCATCCTTGCAAAATTTCACTGACCCCAAACTTAAAAAAAGAAAAATAGTGCACAGTAATGCTATTATACTAAAAATATACTATTTCTCTTTGTCAATTTATGTTCATTTATAATACATTGATGTTAAACTCTAAATGTCAGTATACATACAAATGAACATTACTGCATTTTATTTATTTAGCACACTCAAAAAAAATGATATGTTGGCTTTAATTATTTATTTATTTTCGTCAACAGGTTCAACCTGGATTTGTTCATGTAACTTCAACATCACGGAATTATAATTTTAAGTGACCCAATTTAAGTAGCCTAGTTTCAACATGAATTTTATAAAAGCTTCCTGACATGATTCAGGTATTTTTTACATTCATTCATCCATCAATATTTAATTTATTTCAATGACACATAATTAAATTGGTAGCTAGCTATTGCTAGTTGCAGTAGCACTTATTAGCATCTCAAATGCTAAGATTTACATGCTCCTTCAATCAAAGCAATAAAAAATAATTTAATCAGTCGACAGCCAAATAAAATGCTCCAAAATGCTCTACAACGGTAATTTAAATAGTTGAATAATTCCAATGTAATTTAACATTAAACACAATTACACACTATCAAGTCTTCCCCTTTTCTAAATTTCTCAAAAAAAACCCCATAAAATAACACTTAATTTGAACATTTTTTTTCTCTCTTTATTCAACTATATGCAAAGCATGCTGGGAACTAAAAGCGCCGCCCAGTTTGTAATCCAACACAAACAGAGTGAGTATAAGTTGTACATATATTTAAGCAGATTGAACACAATCAAATTAAGTTTGGGCAAAATGACAGTTGGCTCGCATCACCCTGTGGATGTAAGAATGTTTTACTTAACATAAATGGTTTGTGTTTAGACAACTAGGCATTCAGGAAAAAAAAACATTTCAAGTCAAAAAACACAATTATTATAAGTAAACTAAATATAAATATATTATGTAAAGTGCACAACCTTTAGTGAATTTGTATCTTATCATATTGCAGTTGCCTCCATTTTATAAAAGCATTAAGCCCCTCTAGTGTTGCAGTGATTTTAACATGGCTAAAGAGGTTGCATCACAACAAAAGGTTGAGTATCTTCAGATTGGTCACTGCCACTTTGAAACCTCTGATTATCCTTACTGTGTCCTGTGTCCTAAAACCTATAAGCCTTTAAATTCAAAGGATTTTGTTTCAAATGTGTTTGAACCGGCTTGATGTTTACTGGTTGATGAAATATTAAAATGAGAGCTCATCATCTCACTATCCTCAGGATGGGCTTTATGAAAAGCCTTGAATACAAACAGTAAAAATGGTTCCTTGTTTTGATGGATGTTGGGTAGGCAGACTGCTGAATGCAGTATCAGCTGGAAGGTAATGAGAAAATGAGAAGAGGGATGATATATAGACACCTTTGATCCTGCACTGCTTTTATCAACTGAATCGACTAACCGCAGTGGTCCAGGTTGTAAATTTGACAAGCTGCATATATGAGTGTGTTAGAGAGGAAGAAATGTAGAGAGAAGGAAGAATGACAATACCATTTAGTCATATCGGATGCGATAACTCCATACTATTGTCTCTGTTTAGATGAAATGCTGCGGTTTTTGAACAATGTTTGAGGATTCACACAGCTAGGTCCGATTTGATTTCATATTTAGTGTGTGATGTTGCTGTTTGAGCATGACGCCATTGTTAATGTTTACAACTTGACTACGTTTAACTCCTCTAGCCTCGCTATTTCAGTTGAGTTCAACTTCGTCAAGTGGACAAGACCAATGACGCCTCCATTTTGACAGAGGAAGCGAGACTACACTCTTAGAAAAAAGGGTTCATTGGGGTTCTATATATGAAGCATAGGGTTCTTCACTCAACTCCAAAGAACCTTTTATGCAAAAACAAGAAAGAACCCTTTATAGGCTATTATTCATTCATATATTACATTACCTGCAACATTTTGTAGTTGTAAAATTATTGTTTATTAAACTGTTGTAGTAACTTAATATCACATTTTAATCATGCTGGTTTTTGGAGGAGAAAAACTGAAATGGCACTCTTCGTGTGATATTGATTAACTACATAAAATGCTTCTGTATGGAACCTTTTAGGGGTTCCAAATACGTAGAGCTTATAGAACCTTTTTTTTCTAAGAGTGTCCTCATATATACCCTTCAGGCAGATCTGTAGACCATAGCCATGGGCATTTATAAATCGGATACCATGCCTGTGCAACAGGGTGTTCCTCAAGGTTCAGTGCTAGGTCCAATTTCATTTAAAATAATTACATACTTCCACTTGGGCAGATCATCAGTAAATATGACCTTGGGTATCACTGTTATTCGGACGATACACAGATTTACATAGCCACAAGTCCGGATGCTCAAAGCTCATAGCTTTGCATAGCTGTCTAGCAGAGATCAGCACATGGATGCAGAACAACTTTCTGAAGCTAAACGGTTCTAAAACGGAACTGATGCTGATTGGTACAGTGGTGGCTATTCGTAAGGCTGAGCAGGTTAGTCTGATTGAGCAGGAATCTTGGTGTTATTTCAACCCGGTCTCATCCCAAGACGTCATATAACTGACGTTTTGGGACGTCTTTTGACCATACGTCAATATTCGCCTTTTTAGGGCCCCCTTAAACGTCGGTAGATGAGGTTATGGGATCCTAACTCTACCCCATACCTAAACCTAACCCTAAACCTAACCCGCCACCTAACTGACGTTAAAGGTAAAGCGTCAGTTGTATGACGGCCCGGGATCGCCATCTACCGACGTTTAAGGGGGCCCTAAAAAGGCGGATATTGACATATGGTCAAAATACGCCCCAATACGTCAGTTATATGACTTTTTGGGATGAGACTGTGTTAGTTATTTTTGACTCTCAGTTGAGTTTTGAAGCACAAATAAAACAGGTCTCTAAAACTGCTTTTTACCGTATGAGAAATATTGCTTGACTCAGACCATTTCTCTCCTTTGTAGACACAGAAAGGCTCATACATACCTTCATTACTACTTGTAATGCCTTCACTGTAAAATCCAATTAGTATACCTTACTTGAAAAAAGCATGCAAACCGACTGCACTCAAAAAACTGAGTAAAGTGAAATAGGAATAATATGTAGTACTAACAAGTTCATGCCTAGTAGTGTACACTTACAAGAGAGTTCCAGTAACTTGAAATAATTTCTATACTACATCACTGCAAACAATTGGAAGAGAACAATAATATAAATTAAGTTCCAAGTGCCCAACCAAAGGGAAAATCAATCACAATAATGGTGAGAAAGGGAAATCAACAAGTCAACTAAAGAATTGATGTTCTCCCAAAAATATTTAGGTGTATTGACATTGACAATAACACTCAAGATGACTGGAAAATGAGCGAATGCAAATTGAAAATGGTACTCAAACCAGTCAAGTAATGTTTATAAGGTTTTTCTGAGTAACGAAAGCACACATGCAAACAGTACAGATTACTAAGAAATTTTAAGTAAGTTCAACAAATTATTGCACTTTAAGTAAAGTTAACAAAAAATTCTTAGTAAGATCAATGTTAGATTTTGCAGTGTTGTTCTACTCCATCACGTTCTCTCCGTTCTGCAAATTCCCTCTTATTACATCATGGGGGAAAGAGCTTTTTCCAGCAAAGCCCCCAAGCTATGGAATCTACTTTCTTCCACAATCAAAAGTATGCCAACGTTTGGACAATTCAAAGGGTTGATTAAGACACATTTGTTCAAAGCTACTTTTTCTTAATTGTTTTATGCTCATGCTGTATTTGTTTGAAAAGCGCAATTTTAATAAAATGTATTATTATTTATTATTATATTGCAACTCGCAGTATGCTCACACTTAATTTACCCACAAGTGATCAAGGTAACACAGTCTCATCCCAAAAAGTCATATAACTGACGTTTTGGGACGTATTTTGACCATACGTCAATATCCGCCTTTTTAGGGCCCCCTTAAACGTCGGTAGATGGCGATCCCGGGCCGTCATACAACTGACGCTTTACCTTTAACGTCAGTTAGGTGATGGGTTAGGTTTAGGGTTAGGTTTAGGTATGGGGTAGAGTTAGGATCCCATAACCTCATCTACCAACGTTTAAGGGGGCCCTAAAAAGGCGAATATTGACGTATGGTCAAAAGACGTCCCAAAACGTCGGTTATATGACGTCTTGGGGTGAGACCGGGTTGATCAAGGCCTCAAGTCTGCAAGGGTTCTGCCTGTAATGCAAGAAATTATGCAAGTTTGAATGAATGAGGCTGATGGATGTTAGCGCTGGAAGTGGCTGACCAATCACAAAACACTATTTCAGTCAACCAATCAGAGCACATTGCACTTCAAGGAAGGAGGGGCTTCATAGAGGCAGGAACTAAACAGCTTTACTGACAGACTGGGAAGAAATGTGCTGCAACAATGTAAATATGTGAAAAACATTGTGCTTTTTTAAGCATTCAAGCAGGAAAACCTATTCTATATAACCTAAAAAAATCAAGACTCGATTTTGAATGACCTTTCAAATGTGGTCGTTATGGCATTGCATAAAGATTCTTTAGTTCAGCTCACTCTAAAAAACGATTTGGTCCAGCTAATGCAGTAATAAAGAGTGAACAAAGAGCCAATAGCTCTGTAACAAAGGCTATATTTCACCTGAAAGGCAAGACTTCCACTGCTTCAGTCTAGTATTTGTGCCAACCTTGTGTCATCTTCACATTGTACTGTTTTGATATCCTCACATATAGCTTGCACATGTTAGAGTACACATAATGTGTGTAGTGTTACATGATTACTGTCTAATTGTGTTAGCATGCTTCATGATTCAATAAGGGCACATCATTCTATAGAGCGGACGCACTTTCCCTGAAGGCTAGTCAAGGCTCAGGCTGGATTCAACCTCTCACTGAATGCTAACAAACACACAAAACAAATGCATACTGACCTAATTGAAACCCAATTATAATTATAGGGAGGTTTATGCTGGAAACAAGAGGATTTTTGCCAATGGGTTAAGAAAAAATAGACTGATATTTAAGGCAAGACTCTACAGGAAAACCATTTTTTCCTTCATACACTAGTCAATTTTGAGATTTTGGGTTATTTGTCTTCTTCCAGTGGGAAAAAAACAATAAATCACACTCTGTATTTGTCTGTAGATTTCCATTACAATACATATCCTTAAAGGCAGTTTCTTCACTCTCTTTTTTCAGTCATAAATCTCCATCATCTTTACTGATATGTCAAACTTTACAGGTGTATTCCTATTTATATTCTGGAGGTTATATGTAGTTTATCATTTTCCTAATTTATATAATGTTTTATTCGTAAATCCCCTCTGTAAAAACCCTTTAATCTAAATGTAAACAAAATGAAACAAGAGAGCCTTGCTTTATCAATGTTCAGATATCTTTTATGGAAATGCATATTAGTGCATATTTAATTAGATAATGCCTCAATTGCATATTTAACCACTTGAGGAACTTGTCATACTCAACTGGGAATTATGGTGATTTCAATTAAACTGTTTACGCTATTCACCTAGTGAATTCTTGCCATAATTTTAGATATATGATATGGTAACACTTTATTTTGAAAGCCCACTTATTCTAATAGCTATATAAGTAACTTTGTAACTATGTCAGCTAACTCTCAATATATTAGAAGACTGATATCTGCTAATACTTTATTTTGTTGATCCACCAACATACTGTAGATTCACTGACTATAACTTTGCAACTGTCAACTGATTCTGCTAACCCAAACCCTACTAATACTCTAATGAGAGTTGGTTTAAAGGAGTAGTTCACTTAAAAAAAAAAACAACAACAAAAAAAAACTTTTTCTGATAATTTACTCACCCCCATGTCACCCAAGATGTCCATGTCTTTCTTTCTTCAGTTGAAAAGAAATTAAGGTTTTTGACGAAAACATTCCAGGATTTTTCTCCATATAATGCACGTTGTTGACTCTCCTGTTCAAACTTGTTCATCAAAATGAACAAATCTTTTTCCGAGTCAATTCGTTCATTTCGTTCGTTGAATGAACCAAATGACAAGAAAAAAGATTTGTTCATTTTGATAAACGAGTTCGAACAGGAGAATCACGAACGCGCATCACAGAACAGAGCAAGGCGACCATTTTAGCTTATAAAACTTAAACTTTGTTATTTTATTTTTTTTAATGAGCGATCGTTTCGCTTGATAAGACTTTTATTCATCGTCTGGAATCGTTTAAAGCCCTTGGAACAGTTTGCAGTTTGCCCTGAAACTGTCTTTTGGACCATGATCTGTTTGGTTACCAGTAAAGTGCATTACATGGACATCTTGGATGACATGGGGGTGAGTAAATTATCAGCAAAAGTTTTTAGTTTTTTTTATAAAAGTGAACTACTCCTTTAAGTTGCAAAGTTACTTATAGAAAGAAGAATGTCTAAAGTGGACCATCTAAATAAAGTTTAACCTGATATTTTCTGTTAAAAAACAAAAAATACAGATTGGGAGAAAAAAAGAAGAGACAAATGCTGTATGGGGGTAATATCATGATGCCAGCTCGCTCCAGCATGTTTGAGGAATTACCCTACGCAAACCGTTTGTGATTATAATCGGAAAATCAACAGCGGCAGATCTGGCAAGCACAGCCGAGTGGAGATGTGAGAGACTGCTATGGTTGAATTCTGCTGAATATTTCACTGCAATGATAACTATAAAATAAAAACAGCCCCTGTCTGCTGAGATCTCATGTTCAAAAAACACTACACTGTCTTCACTTCCTCCCACAAAAGAGAAAAAGACGTTATTCGGCGACATGTTATTGTCAGAACATGTTAGTGTTTTCGGGTTGACAGTGGTGAATCATATGGTGACTATTTGGCCTCTGTGGATTGTCTAATGGGCCTGTTGCCTCACACGACATGTTGGGAGAAAAAATATTTTCCAGTTCTGGATGATGCTGGAAGTATTTTGAATGAAAGGAATATGCAAGTGAAAATGATACTGCATGAAATAAACCTACAATTTAATACTTGATACAACATTAATCTGAATTTGATATCTTCATAAACACGGGTCTCATCTATCATACCATTTAAACACTTTTTATCAAAATTGACATTTACTCACCTAGTAACTTGACATTTGTCAACTTCGTCTGACACATGAAAATATTTTGTGTGTGTGTGTGTGTCTGTGTGTGTGTTTGATCAATTCAACAACACTGTAAAGTCTTTAAATGTGTAGAAATGGTGTGCCTTGGCAAGGTTAACAGATAAATTGCATTGTATACACGTTTAATATTATTTCACATTACATTTTATTCGCCATTTTAAATTACCTTCATTTAGTTTACAAATTATTTCATTTTTAATAGGGATGCCCCAACATGAAAATTTTGGCCGATACCGATAACCAATAATTGTTTATATTTGAAAGCCGATAACCGATATTTCGGCCGATAAACTCAAATCCAAATATGTATCTAATTTTAGAGCCTGATTACAAAAACAAAAGTCTCACAATTAAATCCATGTCCCAAGCACACAATTATAATGATGTTCTCATTATAGTGTTGTATAGCCGATATGACAGATATGTGCTGCACATGTTGTACCGAACCGTATTTCATTTTTTGAAGAGATTTCAATCCTATTTCAAGAAATTCAAAAACATAAACAGTGCTCAGTCTCAGCTGAAGGGAATAATACATTATTTATCAGCTTTAATATATCGGCCACGTTTTCTTATACCAGGCCGATGACGATAACATTAAAAATGAACATATATCGGCCGATATCGATATGCTGGCTGATATATCGTGCATCCCTAATTTTTATGGTTTTGTGCACACAAGACACTGATGCATGTTGATATGTTGGTGTTTTAATGTATGAACACACTCAACTGAACAAAAGAAACTGAAAAAGAGATATTTACCTAGTTTTGACATGGCAAAGGAAGAAAGTATCAAGGAAAAGGTTATCAAACTTCAAACAAAGAGTACCTGGTGACAGGATCTTAAAGGCACATTTGAAAATGTCAAAATGTTATTGGTATCAAAAGAAAAAAGCAAATGTATCTGTAGGTCATCTATATTTGAACTAAACTGTACATCTAACAACTGATTTGCAAGAGGACATCATAGGCTGAGAACTAACTAAGAGAGTTATGTAATAGTGTTAATAGTGTACAAATGTTGAAGTGAAACAGGATCCAGAATTCTCCCCAATGTATTTCCTCATTCCAAAGACTGTCAGTGTTTCTGTAAATCTAAATTGGTTGAAATTAGCACAGGGGTTCAGACAGGTAATTCATATTTTTTTCTACAGGGCCTCAGACAGGAAAGTTCAATTATTTGCTTCAGTTTCTCTCAACAATAAGTAAATTTATATTGAGAGTTGTATCTAAAGCATTGCATCAGATATTTCTATAATAGTTTGTTTAACCTGAGGGACTTGGCCATTGTACAAGAGGTGTTGAAAATTTGGATAATTTAGATCAGTCGTGGGCCTTGTGTCTCTTTAGACTCTGACACTGAGCAAAATGCAACCTTTTCACCCTTGGTGTAATACATTTCAGTATGAAGAGTTATCTGAGGTAAATTCTGACCAAAATGTCAAGCTGGAATTTCAGAAGCATATTTACACTTGATTCTGGAAATTCAATGTGTACAATTACTGCATGTTTTAGTCAATTCTCTGTGTGGTTTTGATTGTGAACCAGGATCATATGTGTTGTCTCACTTCTAAGTTTCCCCTCATACAGATAAAGCAACTCTGAAAGACTCCCACTATGCACGTTAAGTTAAGTGGATCCCACTGGCTGTTTGCTCTTTAATTCAATTCAATTCAATTCAAACAACTTTATTTATCCCCATAGGGCAATTCAGTTTTAGCCTTCCAGTCATTTTAAACAAGACAAGACAACAATCAATCGAACATTCAGAAACACTGTCAGTGATATTGCATTTGGGCACCAGAACAAAACAGTGAGCACACCGATCTTAATACAAGGACAGAGCAGGGACCCAAGTTCAAGAAAGTAAATACATAAATAGATAATAATAATGATAAATAATTAAATACATACAAGGTATATGATTCAAGGCACATGACTAGTTGCCACTGCCAGCAGTATTTTGAACTCGCTCCCACTGCCTCCATTAAACACAGATTCCACTTATCTCTGGAGCCAGATATGTATGCTTGGTTTTGCACTGTAAACAGGTGTGAAGAAGGCAGGCCTCATTTGCTGGAGTGAAACAACCTAATTGAACACTATCCTCCAGTTTGGTTGACTTTAGAGCACCCGATGACCTTAGAACCTCAAGCATCAAGTCTGCCTTTTCATGATGACGAGATGGTGCTGAGCTTAGGTGCTGTAACATAGAAGGGCCTCAGAGTACAGAAGGATGAGTAACTTGGCTTCATACTCCATCAACAGAAAGAAGTCAAAGGGGGTCCTCTGGTTAAAGCTGACCAAAATAACTGATTTATTTCGAATTTGAAAAATATCTGACGGAGCTGACATGAATTGATGACAGATTTTGAAAGGCTATTGTTAATGTGTAAAATAATGCAATATTCGCTTTAGGTATTTTGTGATATTTTATTAAGCCATCCAATTAACCTCATATTCATATTTGTGCATTTTGGGCATTTTAAAACATTTTTGATACTGTGACCTCAACAGAGGATGAGTGCATTTGCATGGGCTTTCACTGTGTCTGTATTTTATAAAATTACTATAAAATAATATAAATATATACAAAACTAAGGGTCTAAACATACACACGACTTTCATATCCAACTTTTAAAGCCTGAAATTTATTGTTTTTTAAGGCAAATGGGAACATTTTGACGGGGGACATGTTTTGAGAGGATCTAAAAACAGATGTGGCAGATATGCATCTTAATTTATTTGCATCTAAATACAACTCTGAACAAATAGGGGTGGCAACTGGCAAGCAATGGAAATGCTGATGACTTTACCCTGCCTGTTTGTGTCCTGTTGAGGAAGGGTGAGGTGATATCTATAATAAGGATATATATTTCTGGATCAACAGCAGCTTCTCTGGAATGACTAGCACTAATAAAAATGAAAATAAAATGTTTCGGGGCATATAATATGACATGTGATGATGATGAGATTAAGGTGGGAACTGTTTAAATCTTTTGTGTTTCACATGAATGTGAAGTTCGCGGGATTCCAGAAAATAAGTTGTAAACGTTTTTGTGTGAACACTGAACATAATGATAAATGTATACTTTTTAAGGGACAAGATTTAGGATCCAGATAAAAAAATCAATGTGGCAGTAATATGGTGCCATAATAGTATTATTAACCCATTAAAAGTAACGTGAGTTACATAATAACTTTCATCAAGTTTATGTAAAATGGCATTTTACAATAAAATGGCATTTTATTGTTTTAAATTTTACTGGAGGACATTTCAGCGCCTCCGAGTCATGAATTTTCGGCTTTGCCCAGATCGATGGCCAGAACTGGTTTACTGCATCCCAATTCAGAGGCTGCATCCTGAATGGCCGGATTACACTTTAAACTGTTCAAGTATTGGGTGTTAACCTATGAAAATAATGTAGCCTAATGAAATATGGAAAACATACTTAGGCACATATATAACATATATATTCAAATGTTCACTTATATCATAGCACCTTGATGCGATTTTGTAGGCTATTTTCATGATGTACAGAAATGGACCATGGTGAATATATTTACACAGGTTTTCAACCCTATTTGAATGTTTAAAACCAGTTGAGTATAAAAAAGTCCAGTGCAATGTTACTCCCACTCGTGATTGGCAGCTGTCAGTCACAGTTTCTAGGTGACAAGAACAATCCTCCGTACTCTAGACTGTTCCGAGCGCTTCAGATGCACACTTTGACATGGGACATAGCTGTAGTTTTCAACAATTTGTTAATATTGTGACAATAGACCTACATTTTGTTACTTTAATTTTCAAAATTACCAGTGGTGGAATGAAAGGAACAACATACTTAGTTAAGTATTCACCAACAACATTTATTTATTTGCACACACACACACACACACACGCTGTGTGTGTGTGTGTGTGTGTGTGTAAATAAATAAATTCTCAATCATTCTGTCAAGAAAAGAAAGCAGCCTGTCCATCCTCTTCCTACTCTCCTCGCCTCTGCAGTCCCATGTCTTCTCTAATCAAGTCTCGTAAAACTCGTCCTCTCTGGCTCGCCTTCTTTGTGGTGCTGATGCTTTGCGGTGTTGTGGAAGCTGAAGTCAATCAATCAATCTCGAAAAGAATTATCTGTATTAGGCAGGGCTGCCAACTTTTCAGCTTAAAGTGATATTTTGGGGGGCGGGGCTTGGGTTGTGGGGGAGGGGCTTGGGTTGTGGGGCGTGGCTTGGTGTGGGAAAAAATACAAACACAAAATCCTTGCATTTACCGAAATGGGTAACACTTTAGAATACGGTTCCTTCGTTAATGAATAACTACACAAGAACCAATGAGTAACACAATATTAACAATCTAACTATTATTAACTAACAAGAAACTCTGATTAACGAACTAGTAAGTAGTAGCGCACAGGCAAAAGTGGTAGTTCACTATTAACTAATCAATAACTTCTATTTTTTTAATACTTCCCAGAGAACTACTGAAAAAGTTGATTAATAATCTAACTAACTAAAAGAAACTCTTTCTAATTAACTAATTAGTAAGTAATAGCTAATAGTAATATCTGTATAGAATTTCTTGGGACTCAATTACATTACTAGCCTGGCAAACGCCAGACCCAATTCTCCTTAAGACTTGGGTCTGAGAACCACATGTACATTTTCTCGTATTTGAGGCATGGCTTACGAATGCCCGGTGCCGTTTATTGGGTGCTAAGAATGTCTATCAAATGCACCTGTACGTAGCTATAGCCAATCGTTTCAAATAGAAAGACAAAACACAAATATCAAGTACAGTTTAACATAGATGATAGATGATTTATAAGTTAAATGGACTTCGCTGACGATGCCTAGCAGGTTGGTACAATACAACTCCGTGGCTAACATGTCTTGCCACTTTGCGCTCATCCAGGCCTCGGGACTGCCAAACAGAAGTTGGTATCGACAATTCTTTATCGCATTTTCTTTCTCGGAGTCGGGACACAGGTGAGCGGCAGACATTCCAAGGTTGACTGCCTCCCGTACCTGGTCCTCCATTAGGGCGATTAATGGTGAGACAACAATAACGACTGGGGTCCGAAGTTTAACGCCAAAAGCTGCTCTTTTTTCAAAATAAACTTGCATTAAACTACTTAGAACAATATCTAAGGCTGCATCAAAAGGTAGCTTCGCGTCTGCTGCCATGTTGAAATAAACAAACTGCTTTGTGTGTGTCGCATAGATGTTGTCATCGTCTTGCTGCTCCCTCCCTGTTCTGTGATTGGTTCCCTAAATGAGGCGAAAATCTGGACCATGGTATACTGCCTTTCAGCGTGAATAAAATCATGCTGTGGGAAGGCAGCATGGGGAAACCCAGACTATTACATTACATTTAATTTACAAAAAACATTTTATAGAAATAATCACAGAAACACGTCTCACGTGGAGATCATTCATAACATCATTTAATTTCTTGTATAAGCCTATTAAATGTTTATTTGATATAATAACTCTGATTGAGACTTTATTTATATTACCAATACACAATTATATTTACATCCAGTCGTTTGCACGTGTAGACGTGCTATTTATTTTATACTTAAAAACGATAGAGAACCACCTCAGTCCAATAGGTGGCAGTATGTGGATTCAGATATGTGATATGACTCAAATGAACAGAAGAAGAACTCAAACCTGCCTCGAAGAAAAAACTGGAAGGATCATGGCGGAGGAGAAGAAGGATGCCCGTTCAGGGAAAGCTCCTAGAAAAGAGTCTCAGCCTCTTATTATCGCCAAAACTCCAGCCGAGGAGCAGCGCTTGAAGTTGGAGAGATTGATGCGAAATCCCGTGAGTTAAAGCTTTAACTTACATCAAACTATCGGCTTTCCTTGGAGTATGTAACGTTAGTAACTTAATTATGCTACCGAACTGTTTATAGTGCACCCCAAACAGTACATATTGTGTGTTTTTTTAAAGGATAAACCTGCACCCATCCCAGAGAGACCCAAGGACTGGAATCCACGCGCTCCACCAGAGTTTGTGCGGGATGTGATGGGTTTGTGCCGTTTGTTTACTCTCTCAGATCTAGCCATGGATTGTAAGACATGTAAAGATTCGAATCCCCTGAAAGACTCAGATGCCCTGTATTTATAATAGGACTATAAATGATTATTTTAGTAATTTTGAGTTAGAAATATTTATAGAAAAAATGTATTTTTTGCGTGTAACGTTTGTGTTCTCAAAAAATATTTCCAAATGAGATTAAACAGATTTCAGCAGGGTCGATATGTGTGTCGTAAAATACACTTTTAAACTTAAAAGTATTCTTGCAAAAAGTGTATTTTTACTAATGCCCAATTATGGGTCTTAAATGCATTATAAACGTCTGGTTGTGGTAACATAATTCATTTTCAATTACATAAATTCTTGACAAACATATAGCCCACATCTCATGAATTGTAAGGTCAGTACAGTATCGCATATTCGCATTCTTGGGTCAGTCATATGTGGCTAAAAGTAATAATAATAACCAATTCCAGTTTAGTGAGTGAAATGAATTCAGGAACAATCTGAGTGTTTCACAAGAGTGTTTAATTCAAGTGTTTTGATTCACTAAAAAAAGAACCGCTCATAATAAGAATCATTCGGTCTTGAATCAGAAACTAGGTGCCTGTATGTTTCGCTGTGGATATCATCATTGCATAGTGATGTGGAGAAGCTGAATAAGTCAGCTTCAAAATTCACTTTCAGAGTAACGTTATTTAGGTAGTGCATTTTCAAAGTATTCTTTTTAAACCACTTCCACAATATTTCCCCATATTGCCATTGGCTGTACCAACAGGTAGACCATTCCCAAACTCATACCATTGGTGCTCAGCTGTCTTCAGATTAAAATATTAAAAAAAAAAAAATATTGATCAAGTATTGTACAATTGTGACTCATCCCCAGAGGCAGACAGAGTACACAGCTTTATAACTTGAGTAAACGGATACCCCTTGCTAAATTTGACTCAAGTACAAGTACTACAGTCAGATGTCTACTTGGGTAAAAGTACTGCAGTACTTGTTTTTAAAAGTACTTTAGTATCAAGAGTGCAAGTGTACATTTTCTAAATATTGCATTACTACTGCCACAGTGTTTACATTTATGTACAGAAACGTCCTTCATGGAGTTATGAAAAATGTTCATGTCAATACCTTTGAGAATGTAAAAGGAATTGGAAGTAAAATCAATCTTTTTACCATGTTGCTTTATTTAACATTTAAGACAATGTCAGAATATTCAGAAAATTTAAATAGTCTGGCGAGGTGGGGCGACGGTTGGCACATTGGACCTGCTGGATGAAGACCTGCTCCGTCTTTATCCATGGTTTCGTCTCTTATCTAAATCTGACCATGGAGTTGACTTTGACGGAAAGCTGAAGGTGATTGCTGATAGGCTGTCCCAATCAGTGGCGCTTGCACAATCCAATCACGTTTGAGAGGGAAACAACAAATTGAGGGTTTCCGAGATTTTTCCTATTTCCATTTTTTTTTTTTTTTTTTTTTTTTTAGAAGTAGTAACTTGTACTCATGATTATGGATAGAAATGTAGTGGAGTAAAGAGTACAATATTTCCCTCTCAAATGTACTCATGAGTACTTCCCAAAAATGATACTCGGGTAAAGTACAGATCCCTCAAAATTGTACTTAAGTACTGTACTCAAGTAAATGTACTCCGATACGGTCCGGCTCTGCTCATCCCTACTAAGTTTTTATATGGATTCATATTTTGTCTAGTATATACTATTTACTCTCTATTGATTCCAACATTCCCAGAATTTCTGACCACACAAATAATGTCAGGATAACAGAATTGATTTATTTTGTCATTTATTTCCATTTAACTCTGCCCCACCACTCTTCAGGGCTGTACATGTGTCTTTAGTGAGTGCTGTTCTCTTTGATTTTGTCAGGTTCCAGTGCTGGCGCAGGCAGTGGTGAATTCCATGTGTATAGACATCTGCGCCGTCGAGAGTATCAGAGACAAGACTTCCTGGAGCGAATATCTGACAAGGTAGAGATGTTTTTGCCCAATGCACAAAGAAGCCAAAATAAATTGTTCAACCACTAGATGGCGGTGTGGACCAGTGGTGTAGATGTTGGTCACCTTTTCAATATCACATGATGTTTAACTTACGAGGTTGTTTCTAGGGGGACAAGTGATGGGAACAAATGGTTCAATGGGCTTTTAAATCTGTAGCCTAAATTATATTTTTGTGTGGACATTGTTTTTTTCCAAACTATGAGTGAGGAACATCTTACTACCTTGCCCTGGCTTATTGGAAAGCCACTACAGCATATGATTATTAGCTAGAAATTGCTTTACCGTGTATGCATGTCATACACTAGTTCGGTTTACCCTAGGGATGTCACTAACAATTCATTTGGTAATCGAGTAATTGGTTGATTATTTTAGCGATTAATCGAGTAATCAGTAAACTGTGTTGGCTTAGATTTATAAATTAAGTTATGAATCTGGTGAAATGGCACACAGTGCGAAGTGTGTACCTAGATGAACATTATAAGCAACCCAAACATATGCAGAGATGGAATGCAGTTCTACCCGTTATTTGTAGTGGATTAAATAACTGAATTTGGGTGTGGCGTCAGTAGCGGTGGATCTGCTCTTCTCTCAAGCTCTGGGTTCAGAGGATGCACATTGTGCTGTTGCTGTGACGATCAATATTGATTTGAGTTTGCCAGTGTAATGTTTGTATGTGAATAAAAGACTAAATTAAATCTGTTTTTCGTTATATAAAGCGATCGTGTCTCTTCAGAAGACTTTAAACCGCTCTATTAAAATAAAATGGGTTACATTTTATTTTAAGGTGGCATTGTTAGTGTAATTATGTGTTTAAGTACTGAGTAATATTAAGTAACTACATGTACTACTTACTATAGGGTTAGGGTAGGATTAGGATTTGGTTGAGGGTTAGTTGCATGTAATTATGTTATTAGTACATCTAACACGGACACTGTAAAATAAAGTGTTACCATAAAATGTTAAAGGAGTAGTTCACTTTTAAAAAAAACTTTTGCTGATAATTTACTCACCCCCATGTCATCCAAGATGTCCATGTCTTTCTTTCTTCAGTCGAAAAGAAATTAAGGTTTTTGATGGAAACATTCCAGGATTTTTCTCAGTATAATGGACTTCAGTGGAAACCAAACGGTTCAAGGTCCAAAAGACCGTTTGCAGTGCAAACTGCAAACTGTTCAATGGGCTTTAAACAATTTCAGACGATGAATAAGGGTCTTATCAAGTGAAACGATCACTCATTTAAAAAACAAAAAAGTTTAATTTTTATAAGCTCAAATGGTCGCCTTGCTCTGTTCTGTGATGCGCATTCGTGACTCTCTTGTTCGAACTCGTTTTTCAAAATGAACAAATCTTTTTCGTGTCATTTGGTTCATTTAAGGAACGAAATGAACGAGTTGACTCGGGAAAAGATTCGTTCATTTTGAAAAAAAAACGAGTTTGAGTGGGAGAGTCACGAACACAAATCACAGAACAGAGCAAGGCGACCATTTGAGCTTATAAAACCTAAACTTCTTTTTTGTTTTGTTTTTTAAATGAGTCATCGTTTCGCTTGATAAGACCCTTATTAATCGTCTGGAATCGTTTAAAGCCCTTTGAACAGTTTGCAGTTTGCACTGAAACTGTCTTTTGGACCTTGAACCGTTTGGTGCCCATTGAAGTCCATTATATGGAGAAAATCCTGAAATGTTTTCATCAAAAATCTTAATTTCTTTTCGACTGAAGAAAGAATGACATGGACATCTTGGATGACATGGGGGTGAGTAAATTATCAGCAAAGTTTTTTTTTTTAAAAGTGAACTACTCCTTTGACTATTTATAGGGTCTGTTTTCAAGAGTAAAAAGATATATATTTCAAGATGGAGTATAACTAATATTGGTTCACATTTAATTTGTTTCACGTTTGCAGCAAAAGATGGATGAAGAATATATTGCGAAGGTAAAAGAAAACCAACAGGCTGCTGTGGAAAGAACAGCCAAACGAAGAAAGAAGAGGTTTGCCAAACACCATCTTGTGTTTGATTCAGATTCTATAATCTCTACAAAGCTCTTAATTTCTTTCTTGTGTTTCTAAATGTCAATTGTTCAATTTGTGTTATTTAGGGAAAAGTTGAAGCAAAAGAAGTTGATGGCAAAGAAAGCCAAGATGGAGAGCCAGAAAGAAGGTTAGAGATAATAAAATAAAGTTCCCTCCCATGGTCATGTTCTGTGGTATTACTGAATTTTTTTTTTTTTTATCTTCTAAATATTAATAATAGTTAACAGTTAATTGATTTGGCAAAAAAGCCAAATAAATCCACTATGCTTCAGTGTTGTAACATGAATGTGAATATCTAATATAGCCACTGTATTTGTTACTGCTGTTTTTGATGGACTCATCTTTCATCTAAGCGGTGTTTGTGTCAGCAGGCTCTGAGTCGTCGTCGCCATCTTCGGCTTCTGAAGCAGAGGAACGAGATGATGATGCAGAAGTGCCCAGCTTCATCATGGGGAAGAGGTGAACGAACGAAGGACTGGAAATATCCAGCATATATTATTTACCATGTGATGCCAAAAACACTTCAAACAAAGAACCAATATCAAATCGTGTTCCTGCAACGCTGTTTGAAATGTTTCAGAAGTGCTCTGGCATCCTTTATGGTTGATGTTAAACGCTTGAGGTTGATGTGGTCTGATGTTCAACACTTGACTTGGACCTTTGAAAAGCTGCATGTTTTTCTTCACTGGAGTGTCGATAAAATAATTTGGGAACACTTTACTTGAAGCCTTCAAATATAATGCATTTTAAAAGTGTTTTAAAGCATTAGTTATGCTTGTAATGGATCTTAATCTTTTTAATAATTGTAATCTCAGTTATTATAATATTCTAATACTTATATATTCACTGAACACGCCTTAAGAAAGGATGATGCATTGAAAAACACGATAAACAATACTTTGGTTACAATTATTTTTGAAAAGATTTAGTTCATTATAATGTGCACTATGCATACATTTATAGGGCATTATACATAAAGGCTTTGAGTAAAGTGTTACTAATAATTTTACCTGGATTGACTTATTCTGTTGTAAATATGTATTTTTTTTTAAATAAACCTCAAGGGGAATAGTTGTGTTTGGAGTTTAATGAAACTGAAAATGGCTGCTAGTAATTCAGCTTTGCAATTACAGGAATCAATTACATTTTAAAATAGACAGTAATTTTAAAATGTAATATCTTACAATATTACTGTTTTAACTACCGGTATTTTTGATCAAACAACAATGTGGCAATGAGTAAGACTTTTTTTTTTTTTAAACAAACAAAAAAACTGTTAGGGTTATATGTACATACATGTGTATATATATATATAAATATATATATATTTACACACACACGCATATATATATATATATATATATATATAATGGGTCCAAATGTCTTAGACCACACATTTTTCTGAGACCAGAAAATTTTAACCTGAAAAAATATTTTTTGCAAATCCTGTAATTATTATGTGTTCATCTGACCTCATTTATGGAGACACATTATAATAATAGATATAATGATTTACTTTATTTTTTATAAAATGTACGCACATGCATTTAAAATGCCACACATGTTCTCTAATTTCTAATGTTTCATCTAAATGCGCAATAATCTCAGCATTAACAAAATATTTATGACAAATTAAAGGACTAGCAGTTCATTACATTAGTTCATATGAACCTTGTTGTCATGTATACCACATTCCTTAAATGACTCTGCATTTAAGGAATGTGGTATACATGACAACAAGGTTCATTTATGAAAAGAGCAACGCTACATTATTCTCTCAATTCTGTTAATAGCCATAGTTCATAATCTAATTCACCACTATGAAATTATGGATATTGTATTATTACTGTGTCGTGATTTCAACTCACAAGTCTAGTCTTTGCAAATATGAGTTTTACACATTCACGTGTGGGGCGTTTAACAGAAAGAGAACTTTAGATAAAATGTAAATTACTTTTGACTATAAGCAAGTTAATATGCTTCATGACTAATCTGGTCTGGTTGAGCTGGTTTTACCTCAAACACAATTTTGTATATTATTACAGTTTCTGGGGTTGCAGAATATGCTTAGTTTGTCAACGAAAACCAATATGATTGTGTAAATACTTTTTTTCATGCCTAAGTTATTCCCTCAAGACATAAGGAATTAAGAACTGCTTGTCTTATTATTGATATATTGTATGAGTAAACTCCACGCCCCTGTTTTTGGATATGTCGACGCACGTCATTTGATTGTTTTGTGGAAATGGGGTTTGTTAACCTTAACATTACTCATTCTAACAGCCATTCGTCCGACGGCTTTATTTTCCATTCATTCAAGCACCAGATTTGTTGGTCACATGTTGTAACTACACAATTGTGGGTACCTTGAGACTGTAATTGTGGCACTGTCAAATCAAAAATATGTAAGCAGAAAGCATTATAAATGATTCAAGCATTTTTCAAAGCTTACAAATGAACAATAATAAGACTTTGGAATTTCAAAGCACTTTTTTTTTGTGCCCAAAGTACCTCCCAGTTTCTACCTGGATTCACACACCCTCATGAGAAACTCCACTCCCTTCATATTCTTTTTATACGAGTTGATTCGTATCTGCCAGGCTGATTATTGCCTTCCAGACACCAGTTGGTGTGATTCTACTCTGGATTTTAATTGTTAGAAACTATCTGCATCCTTGTTACAAGATGAACACAAATGCAATGATCCGCTTGATGTCATTGCTGTCTATCTGGATGTGGACCGGAGAAGGTAAGTGCATTTTAATTATCAATGTTTGACTTATTAGCATGCATAAGAATATTGGCTGTTTATTAGTACATATTAATGCATGACCATATTAATCCTACCACATACCTTAACTAGCAAGGTAACAAGGTTACTAACTATTAATTATCAGTAATTGGGATTTTATTGAAGCAAAAGTCATAACTATTAGTTAATAGTGAGAATTGGACTATAATCTAAAACCCCACATCTGGTTTTAGCATTATATCACAAATACACTTAATTTATTCTCTAATCATGCTGTTTAACCCATACTCCTCTCCTCTGGCCATTATGACCTGAAATTAATATATTTTAAACTCAACTGAAGTTCATCTGAGGCTTTCACACTTGAAATGGGAATGTACACCCATTTCAAGTTTTTGTTGTTGTCATAAAAATAGCAATAAATCCTTTTACTTACGGGTGAATTTGACCCACATAAGGAATGAATTTAGTTAGCAAAAGTTAGCAATTCCATATTTAAAACAGTAATATCCAATACTAAACCTAAATTAGTATTGACAAACTATATATAATTTGAAAGCTTACAATCTGTAGTTTTCATATTTGGTGAAAGACCTTTATTTTGAAATATTGATTAACACTAAAGAATGGTAGAAACTTCAGTTTGTTTTAATGCCAATAGTTCAAAAGAGAACATCCATTACTTTTTTTTTTTTCTTTTTTTTTTAAGAAAATAAAGGATCGGAAAATGTTTTAAATATAAAGAAAAAAAAATTAAGGATTCACCATTTGTGATGTGGCAACGAGCTATAGCGCACATGCGTGTTCTTGTTATGTTATTATTGAGGTTGAATTCATATCAAAATATGCCAAACTTCCCTTACGTCTGAATAGAATGTCTACATCATAAATTGTGTGAAAATTGTGGAAATAATGGTTCAGGTCACCTAAAATACATGGAAATGGAGGCGCCCTTATATGGGCAGTAATGGAGTCTGGTTGTCATCTAGTGAGAAAGTTTGGTACTGCGCAACAAAATCTTACCGAAAGCTTGTTTTTTGAGATATCATCCTAAAATTCGAAACACAACTAAACAGTTTTGTCTTTGATTTTCTTGCAGTGTTAGAGTCCACCAGGTTTTGGGGGGAAAAAGTATATTTTATATAAAATATGAATAATTACATTTTACATTTTCATAAACTCAAACTTCTAAAACTTTTTTTTCTGTTTCACTTTCTTTATTCTTCTACAAAAAGCTCCCCGATGTCTTCTTTAAAACAAGACCAATCTTACAAAGTATTCTTGAATTATTACCATTTAAGTTTGGATTGTGCATTTTCATGTTTATTCAAAAAAGGGGGCGGGACACTTAAGAGGATGTTAACACACACACACACACACACACGAATATCAGAGTACCATTCCAAGAACACACACACAGATTCACACAGTCACAATGCAGATCTCACAGAAATGAAATGGGACAGATTTACAATGCAGAACAAATACAGATATGGGCCTACACAAATATTTTTGCTCACTTCTGAATTAAAAATAAAAATGAGAAAATATTCCAGGTGCAGTACACATGCATTTTGTGTACTAAACTAAGAAATTTAGACTATACGGTAGCTACATGGGTTGAGGGTAGGTTCAGACCTTGTTTTACCCAGTTATTGCCCGATTGCTATAATAAGTACATAGTATGTACATGGGGAACAGGACTGTGTTGCCAATATTCCTAATAAGCAATACATACAAAATGTATAATATGATAATTAGGGACATACAAATTGTCTGAATGTACTTAATATTTGTTTAATATTTGCAGATTCTGCAAAATGTTAATTGGTTTTAACAAAGTAGGGTCATCCAGGTAGTGACTAACAGTATTAAGAATCAAGTGTATTTCATTTTTTTTTTAAATAAAATCAGCTATTGTCATGAAACTGCACAGAGGCGCAAGGTTGAGGATCCAAACACAATCGTAGTCAAAAGCACAGGGTAAACACAGTCCAAACTTAGGCCGAGTCCAAGGCACACACCACAGATCGGAAATATCCAGCATATATCAAAACAAAGATCAAGACACAAGCAACAAGAAATGCAATACAGACACATACAATACTTCACAATGAATGAACCAGGCTTATATAGGCAGGGACTGACAAGATAATGAGAACAATCAAGAGAGACGAGCCCAGGCAGAGGATTGTGGGAAGTGTAGTCCGGGACAGAATAACGATGAACTAGAGGGTTGGGGTTAGAGTGCCCACTGGTGTACATCCAGGCCAGAACAGCTGGTGATCTTGTGCTATGTTAACATCTGTTAGTTGGATCTGTTAGTTTATTCAGAGTAGTTTTTAACATTTTATGATACCTCTTATTTTGTTAAATCTATTAACATTTTGCAGATTCTGCAAGGTATACTTGTCTATTCAAATGCATTTTTTTAAATTAAACAACTATTAAAAATAGGGTTATTTCACCAAAATGAACAATTCTGTCATCATTTACTCCCCCTGAAGTTGTTCCAAACCTGTATGAATTTTATTCTGATGAACACAAATGAAGATACAGTATGTTGTAGTCAAACAGTTGATGGGCCCCATTGACTTCCACAGTATGAAAAAAAAAATACCATCAAAGCCAATGGGTTTCATCAATTGTTTGGTTATACTGACATTCTTCAGAATATCTTTTAAAGTAAAATATATATATATATATATATATACACTTTTTTAAATCGCAGAAATATATAGAAAAATTTAACGAAATATACATATCGACCAATCCCCCCCCCCCCCCCAAAAAAAAACAACAGATAAATAAATATAAGAATAGAGAAAAAAAAGGTAAAGAAAGAGAATGAAAAAGACCATAAACAGAAAAATAACTATTAAGAATAGACAAGAAAAAAAAGGTATAGACAGAGAAGAAGAAAAAAACATAAATATATATTCTTTGGGGGTGTTGAGTGCACTATAAAACATTTTCAACCTCCCAACTCAAAATGTTCTAGTGTCACATCTAAATTTTTGAAAAGGCCCAAGTGAGAATCTGCTAATTTAATTTGATCTATTTGCAGAATTTCACTTGGGCCCATTGAAAAATTTAGATGTGACCTGTCACTAGAAAATGTTGAGTTGGGAGGTTAGACATTTTTTACAGTGTGTTTTAAGTTATTCAGTTATTTAGCATCTTGTGTAACATCCCCTGGTGAAGGATGGCCAGTCCTGCCCAGAAGCTCACACCCCTGCCCAGCATACTCGCTATAATTCCTTTCCTCCCCCATTGTGCAACATATGCAGAGCACACAACAAATATACTTTGTTTTATATTGTAACATTGTAGCACAAGAAAGAAATTCATACAGTTTCGGAACAAGTTTTGGAGGGTGATTAAATGATGACAGAATTTTCATTTTTGGGTGATCTATCTGTTTAAGTATCATTAATTATAGCAAGTCATAGGAACACTTTTTCAAATTACCTAATTCAGATATTAAAGACTCTTTTAGTTCATAATATAATATAATATAGTATAATTCATATAATCTTTTAGGGGTTTCCATCATGGGATTATTTTATGGATTTAAATGTAATACTTTTGTTTTCACTCATTTATTTATTATTTATGGTAAAATGGTATGAATTAAACAGCTCGTAAGCATACTTTATCACTTAAAAAAATGGAGAAAAACATTTAACGTGAAACTACTATGCAATGATTTAATGGATCATATGGAACCTTTTTTGGCATAAAAGGTTCTTTAAAATAAAAAAAAACCCTAAGATTCTGTATAGGTACCCACTGAACCTTTGTAGAGTGATATTGAAGCCTTTCGCATTGGTGTGCAATTCTGCTCCTGGAGGGCCACTGTCCTGCAGAGTTCAGATACAACCCCAATTAAACACACCCGAACCAGCTAACCAATGCCTTGGGCATACTAGAAACTTGTTTCAAGCTGTAGCTAAACTCTGCAGGGCAGTGGCCTTCCAGGAGCTGGACACACCTGCGTCTCACGTGTCATGTTCATACAAGTCATAGAAATTCCAGATAGAGTCTCAGGAGAAGGCAAACACACAAGAAAGGCAAGACTGAGCCTGTATGTTCTGTTCCTTGCCCCGTTTTTCAATCAATACACCTGTCACTGTGAATATTTGGGGTTGTTAGGTGTAACGCAATCCATTGTCCTATGACAAGTGCATGTGAATTAGGGCTGAACCTGCTATTATTCTGGGATAGAATAAATGTGGTTATTTAAAATTGCGCTTTAAATGATTCTTTTTCTGTCTACAGGTCAGTCGTTATTCAAGCCCCAGCTCTCACCTGATTTACAAGGCAAAATCACCAGCAATACGGTAATACTGAAGGAGCCGTTTTGTGTTTTTGAAGGGCCATGCGTTGGCTGTGAGATATGGCTGGTAGCTGCGCTGACTTCAGGTAAAATATCTTTACAAATTAAGGTCAGGGTTCAATCATTTAATTGATTTTTTTTATTTAGTACGGAAGCCCTAAACCGCAACATAAAAAAAATCCAAAAAAAAAATCTAGCATTTCAAGATTAAAGTCGGAATGTTTCAAGATTAAAGACGAAATGTTTCGAGATTAACGTCAAAATGTTTCGAGATTAATGTCGAAATATTTCGAGATTAAAGACGAAATGTTTCGAGATTAACGTCGAAACGTTTCGAGATTAACGCAGAAACGTTTCGAGATTAACGTCGAAACGTTTCGAGATTAAAGTCGAAACGGTTCGAGATTAAAGTCGAAACGTTTCGAGATTAAAGTTTCGAGATTAAAGTTGAAACGTTTCGAGATTAATGTCGAAAGATTTCGAGATTAATGTCGAAACGTTTCGAGAATAAAGTTGAAACGATTCGAGAATATAGTCAAAACATTACGATAATAGGCTACAGTCTTCCATAGAAGTGTGTGCATTCATAACAGTGTGCGTCCACTGGCTCAGAGCACGCGCGAGTGTGTGTGTGTTTGTGTAAAGAAATGCACTTGTGTCGAACTGCCGTGAATTAACACAAAATAGTAGCTTTTTACTTTTATCTGGGCTTTCAACAAAATTCTCCACATATGCTAGTGGCAGTGTTTCTGAGATGTTTTCGTGCTTGTAGTCAACACTATTTGGGTCGAGAACACAACAGTAACCGTTCTGTCTCTTCACTGTAAATACGTTCTGAATACATAAGTGCATCATTCTGTATCCAATCATTTGTCTGGATCCTGTGATTTCCTAAGATTTAATAACCACTAATGGTTGAGGAGAGATTCTCTGATATGATTGTAAAGCGCTTTGAGTGTAGGCCTAGTAGACATATGAAAGCGCTATATAAATGCCTCATTCATTCATTCATTCATTCATAAAGCTGGATTTCTCCATCCAGTCTGAAAAGCGTTTTCCGTGTTGGTTTTTCTATAGGCTAAAGTCTATTCCGGCACAGTATATTTTATAACGTTCTATAATAGTAGCCTACTGCTAGTAGATTGGCACCTGTTGAATTTCCTTTGATGAAATAAAACACACACACACACACAGTGTGAAACTCGCTACTGGCCATTATGAATGCCTGTGTGTGCGGCAATGTGAGACAATGGCAAGCACACATGCGCAGCTTCTACGGAAGACTGTATTCTCGTACTCTCGTCTC
The DNA here is from genome assembly GCF_016745375.1 of Pimephales promelas. The sequence continues at coordinate 15,103,891 of NW_024121987.1, forward strand.
TCGAAATGTTTCGAATTTAATCTCGAAATTTTTCAACTTGAATCTCGAAATGCCAGATTTTTTTTTAGGTTGTGATTCAGGGCTTCTGTAAATTTTGTTTGCTGGAAATAACACAGATTTTCTCTTGCTCTGCCAACTTGTAGACATGTAGAATGTTAACACACACACAAACACACAAAATATAAGGTTTTGGAATTGTTGTTTTAGCATACATTAATTTGATCAAAAGTGACAGTAAAGAAGACATATAATGTAACGAAAGAAAAGAAAAACACGTTCCAATTGTTGTTTCACAACTTCAATTTTCAACATTGATAAGAAATGCTACATAAGCACCAAATCAGTTTATTAGAATGATTTCTGAAGGATCGTTTTTACACTGAATTTGCTGCTCAAGTGCATTTCTCATTTTCACTGTTGAAAATTAAACGATTTAACAGTTTAAACATAATTCATATCATATATAAATACAAATATTTACATGATTAACAGACTAACAGATTAAATATGTACTTGCATGTGTGTGTATTTATATGTACAAAATAATTATACGCACACATATATAATGTAAACACAAACTTTTATTTTGGATGCGATTAATCGCAATTAATCGTTGCCCAGTACAGTACTACTATATTTATTCATATGAACATAGCACTGGCTGTCCATAATGTTGAGCCCAGATGTGCGTGATTTTAAACTTGGTTTTCTTGATTTTCTTGATCTTGATTTTTTAAACTTGATTTTAATCTTGGTTTCATTTCGCAGACATGGCTTAGCCTTAGATTAAGCCAGGAGTTAAATTATGACATTTAAGTTAATTTTATAAATATGCAAATAAAAAAAAAAAACATTACTGGTGTGAATCTTGAGACAAAACAATGCCAATGCCATATTTTAAGATTTGTCAGAGAAAGTTTCTGTCAGTTAATACAGCTCAAACATGCATTTTAGTCTGGGACTAGACTTATATTAGTTCACTTTTAAAAAAAACTTTTGCTGATAATTTACTCACCCCAAGATGTCTTTTTTCTTCAGTCGAAAAGAAATTAAGATTTTTGATGAAAACATTCCAGGATTTTTCTCCATATACAGTAATGCACATTACTGGGGCTCAAATGGTTCAAGGTCCAAATGAGAGTTTCAGTGCAGCTTCAAAGGGCTTTAAACGACACCAGACGATGAATAAGTGTCTTGACTAGCGAAACGATCGGTCATTTCAAAAATAAATACAAATGTTTAAGTTTTATAAGCACACATGCTCTGTTCTGTGATGCACGATCGTGACTCTCCTGTTCGTCATCTTCACTCGTTCATCAAAATAAACAAATCTTTTTTCTGAGTCATTTCGTTCTCGTTCATCGTCTGGTGTCGTTTAAAGCCCTTTGAAGCTGCACTGAAAGTCTCTTTTGGACCTTGAACCGTTTGAGTCCCAGTAAAGTGCATTAAATGGAGAAAAATCCTGAAATGTTTTCATCAAAAACCTTAATTTCTGTTCGACTGAAGAAAGAAAGACATGGACATCTTGGATGACATGGGGGTGAGTAAATTATCAGCAAAAGTTTTTTTTAAAGTGAACTCCTTTAAGCCTTGTCTGTGAAACCGGGGGTCATTGTTCTAAAATGTTGCAGGTCTCTGAATATCGAATGCAAATGCTTCGATCTGTTTAAATTATCAAACCTCTTTCACTTTTAGCGATCAGCACCTTTGATGCTCAACTTCAAAACTCACCGTCCGACATCCTCAGCGTGTCACCCTACCCAACAGCGTTTGACCAATCATCGAAGAACTTCTTTGTGACTAGAGTTGGACGTCTGGAAATCTTCCCCTGTGATGGTTCCTCCAATGATTTGTACTTCCAAGTCGGAAAAGAGGGGAAATGTACTACACCCAACTGTAATGGAATATTACCTGATGGATCCAAAGTTAGGTAGGACCTTTTAATGCAATGTGAACATCAGACTTCATTTTACATACATTTCTTAAAACCCATTGGAAATGCTAAAGACAATTCATGTTGACTCTAAAATGTTAATTATTTTCCAGGATTTAAGATTACAAAAGCCAACAAAACTCTCCTTTCAATGTCACGTCGTCATTACTTAACTACATTTAGCTCGACTGTAAAAAACAGCTTTTACTGTGAGTAGCATAGACAAAACACAGTGACATAAGAAACATTTAGGGAAAAAAGCTCTGTCTATTAGGAACACTTGTTCAATTTCTCATTAATGCAATTATCTAATCAACCAATCACATTTCAGTTGCATTTGCATTTAGGGGTGTGGTCCTGGTCAAAACAATCTCCTGAACTCCAAACTGAATGTCAGAATGGGAAAGAAAGGAGATTTAAGCAATTTTGATCTGCTCAGTTACTGGGGTTTTCACGCACAACCATTTCGGGTTTACAAAGAATGGTGTGAAAAGGAAAAAAACATCCAGTATGCGGCAGTCCTGTTGGCGAAAATGCCTTGTTGATGCTAGAGGTCAGAGGAGAATGGGCCGACTGATTCAAGCTGATAGAAGAGCAACTTTGACTGAAATAACCACTCGTTACAACCGAGGTATGCAGCAAAGCATTTTTGAAGACAACACACACAACCTTGAGGCAAATGGGCTACAACAGCAGAAGACCCCACCGGGTACCACTCATCGTCACTACAAATAGGAAAAAGAGGCTACAATTTGCAAGAGCTCACCAAAATTGGACAGTTGAAGACTGGAAAAATGTTGCCCGGTCTGATGAGTCTCGATTTCTGTTGAGACATTCAGATGGTAGAGTCAGAATTTGGCGTAAACAGAATGAGATCATGGATCCATCATGCCTTGTTACCACTGTGCAGGCTGGTGGTGGTGGTGTAATGGTGTGGGGGGATGTATTCTTGGCACACTTTAGGCCCCTTAGTGCCAGTTGGGCATTGTTTAAATGCCACGGCCTACCTGAGCATTGTTTCTGACCATGTCCATCCCTTTATGGCCACCATGTACCCATCCTCTGATGGCTACTTCCAGCAGGATAATGCACCATGTCACAAAGCTTGAATCATTTCAAATTGGTTTCTTGAACATGACAATGAGTTCACTGTACTAAAATAGCCCCCACAGTCACCACATCTCAAACCAATAGAGTATTTTTGGGATGTGGTGGAACAGGATCATCGTGCCCTGGACGTGCATCCCACAAATCTCCATCAACTGCAAGATGCTATCCCATAAGGGCCAACATAGAATAGAATATGGGCCAACATTTCTAAAGAATGCTTTCAGCACCTTGTTGAATCAATGCCACGTAGAATTAAGGCAGTTCTGTAGGCGAAAGGGGGTCAAACACAGTATTAGTATGGTGTTCCTAATAATCCTTTAGGTGAGTGTATATTGTCAATAGTGTAACGATGAATAAATCATAGCTCACACAAAAGTCACTTTCAAATAAAGAAGCTTTCTGTTGGTCAATGTGAAGAATCTGCATGACAAACTGAACCTGATGCGAAATCTGCATGGGGAGATTTTTCATCCTCGCATGAAATTCCCATTGCCGCGAATCCCTATGGATTTCGCCCGTGAAAATTATTTTAACATTGGTAGATGTGTAGAAATGTGACCACATTAGCGAAATTTAGGCTAAATTCAGTAGTGTCAGTATTGTATCAAATCATGAGAGAAATCACTTTCAAACCAGGCAGGTTTCTGTTGGTCAACATGGGGAATTTGATCAACTTGGACACAAGCAAAATCTGTACGCTCTCTGGAAATGCCAAACATATGCCTATTGTAATTACTTGATTTCATGCATGAAATTTCTCTGAGGAATGGTAAATGTGACTAATTTTTCTGATGTTGTTAAAACCTTTAATAATAAATTGATGGTGGATTTATTTGATCAATATCCCATGAACGAGTGCCATTGCTGAATATCTGCACTGCTGTGATGATATTCAGATCTACAGAACGATTGCAAGTCTAAGATTTCTATTATACAACAGCTTAAAAAAAGTAAATTCGATTAAGACACAACGTTGCCTGTTTGTTTCCTCAAGCCGAAAATAGTTTTAAAGGAAGTCAACTTTTGCCATTATCTAATCAAAATACAATAGTTTAATTCGTTCTTGAATTAATAAGTGCGTTGGAAGATGGAACTAAACATTGAGTGAATAATTCAACGATTCACTCATAAAGACAGTCATGTGTCGCCACCTACTGGTGTAACAATGTAACCTGAAGAAAAGAGTCATTGAAAAATCCCTAACATAATGCAGTATTTGTGTGTTTACAAGATTCTACAAAAGTATAATACTTCTAAAATGCTGGTATTCTTCTGCAATGATTTCCTTATTTAAAATACTGTAGTTTGTAAGAAGACTGCAGTTTCAAAGTATCTTAAGCTTGCTGTTAATGTATTGCAACTGTTTTTCACTTTTTTGTTTTTCACAGTTTCAAGTATCTTCTTATCGATGTGAACCAGAATACTGTTGTTAGGTCATCAGATTGGTCTGATAGCATTCCTCTTATGACAAGTAAGAATTCATAATATCAAATCATTTGAATAACCACTCTGCTATTGTAGTAATTAATATCTTAATAATCTGTTCATACAGATAAAAACCCTCAAAGCATTAATGAAGGTCTAAGTGCGAGATCTGGTGCCATGGTTGTCATTACTACCATCCTATGTGTGGCTGCGGCTTTGCTTTTACTCCTTTTCTTCATCATGCTATGCGTAGCCTGGTACGTATTATCATTTAAATCATGTCCACCTCAAAAATACAGTGGTCCCAAAATATAGACACTTGAATCACACTTTCCAATGACATAAACCCATAAATACGACTTTATATCTCGCAATTCCGACCTTATAACATGCAATTGTGTGTTTATATCTTACAAATCTGACTTTACAACACACAATTGCAACTTTATATCCAGCAAATCAGAATTGCAAGATGTAAACTCGCAATTGGGAGAAAAAAAGCAATTACCTTTTTTTATTTTCTGTGGCAGAAACAAGTTTCCATACTCAATATATAATTGAATGTAATGTCTAATCCCAGTGCAATTTATTTTCCTAACGTCTGAATCTTGTCCATCCAGCTGTGGCAGGAAAGACATCTCCCAAAGCCAAGGCCAAGGGACAACTCCCATGAGAGCCATGAACTCAATCCGTATCCCCCGTTATGACATTCACAGCCTGAGGGGGCGAGCACACCCCTACGACAACCCAGGTTTCATGTCGGAAGGGAAAAATTATTCCACATCGGAGACTCTGCCCAAATCTGGAATACAGACACAGAAGCTGTGAGCTCCATAGACACCATCATTGCAAATAGCCTGTTCCAAGGGAAGCTAAATTACTATGCAGTATTTCCTCTTTCAATATGCCACTAGGCAAAAATAAAGGAACTTCATTACACTCACATCATAACTATTCCCCGTAGAACTGTTTTGTGTATAATATCAAACCAGAATATTCATGTTGAAAGTTGATATTTTAGCCATTATCTTTTGTAAACTCTTTTGGCTTCAGTATTGTAAGTGATCAAAAGAACAGACTGACTACAACATGCAAATTCACTAGATGGCGATGTTTAGTAACAAGCAGATGTGGAACTGAGACGGTCATAATTCACTGGGATTTTAATGGTGCAGTTTTTCCTAACCTTCATTGTTTTAGGGTTCACATAGGCTTTTTTTTTTTATCAACACAAACCAGGAATTTGTTCCTTTTAAATGGATATTTGGTAACTATACAATAGAGTCTCAATTGTGTATATATAAATAAATAAATAAATTAGTAAATGTTGAGACTAAGATTAATAATGCTGTAGAGTTAGTTCATGTTAAAGTCCCCCCTGTGGTGAAAATCAAGCTTTTTTGTTGTTTATCCACAAGTTTCCTACGCCCCATGAGGCCTTGCGTCAAAAGTGGGCGCGACTTCCGGTTGGAAGTAAACAAAGCGCGGTTTGACATGCTTAACACTCGTTCATTCAACAGTTGACAGTCATTCAAGTTATAGCGATCCAAACTAGCTAACGATGTGGGAACACAACCTCAACGAAATTAAAAAGGGTGAAATAACAGTACCTTTACCCTCTGCAGTAGTTGATTGGGAGTATTATAATAACATTATTTATAATCAATACTCATCAAGGCATGGTGACAGGCAGTTGTGTGAGCTGACAAACAATTCAAATAAAAAATACACACTTCGTCACTGTGCTTTGGAGTTTATTCAAAATTATAAATGAATGTAGGCCTACTGGAATACATTAACTGGCACATTTGGTATTCTGTCAACACAGGCTTTGATCCTGAGTTTAGGTGTAACATCAGTAGAGAACAGCCAAACACATGCTGAGAGAGTTTATAGAATATTAAGAATTTAAACAAATGTACACAGGAAGATTCGTCGTCTTTTGGGAGGTGATGGAAACTACAGTCGTTGGCAGGATCAGAGACGGGCGGCAGGATCACTGTGATTTCGTTTTCAGCTTATGTTCAAAACAATCACGTTTAAGCCACTGAACTAGTTTAATCCGGTTATACATAGGCCTACAACCGTGAACAGCACATGTTGTCCCTGAGCTCCATAACGACATCTCTCATAAAGATTTGCGTCTTTAAATAGTAAAATAATTCTCCGAAAAACAGCTAGCCTCTTCGCTAACTAACACACAAAATACCATTGGAATGCTACTTCCGCCGCGTCACCGGAAGTTTCACCCACTTTATTTTTTACAGGAGCGCCCCTCGGAAACTTGTGGATATGTGTGTGTGTTTTTTTTTTTTAAGTGCTCCGTTATTGTAATTTTAAAGTCCCCCTAATGTTGTTTTGAAAGTCTCCTACAAACAGGTTTAACATGCATCAAAGGTAAAGCAAGCTTTCATTTTCTCATAATAT
>NW_024121987.1:15111285-15123664 GCF_016745375.1 Pimephales promelas
CTTATATCTTACAAATCTGACTTTACAACACACAATTGCAACTTCATATCCCGCAATTCAGAATTGCAAGATGTAAACTCGCAATTGGGAGAAAAAAAGCAATTACCTTTTTTTTTTCCTGTGGCAGAAACAAGCTTCCATACTCAATATATGATTGAATGTAATGTCTAATGCCAGTGCAATTTATTTTCCTAACGTCTGAATCTTGTCCATCCAGCTGTGGCAGGAAAGACATCTCCCAAAGCCAAGGCCAAGGGACAACTCCCATGAGAGCCATGAACTCAATACGTATCCCCCGTTATGACATTCACAGCCTGAGGGGGCAACCACACCCCTACGACAACCCAGGTTTCGTGTCGGAAGGGAAAAAATATTCCACATCGGAGACTCTGCCCAAGTCTGGAATACAGACACAGAAGCTGTGAGCTCCATACACCATCATTGCAAATAGCCTGTTCCAAGGGAAGCTAAATTACTATGCAGTATTTCCTCTTTCAATATGCCACTAGGCAAAAATAAAGGAACTTCATTACACTCACGTCATAACTATTCCCCGTAGAACTGTTTTGTGTATAATATCCAACCAGAATATTCATGTTGAAAGTTGATATTTTAGCCATTATCTTTTGTAAACTCTTTTGGCTTCAGTATTGTTATCAAAAAGAACAAACTGACTACAACATGCAAATTCACTAGATGGCGATGTTTAGTAACCAAGCAGATGTGGAACTGAGATGGTCATAATTCACTGGGATTTACTGGTGCAGTTTTTCCTAACCTTCATTGTTTTAGGGTTCACATAGGCTTTTTTTTTTTATCAACACAAACCAGGAATTTGTTCCTTTTAAATGGATATTTGGTAACTATACAATAGAGTCTCAATTGTGTATATATAATTATAAATAAATAAATAAATTAGTAAATGTTGAGACTAATATTAATAATGCTGTAGTTAGTTCATGTTAAAGTCCCCCCTGTGGTGAAAATCAAGCTTTTTTGTTGTTTATAGACCTTGAGAAACGTGGGCGCCGTCATCTTTAGAATATTGTCTTTGAACTTCCGGTTCTGTATAGAACTATGGCATTGCTGTTGAGGAGTAATTAGTGAAGTAGATTTACTTATTGTAGAGTTAATAAAAGTTATCATGAGCATTGTAATGTTTATCATGAGCATTAAAGCAGATGTCTTAACAAATGTCGAACGGGAATTGTTTTTACGAGCAGTTCATTCTGCAAGATCGCTGTGGAAATATACAGACCGGAAGTCAAAAGACGCTGAAAAGGGGCGGGGCTACATAAGGGGTGCGCTTCTCATTTCTTATTTGTGCATCCTCGTTTCCTTTCCTTGTTTCCTTTCCTTGCGTCTCAGCTCCACCCCCTGTAGGACGTGAGGGTAGGAAGCGAGGAAAGGAAAGGAGGACAGAGGAATCGAATAAAAGCTTTTTTATATACATTGGAATACTTGATCACTCGAGTGTCACTCCACAGTGTCATAAGCAGCGCTAAAAGGATCTCCCTTATGTTGTTGAAGTTTGGTTATTTAATAAATTCATAATAAATAATAATAAAGATAGGCTAATATCTGAGATGTGTGGTTTATATAAACTGCGAAGGTAAAGTATAAATTCAAATGATTGTGACCGATGTGAAGGGGGAGGAGAATTGACACGTGCGTCACGTTTAGTCAATATAACAGTTCCGCGTAGGATGCACCTGTGTATCCTCGCTTATGACTCCTCAGGAAGCCTCCTCACTCCTCGATCCTCGACTCCTCACGGTGCAATTAGAGAATTGAGATGTCCTTCAAGGTTGCTTGAGTTCGATCGGTTTCCGGGTCATAGGAGGGAGGACGGAGGAGCGAGGAGACGAGGAGGGATATTGAGAAGCACCCATGGTCTATCCACAAGTTTCCTACGCCCCATGAGGCCTTGCGTCAAAAGTGGGTGCGTCTTCCGGTTGGAAGTAAACAAAGCGCGACTTGACATGCTTGATACTCGTTCATTCAACAGTTGACAGTCATTCAAGTTATAGCGATCCAAACTAGCTAACGATGTGGGAACACAACCTCAACGAAATTAAAAAGGGTGAAATAACAGTACCTTTACCCTCCGCAGTAGTTGATTGGGAGTATTATAATAACATTATTAATAATCAATACTCATCAAGGCATGGTGACAGACAGTTGTGTGAGCTGACAAACAATTCAAATAAAAAATACACACTTCGTCATTGTGTTTTGGAGTTTATTCAAAATTATAAATGAATGTACTGGAATACATTAACTGGCACATTTGGTATTCTGTCAACACAGGCTTTGATCCTGAGTTTAGGTGTAACATCAGTAGAGAACAGCCAATCACATGCTGAGAGAGTTTATAGAATATTAAGAATTTAAACAAATGTACACAGGAAGATTCGTCGTCTTTTGGGAGGTGATGGAAACTACAGTCGTTGGCAGGATCAGAGACGGGCGGCAGGATCACTGTGATTTCGTTTTCAGCTTATGTTCAAAACAATCACGTTTAAGCCACTGAACTAGTTTAATCCGGTTATACATAGGCCTACAACCGTGAACAGCACATGTTGTCCCTGAGCTCCATAACGACATCTCTCATAAAGATTTGCGTCTTTAAATAGTAAAATAATTCTCCGAAAAACAGCTAGCCTCTTCGCTAACTAACACACAAAATACCATTGGAATGCTACTTCCGCCGCGTCACCGGAAGTTTCATCCACTTTATTTTTTACAGGAGCACCCCTCGGAAACTTGTGGATATGTGTGTTTTTTTTTTTTTTAAGTGCTCCGTTATGTAATTTTAAAGTCCCCTAATGTTGTTTTGAAGTCTCCTACAACAGGTTTACATGCATCAAAGGTAAAGCAAGCTTTCATTTTCTCATAATATTCATTTGCACACCACCACATTTTCAATGATTCTCAAACGACTCGTCAGATGAATCAAAATCCCTAATTTCGTTGATTGGTCTAACGCTTACAGTGCGTGTGTCGAAAACAAAAACGCCCATTGCCAAAACAACCATAGACAGTAAAAGAAATGGACACAGCAACCCCATACTTCAAGGGAGAAAAGTGAAGTCAATTAGAAGCACTCACTTCCTGATGGCTGAGCGACTGCACAGGCTCAAACTGAGCTTGACTATGTATGTGTGACGTGAGCAACCTGTCTTGACAGCCAAGAGGGATCTGAATCATTCCCTTCCGTAGCTTGCAGAGATGGTGAGTATGAGCTGTCCATGAGCTTGCAGCAGGAGCAACTTTATGACCATTGACATTATGCCTCCACGTCCCCCAATTGCTAGTGAGTTAGCCTATGGTTAGCCTATTTTGACAAAAACTGCTTCTACGGGGCCATAACATAAGATACAAGGTAATGGAGCCTTTTATACATTATGTTTCTTTAGAAATAAACAATGGACAAATGGAGTCACTCACTGGTTTGGTTCTCAAATTATCTTTCTCATTGGGTTCAACGTGTAAGATTTGAAACCCTTTTTTCCCATTCTCTGCCGGTTACCAGGGGTGTCCCCCAAGGTTCCATCCTTGGCCCTACACTTTTCTCAATTTATATTACTATGATGCTGTTCAAGCTACCTTGTAAGATAGCTTTTTCCAAGTACAGCAATCCTTTAACTCAAACTCACTCTTAATACCTTCAAAACAAAAAAAAAAAACATGTGATTTTACCGTTAGGGTACGCCTCCTCCAGCCCTTAAAATCACCGCTTGTAAGGGGTCTATTCTAGAACAAGTCACTGCATATAAATACTTGGGCATCTGGTTGGAAACTTCACTTTCTTTCACCACATATCAAAGCTGCAATCTATGGTGAAGGCCAAAATTAGTTTCCTTTACAGAAACTGCTCTTCCTTCACCACTTCTGCCTAACTTGCTCTTATTCAAATGAGCATTCTACCTATGTTAGACTATGGAGACACTATATACAGGGTTGCTTGCAAGTCCATTCTATCAACTCTTGACACTCTTTACCAATACTTTCTAAATGCTCCTTTCAATACAGACCACTGCACTTTATATTCATCTGTCAACTGGCCCTCCCTTCACAATTGCTGCAAAATTCACTGGTTCACTTTCATTTATAAGACCCTTCTCGGCCGCTCACCTCCTTACTTGGGTCACCTGCTGCAGCCAAAGCCTGTCACATACAACACCCGGTCCTCACTTCGTCTTCAATTATGTATTCCCAAAACTAACTCTACATTTGGTCTTGATTTGTTTTCAATCTGCTGCCGCTCGCGACTGGAATGCTCTGCAAAATATTCTCAAACACTAATTTCATCTTTTAAAACTATTATATCATCCGTTCACGGACACATGCAGTTGCTTCTTTAGATAATCATTTTGTGTTGTCTGCTGTGTTGTTTTTAAATTGCATTTAATGTAATTGTTAACCGGTATCTCTTTCTAATGTACTGTATTTATTTTAGCCCCATTTCCTTTCCCTAAGTGGTTATTCCTCTTGTCAGGCCACCATTGTAAATAAGAACTTGTTCTTAATGACTTGCCTGTAAAAATAAAGAAGAAAAAAAACGAAGAAGAGTCTTTAAACGACTCAGATGTAAAGTTATTCTCTGTCAAAATGATGCCAAAATGAATGGGAGTCAATGGAATGCTAACAGCAGGTAAAGGCTAGCTAGCCAATGGTGGCCTCTGGGGACTCAGGCTTCAGTTTCCGGCTGGTGGATTGGTCAGATGAATCAATCTCTCTAAATCCCTCATTTCCGCGAGCTACTCTGCTCTGATTGGCCAGAAAGCTCATACTGTTGTGATTGGTCTAACGCATACAGCGCGTGTGTCGAAAACAAAAATGCCCATTGCCATAACAATGTCAGCTCTGTGTGTCCTGAGCAAGCAGCATCCTCCCTGTCTCTCTCTTGAAGTTAAACCACTGGCCGCTCATTCATCGACTGGCCGCTAGAGACAGGCTCCAAAAGAGAGTCAATTCCATGTTAAAATGCCCAACTTTACAGCAGAAAGAAATATGTTTTGCAGCCTGGAACAAAAATTGGTTTTGGTCTATATAGCTAATTTTAACCTTCATGAAAACTGTGAGGGGGGTGTAGCCTGGGAAAACCCAGACAACTTCCGGCAAATTTAGATTTGCTCTGAAAGTTAGTCTGACAAAGAGCTCATTCAAGCCCATTTCCAATCCGCCGAAATCACGGCACTAATCAGAAATGTTGGGGCGGGCTTTACATGATGACGACAGAGCTGGGATTTTGAAGCAGATTTTGTAGCCTACATTACAAAGATGGATGCCGCTGTCGAACATCACTCGTTCGAATCAGCTATCGCGTCAGTTTTAAGCGATTTGAACGTTTCCTTTTTGTTGAAAACCGAGCAAAGAACAACACTCGGAGATGTTTCTCTGCCGGCCGCCACTCTGCATACATCATCTCCTGGATCGCTCTGATTGGTTTTTCGGTCTATCCGCGACGTCCTTTGGTTACGCCCCTCTGGAAATTATTTGTCTATGACGTTTGCCAGACCATAACTCAGTTACAACTGAGAATGGTCTGGTTTTAACCAGGCTAAGGGGGGGTGATAAGTTCTGCATAATTAAGGGCGTGGCCACTTGAGTGACCGGTAGATTGCCGCTGATGTTACTGCTAGCCGTTTGTCTGCTGTTAGCCGTCACTTCACCTCAGCAAATTCCAGTTGCTGAACTTGCCATCTCTGCCTTGTTTGTGCTGTTTTGGGGAATTATTTCATAATACACTCATTACTTCGTCCATGCCTTTGTATTCCAGCGTTGTCGTTGAGTATCGTTAGAGAGAACAACCAGTGCTGTATTTCAGTTGGATTCCTGAACATGCACTAAAGGATGTCTGACAATTTCGTTGCTATTTGGAGTTTCAGATTTTCAGATTTCTCTATGAACTTGACGAGCGATGCCGCGCTGACGGACCATAGACTGTAAAAAAAGAATGACTGACATGTCGCACATAAATCACTGTCACACACACACACTATCAGAGTAATATTGTAAGTTAGTGCATAATGCATTTCCAACTAGCAGAATAGTACATAATCACGATACACAGTCTCACTTGAAACTATGTCTTTTAACTATTATAAAATTTCGAAGGGCAAAAACAGGAAGTTTTAACTACTGGCTTTACATCATCAATTGTCACTTTAGCCCGAGGCCCTGTGCAGTCGCAGACTTGGAACTGTCAGTAGCATATAGCTCAATTGTTAGCTAACTCGATTGCGTCGAGCTAGGCGGGCATGGTTTCAGATAGCCAGGATCCTCAGCTCCGCCCACTTTAGGCTTCAAAAATGCTCTTCAGACACATACGGGTGACATCACGGACACTGCGTCCATTTTTTTTTTGCAGTCTATGGTCCTGAGGCTTCCTATGGAAGGCCAAAAGGGCCAAAATGTGGGAAACTGTCGTGTAAACACGTAATTATGTCTTAAAACACAATTTACACATTAACACGTCATTTACGCTTAAATACATAATTACGCGTTAACATGTAAATTGCGTGTTAAGACGTAATTACACGTTTACATGATAGTTTCACACGTTTTGGCCTTCCATACTTACACCATAAATTAAACACAGTAACAAACGATGACGTCGATTTTAGCATATCAATGCGATCGCGAGTCCGATCAGTAGCGGTTTTTGGCATGGGCGAATCGGGGTGACGCTCGAAGGGGGTCTCGCCCAGGGTGTAATTCAATGTAGAACCACCATTGAGTCTGATGATGAAACATTAGAAGATCTACATCATCAATGACAGCATCAATGACAGTGCATACATTAGCCAAGCTCTAGCGTGAATGACTGATGTATTGTAAATTTTGGTAAAACAAATTTTGCTCCATGCTTAATCTTTCCTCAAAGTAGTGAAAACGACAGACAATCTCCATTAAAGAGCCCTTATCATAGCATTTGAAATGTTCCTATTTTTGTTTTAGGAGTTCCCAAAAACAGTTTAACATGCATGCAAGGATAAAAAACACTTTATTTGTTTTATAATATGCATTTAATTTTAACTGATTTGCTCACCGACACCCAAATGATTCGTACAACGACTCATTTTTCCAAACCACTCCTTTGCGTGATGCTAATCGGCGGTGATTGGTCAGATGACAGACACAGTCAGTTATTGTTTGTTAGCATAACGCATAAAATTATTGATAATACTTACAGGTTGTGATTCATAGGAGGAAGCTGATCCATATACACTGGGTAAGTAAGTTACTGAGCCCTCCTTCAGGAACAACCGCATGCGAATCCACATTTGAATTAATTTATGTTTTGGAACGATTCGTAATTAAAATGATGAGAACACAATCGGGCTATACTGTTGTGGTATCGTTGCAAATATGAACTCTAACCACCGATTCTTCACATGCTCGTCCCTGGTAAATGAAAACAAAGTGGCTGAACTATCTTTGCATTGTAGAACACAGCGTCTTCTCGACATGATGCTATGATGAAGTATTTGAATGTGTAGACTTCAAGTTTACACTTCCGTCTGCGCGAGCAGTAACTGGGCGCGGCCAATATGTATCTACGTCACGATGTAACAGCTAATGACTCGTTTCAAAAACAATTCATTTCAGAGTCGACTCTCACTTTTGAAAGACAATAACTTTATATACGGTGCACTTTCAGATATAAATCTTTGCAGGATGTTTTCATTCCCTTAGAGCTATATTCCACACTACATGAACAGTCATTTTCAAAAATCCATGATAGGGGCTCTTTAATAGACAGTTTTAAGTAATAGTGTCCCACAACTGATCAGAAGAAGTATTTCAGTAATAATTCTGTTCAGTTCAAGTTTATTGTGATATGCATATACAGGGTAGCACAGCAATGAAATACAATTTGCCTTGGCACTCTCTCCACATCAGTCAATAATAACAATTCTAAATAACATTAAAGCATCCAAGCACAGTAAACATAGTAACGCTCAAACCTCCTGCAGTTGTACTATTATTCAGTAGTCTTATTACCTGAGGGTAAAAACTATCCCTGAAACAGGATGTGTGCGTTGGGATGCTCAGCAGACATCTCCCTGACAGAAGAGATTGTTTGCTGGATAACTACAATCCTGCATAATACCTAGTGCCTTCTTAGTGCTGCATTTCCAGTAAATATTTTGAAGTGGTGCAAGTGGAACCCCAATCATTTTAGATGAGGTCTTATTTAAGGTCACGTGAAGTAGCCCTGCCAAACCACACTACAATGTTACCTGTCAGTATACTCTGACAATTGGACAGCGGTTAAAGTTCTGTTGAATGTTAAGGGACGTACCATATTTTTTGAGACACCTCAAGAAATAAAGCATCTGATGTGCCTTATATGGAAGGACCATAAGAGGGAGTCTGAAATATGGCTACCTTGTTGACAATTTCAACTGGATAATTGTTAATATAGACAGGTATATGTGTGGGTTTGTTTGGGTTTGTGGCTATCGGTGCACCGCCTCTAAGAGAATCGCATTCAAATCTGCCTCCATTTTGTTTGCAACGCCCAAACTCCAACGGTCCAATCAATTCCCAAAAGACGAAATCAAGCCCTGCCCTACATTTTTTTCTAATTTCAGAAGTCATTTCACTCGGATATACGTCACAACAAGGAAAAAAACGTCAATCTCAACTTCCGTTTGACACCGACTTTAACCACCGATTTTTCTAATGGTCGTCTTTGGGCAGTGAAAAAAAAACAGGCTTTCCCTTCACATTGTAGAGCACAGTGTCTTCTCGACATGATGATATCCAGTGTTCACAGGAATCAGCTGCCATTTTGAGGTTCAAGTTATCCCTGGAGTCTGCGCACGCAATAAGCGGGTGGGTAATATATATTTCTTCTTGATGTCACAACAAAACGGCTTATGACTCGTTTGTAAAACAATTCATTTCACTGACTCAGAGTTGACTCTTACTTTTGAAAGAACATCTTCTTTTGTTTTCAGCAGAAGAAACAAATTCGTACAGGTTTGGAACAACTTAAAGATAAATGAGGACCGAATTTTCATTTTTGGGTGAAATATCCCTTAAATATTGCAATGGAACGCACTCTAATGGCAGTTTCTGTGTTTTACATTTTGGTCATTTAGTGGTGGATTCGTCAAATCTTATTCTTGCGCTTTCGTATGATCTATGACCTATGGTTAAGTTTAGGGGTGAGATTATAGGTGGCCTTTCTTGCTGTTTTTAATAAAACTCCTACGTTTCCATACAAATTCATACAAAATAATCTCACAAAATAGTTCTGTTTTCTCATGAGCCTATCCCACATGAAAAGCCTCTGCTAAATGGCGGCTTACATTCAAACACACTATAAAGAGAGGGTTGTGCTCTGGTAACTCTTGGATAAATCGGTGAGTCACAAGAAGCCCACACAGTGTATCCCCTCCTCTGGTCACAGCTCTAAAGGTGCAGGATCTCACGTCTATATTCCTGGATCAGTGAGTCACCCGTGCCCACACTCACGCATTAGAATGCCTATATTTTGTAAAAACACATAATTTGATAGAAAACCTCACTGGAGCCTAAACAGCTTTTGGCATTTTACCTGCGTTGTCTGAGAATGTTTTAGAATCAAGATTCCTTATGGCATGAACTTCCCTTTCATAAGTAGAGGTGGTCAATTTGTCTGTCTGAAAAGCAACTCTGTTATGAATCATCTTCCTTTTTCCATAATGAAGGCGCACTTCTTGATTTTTCCCCGGATGTTGACAGCATTCTTGTAGCCTAAATGTAGCCTAAATAAGAGTCTAGTGCATTGGGCTGACATTATGTGAGAGTCCATTTCCATCAAAGACAATAATCAAGGAGTCTTTTTTTTTAAACCTTGTTTATTCAACTGCATGCATTCAGCGAGGCTTTCAATTTTCAAAAACAATTACGACTGGTGAGCTTAGAGAGATATTTTCTTTCAGTTTTGCTTGTTTTTGTGAGTCATTTCAGTAAGTGTGGAGTCTCTTCCCATTATTAAAACAGACTGGGGTTATTTGGTTACATCATGAGCTTATCAGTCATAATAAAAACTGCAGCTCTCGGCTATTCTGAATCACCCCTTTGAATGTTTTCGATACTGCATAAATACCATTGAATCGTTAGAAAAAAGCCATTTCCCTGTGGGCTCATTCCCCAGTAAAGAGCAATGCCAGACAGACATTTAGAGAAATGAAGGACAAGTGGACGGCTGTCCTCAAATATTTAAATGCACGATTGTAGGCAAAAAACTCGCAATGAGTGTTTTATTGGCAGTGGTTTTACATGTTGATTTACATCCATTTCAATCCCACTTAAATTGGAGCATTTTTTTTTTCTGAATTCTCTCCTCCAACATCATATATTTAAACAGTGAGCACAATAAAGCCACACTGACATACAATCTGAGAATTGTCAACAAGATAAGGGATGGATTATAGTGGACCGTAAATGTCAAGTCGGGACAAGTTGTCATTTTTATTAGGGTAGTAGCCTATAGATTTCATGTGTGAAGTGTGCAGCTCTAGAACATTTTCGAATAATTATTTAAAAAACATTGTGAAAACTTACCCATGTGTGTTCAAATAATTGTATATTTTATCCTGGTTTTCAATATTTTATGCCACAGACCCCCATATTTGGTCATTCTCATGCAAGGTACCCCAAACCTAAGATTTAAAAGGCAGATCAAATGTAGGCCTATCCAATTTATACAGTGAAATATGTGTGTATCCAATATTATTTGGAAAATATGTAATTTATTGAGTTTTTTTTCTAATTATATACGGTGTAGCTACTATTATAGGCTAATACATTTTATTTTTATTTTATTTAATAATTTATTATTATCAAATTTGTATTTTTATATTTTTTATAATTGAATTGAATAGAAAAAAATAATTCATTTTAATCTTACAATTTTTGTTTAATTTGTTTTACAGTTTTTTCTAAAAACGTCCACGGACCACCCCCCCCCCCCCCCCCCCCCTTAACACACCCCCTTATAACGCTTTAACATTTAACAGCTTTTAGTTGCCAAGCCTTCAAGATACACGTCTAAACAAATATTGACTTTAAAAACAGGGAATAAAAAGTGTAACCCTAATAGTTTTTCATGTGTTTAGTATCTAATAGTCTACCAAGACAATTGTTTGCTTATCTCAGGTATCTCTTTCTCGAGGTTGAGATGATCGACGCCTCTTTTCCTCACACGGAGAATTCAATTTACCCGTCGCGTCGTCGCGCCACACCTCGCCACCTGACGCGACACAACAAAAGTACAATATTCAACAAAGCCGCTTACTTTAAAATCAGTTTCGATTATTCTAAAAGGAGCGTTGTAGTTTAGTCGCGTCGCGTCTACCTAACCGTCTCTCTTCTAGTGTTTGTTCTAGTCAGTCAGTCACTCCTCCTCCACACAAACAACCCACAAAGATTAAACCCGCCTGTGTGTAACGCGTGGATTGTGTAGACGACCGCTGGACTGACCGGCGGTGCCGTTTCGCAGCACAGGCTTTACATATGAGAAGCTTTATAGATAGAAACGCTTATTATCATTTCTGCAACGCTTATTATAAGCATGCGTGTTGTTGAAGGAATAAGAAGTGACGGCGCGCGATATAGTCACTGAATGTCAGCATGGCTAAACGAAGCACACTATTCATCAGGATTGTGGAAGGAAAGAACCTGCCAATCAGGGACATGTAAGTGTTGATGACTTAGAAATTAATACGATGATTTAAACAGAAATATATAGGAAGATATATGTATTTATATAAGGAAAATATATGTGCAAGAGTGTACATGATGATAAATATACTAAAAACCAGTGTGGGATTTGACAGATATAGCAAATAATAAATTCACAGATAGCCTACCTTATTAGAGATAATTTCAGTTTTAAAAAAGCAAGAAAATATTACATTAGAAAATAATTTTACATTACACTTTCCCCCCACAATGATATGCATAAACAAACAGGATTTAGGGATTTTTAAAGAACCGTTCTGGCATTTTAATAAACATATCCTATCCTATATTTGAAACAAAATGAAAGTGTATTATAGCCTAACAAAATGATAACCTGTTCTGCATTACAATGGATGAGCATTTATCATATAAAAAATGTGTGATAGAAATATCTAAATTATGGTTTTAGTTTAAATGAATGACATTTAAAAAGCTGTTTTATTGTGTAATGTGTTACTGATGCTCCCTGTATAGGGAATTATTACACTACAGAAACAGTGCATTTCTCTCAATCAATATTATTGGTAGTTATTACTCATCAGTGTAATCAACCACATCTCAAAATTCTCTCTCTCTCTCTCTTCTCTCTCTCTCTCTCTCTCTCTCTCTCTCTCTCTCTCTCTCTCTCTCT
>NW_024121987.1:15124164-15158023 GCF_016745375.1 Pimephales promelas
GACAGGCTCCAAAAGAGAGTCAATTCCATGTTAAAATGCCCAACTTTACAGCAGAAAGAAATATGTTTTGCAGCCTGGAACAAAAATTGGTTTTGGTCTATATAGCTCATTTTAACCTTCATGAAACTGTGAGGGGGGGTGTAGCCTGGGAAAACCCAGACAACTTCCGGCAAATTTAGATTTGCTCTGAAAGTTAGTCTGACAAGAGCTCATTCAAGGCCATTTCCAATCCGCCGAAATCACGGCACTAATCAGAAAATGTTGGGCGGGCTTTACATGATGACGACAGAGCTGGGATTTTGAAGCAGATTTTGTAGCCTACATTACAAAGATGGATGCCGCTGTCGAACATCACTCGTTCGAAATCAGCTATCGCGTCAGTTTTAAGCGATTTAAACGTTTCCTTTTTTTGTTAAAACCGAGCAAAGAACAACACTCGGAGATGTTTCTCTGCGGCCGCCACTCTGCATACATCATCTCCTGGATCGCTCTGATTGGTTTTTCGTCTATCCGCGACGTCCTTTGGTTACGCCCCTCTGGAAATTATTTGTCTATGATGTTTGGCCAGACCATAACTCAGTTACAACTGAGAATTGGTCTGGTTTTAACCAGGCTAAGGGGGGGTGATAAGTTCTGCATAATTAAGGGCGTGGCCCTGACTTGTGTGACCGGTAGATTGCCGCTGATGTTACTGCTAGCCGTTTGTCTGCTGTTAGCCGTCACTTCACCTCAGCAAATTCCAGTTGCTGAACTTGCCATCTCTGCCTTGTTTGTGCTGTTTTGGGGAATTATTTCATAATACACTCATTACTTCGTCCATGCCTTTGTATTCCAGCGTTGTCGTTGAGTATCGTTAGAGAGAACAACCAGTGCTGTATTTCAGTTGGATTCCTGAACATGCAAAGTGTCGTGTAAACACGTAATTATGTCTTAAAACACAATTTACACATTAACACGTCATTTACGCTTAAATACATAATTACGTGTTAACATGTAAATTGCGTGTTAAGACGTAATTACACGTTTACATGATAGTTTCACACGTTTTGGCCTTCCATACTTACACCATAAATTAAACACAGTAACAAACGATGACGTCGATTTTAGCATATCAATGCGAGCGCGAGTCCGATCAGTAGCGGTTTTTGGCATGGGCGAATCGGGGTTACGCTCGAAGGGGGTCTCGCCCAGGGTGTAATTCAATGTAGAACCACCATTGAGTCTGATGATGAAACATTAGAAGATCTACATCATCAATGACAGCATCAATGACAGTGCATACATTAGCCAAGCTCTAGCGTGAATGACTGATGTATTGTAAATTTTGGTAAAACAAATTTTGCTCCATGCTTAATCTTTCCTCAAAGTAGTGAAAACGACAGACAATCTCCATTAAAAAGCCCCTATCATAGCATTTGAAATGTTCCTATTTTTGTTTTAGGAGTTCCCAAAAACAGTTTAACATGCATGCAAGGATAAAAAACACTTTATTTGTTTTATAATATGCATTTATTTTTAACTGATTTGCTCACCGTCACCCAAATGATTCGTACAACTGCTTTCCAAACCACTCCTTTGCGTGACGCTAATCGGCGGTGATTGGTCAGATGACAGACACAGTCAGTTATTGTTTGTTAGCATAACGCATAAAATTATTGATAATACTTACAGGTTGTGATTGATAGGAGGAAGCTGATCCATATACACTGGGTGAGTAAGTTACTGAGCCCTCCTTCAGGAACAACCGCATGCGAATCCACATTTGAATTAATTTATGTTTTTGAACGATTTGTAATTAAAATGATGAGAACACAATCGGGCTATACTGTTGTGGTATCGTTGCAAATATGAACTCTAACCACCGATTCTTCACACGCTCGTCCCTGGTAAATTAAAACAAAGTGGCTGAACTATCTTTGCATTGTAGAACACAGCGTCTTCTCGACATGATGCTATGATGAAGTATTTGAATGTGCAGACTTCAAGTTTACACTTCCGTCTGCGCGAGCAGTAACTGGGCACGGCCAATATGTATCTACGTCACGATGTAACAGCTAATGACTCGTTTCAAAAACAATTCATTTCAGAGTCGACTCTCACTTTTGAAAGACAATAACTTTATATATGGTGCACTTTCAGATATAAATCTTTGCAGGATGTTTTCATTCCCTTAGAGCTATATTCCACACTACATGAACAGTCATTTTCAAAAATCCATGATAGGGGCTCTTTAAAGGGTTAGTTCACCCAAAAATGAAAATTAAGTCATTAATTACTCACCCCCATGCTGTACCAACCCCGTAAGACCTTCGTTCGTCTTCGGAACACAAATGAAGATATTTTTGATTAAATTTGAGAGCTGTCTCACTACCACATTGGCTCCTAAGGGACTGCCTCTTGACGGCCCAGAAAGTCAATGAAGAAAATGTTTAAATATCCCAAGTGACTACCGTGGCTCAACTATATGTTTATCAAGCGACGCGAATACTTTTTGTGCGAAAAAACAAAAAAAAATAACGAGTTTATTCGACTATTTCTTTTCTTCCTTGTAGGCCAGAAACGAGATTTCCTTAGATTTCCACGACGCATGCGCGAGAATTGCGATCTGAAGTAGTGATCGCAGTTCTCGCGCATGCGTCGTGGAAATCTAAGGAAATCTCGTTTCTGGCCTACAAGGAAGAAAAGAAATAGTCGAATAAACTCGTTATTTTTGTTTGTTTTTTCGCACAACAAGTATTCGCCAATGTGGTAGTTATACAGCTCTCAAATTTAATCAAAAAATCTTCATTTGTGTTCCGAAGAGGAACGAAGGTCTTACGGGGTTGGTACAGCATGGGGGTGAGTAATTAATGACTTAATTTTCATTTTTGGGTGAACTAACCCTTTAATAGACAAGGGTTAGTTCACCCAAAAATGAAAATTAAGTCATATCCATTTTTGGGTGAAATATCCCTTAAATTTTGCAATGGAACACACTCTAATGGCAGTTTCTGTGTTTTACATCTTGGTCATTTAGTGGTGGATTCGTCAAATCTCATTTTTGCGCTTTCGTATGATCTATGACCTATGGTTAAGTTTAGGGGTGAGATTATAGGTGGCCTTTCTTGCTGTTTTTAATAAAACTCCTACGTTTCCATACAAATTCATACAAAATAACCATCTCACAAAATAGTTCTGTTTTCTCATGAGCCTCATATCCCACATGAAAAGCCTCTGCTAAATGGCGGCTTACATTCAAACACACTATAAAGAGAGGGTTGTGCTCTGGTAACTCTTGGATAAATCGGTGAGTCACAAGAAGCCCACACAGTGTATCCCCTCCTCTGGTCACAGCTCTAAAGGTGCAGGATCTCACGTCTATATTCCTGGATCAGTGAGTCACCCGTGCCCACACTCACGCATTAGAATGCCTATATTTTGTAAAAACACATAATTTGATGGGAAACCTCACTGGAGCCTAAACAGCATTTGGCATTTTACCTGCGTTGTCTGAGAATGTTTTAGAATCAAGATTCCTTATGGCATGAACTTCCCTTTCATAAGTAGAGGTGGTCAATTTGTCTGCCTGAAAAGCAACTCTGTTATGAATCATCTTCCTTTTTCCATGATGAAGGCGCACTTCTTGATTTTTCCCCGGATGTTGACAGCATTCTTGTAGCCTAAATCAGAATCTATTAGTGCATTGGGCTGACATTATGTGAGAGTCCATTTCCATCAAAGACAATAATCAAGGAGTCTTTTTTTTTAAACCTTGTTTATTCAACTGCATGCATTCAGCGAGGCTTTCAATTTTCAAAAACAATTACGACTGGTGAGCTTAGAGAGATATTTTTTTTCAGTTTTGCTTGTTTTTGTGAGTCATTTCAGTAAGTGTGGAGTCTCTTCCCATTATTAAAACAGACTGGGGTTATTTGGTTACATCATGAGCTTATCAGTCATAATAAAAACTGCAGCTCTCGGCTATTCTGAATCACCCCTTTGAATGTTTTCGATACTGCGTAAATACCATTGAATCGTTAGAAAAAAGCCATTTCCCTGTGGGCTCATTCCCCATAAGAGCAATGCCAGACAGACATTTAGAGAAATGAAGGACAAGTGGACGGCTGTCCTCAAATATTTAAATGCACGATTGTAGGCAAAAAACTCACAATGAGTGTTTTATTGGCAGTGGTTTTACATGTTGATTTACATCTATTTCAATCCCACTTAAATTGGAGCATTTTTTTTTCTTCTGAATTCTCTCCTCCAACATCATATATTTAAACAGTGAGCACAATAAAGCCACACTGACATACAATCTGAGAATTGTCAACAAGATAAGGGATGGATTATAGTGGACCGTAAATGTCAAGTCGGGACAAGTTGTCATTTTTATTAGGGTAGCCTATAGATTTCATGTGTGAAGTGTGCAGCTCTAGAACATTTTCGAATAATTATTTAAAAAACATTGTGAAAACTTACCCATGTGTGTTCAAATAATTGTATATTTTATCCTGGTTTTTAATATTTTATGCCACAGACCCCCATATTTGGTCATTCTCATGCAAGGTACCCCAAACCTAAGATTTAAAAGGCAGATCAAATGTAGGCCTATCCAATTTATACAGTGAAATATATGTGTGTATCCAATATTATTTGGAAAATATGTAATTTTTTTGAGTTTTTTTTTCAAATAATATACAGTGTAGCTATTATAGGCTAATACATTTTATTTTTATTTTATTTAATAATTTATTATTATCAAATTTGTATTTTAATCTTTTTTATAATTGAATTGAATAGAAAAAAAATAATTCATTTTAATCTTACAACTTTTGTTTAATTTGTTTTACAGTTTTTTTCTAAAAATGTCCACGGACCCCCCTTAACACGCCCCCTTATAACGCTTTAACATTTAACAGCTTTTAGTAGCCAAGCCTTCAAGATACACGTCTAAACAAATATTGACTTTAAAAACAGGGAATAAAAAGTGTAACCCTAATAGTTTTTCATGTGTTTAGTATCTAATAGTCTACCAAGACAATTGTTTGCTTATCTCAGGTATCTCTTTCTCGAGGTTGAGATGATCGACGCCTCTTTCCCTCACACGGAGAATTCAATTTACCCGTCGCGTCGTCGCGCCACACCTCGTCTCCACCTGACGCGACACAACAAAAGTACAATATTCAACAAAGCCGCTTACTTTAAAATCAGTTTCGATTATTCTAAAAGGAGCATTGTAGTTTAGTCGCGTCGCGTCTGCCTAACCGTCTCTCTTCTAGTGTTTGTTCTAGTCAGTCAGTCACTCCTCCTCCACACAAACAACCCACAAAGATTAAACCCGCCTGTGTGTAACGCGTGGATTGTGTAGACGACCGCTGGACTGACCGGCGGTGCCGTTTCGCAGCACAGGCTTTACATATGAGAAGCTTTATAGATAGAAACGCTTATTATCATTTCTGCAACGCTTATTATAAGCATGCGTGTTGTTGAAGGAATAAGAAGTGACGGCGCGCGATATAGTCACTGAATGTCAGCATGGCTAAACGAAGCACACTATTCATCAGGATTGTGGAAGGAAAGAACCTGCCAATCAAGGACATGTAAGTGTTGATGACTTAGAAATTATACGATGATTTAAACAGAAATATATAGGAAGATATATGTATTTATATAAGGAAAATATATGTGCAAGAGTGTACATGATGATAAATATACTAAAAACCAGTGTGGGATTTGACAGATATAGCAAATAATAAATTCACAGATAGCCTACCTTATTAGAGATAATTTCAGTTTAAAAAAGCAAGAAAATATTACATTAGAAATAATTTTACATTACACTTTCCCCCCACAATGATATGCATAAAACAAACAGGATTTAGGGATTTTTAAAGAACCGTTCTGGCATTTTAATAAACATATCCTATCCTATATTTGAAACAAAATGAAAGTGTATTATAGCCTACAAAATGATAACCTGTTCTGCATTACAATGGATGAGCATTTATCATATAAAAAATGTGTGATAGAAATATCTAAATTATGGTTTTAGTTTAAATGAATGACATTTAAAAAGCTGTTTTATTGTGTAATGTGTTACTGATGCTCCCTGTATAGGGAATTATTACACTACAGAAACAGTGCATTTCTCTCAATCAATATTATTGGTAGTTATTACTCATCAGTGTATCAACCACATCTCAAAATTCTCTCTCTCTCTCTCTCTCTCTCTCTCTCTCTCTCTCTCTCTCTCTCTCTCTCTCTCTCTCTCTATATATATATATATATATATATATATATATATATATATCGTAATTTTGGAAGCAAACCCCTGTATACACACTCTTTTCAAACCATTAATGAGCAGTATTAATGAGTTAAGCTTGTTAATTGGTTCCCTGTCTGAAATTGGCAGAATTCCATTGTGAATTCATTTGGCACTCGTTTGTCTGGTATGAGGTTGGAAACTCACATGATTTTGACCAACAGCCCAAATGACGACAGTTTGCTTATTTGGAAAGGACAGCTCTCCCACATTCTGCGAGGAAATCCGCATTAACATTTCAAAAGTGTGGTCATGTCAATGCAATGAAAATGTGATTCGCTGCCCTTCTTTTCCTGAGTTACTGATTTCTCTTCCTTCCTTGTAAGATTAAATTAAATTACTAACTGAACTAGCCGGGGGGGTTGTTAGTGTCAGAGCAGATGTTACGTGGAGTGTTTGTATTGACGCTGTGGAGAGATTGAGAGATTGTACACGTTCTCCAAACCATCCCTCTTTATGTACACATGCCTTGACTGAGCTTTAGTAAATAGTATGACCCTTTCTTTAAATGATTGCAAGGCTCTGGAAAGATTTGTAGATTTTGGACTTATTTAAGATATGCTAATTATAATGAAGCAGCTGGTGAGTAATCAGCACCTGAGAAAAGGGAATATGAGCACAGGTTTTGTGAGATAAATGTTCACTGATTGGGACTTTTACAAGATTATTAGAAATAGAAAGTGCAATCATATATTTTTGATATTGTTGCTGTCAGGACAGTAGTGTGTGGCTACAATGAAGCGCACAACGATCAAGATTAAAAAAACAAACAAACAGTCTTTAATAATTAAACGGGCACAGGAAAACTCTGGAGAAAGATTATACAACCATGAACAACACAAACGAGACTGAACATAGAATTGAGGAAACTAAGGGTACGTTTACATGGCATGATATGATTGAACGGAGAAGTTTTTCCTTTGAGTTTTCTGCTTAAGCCTAGTTCAGACTACATGATTTTAAAACGTCAGGCTGAACTGTGTGGTTCACACTAGCCTACATGACTTGCTCACTGTAAAATCAGGAGTGTTCCAGTTGTTGAGCTGTTCACACCACACGACACAATGTGATTGATCTACAACAGGAGGTAACGCACTACACGAGTTGACAACAACTCTTGTCACCCAATGATTATATCTTGTCTACAAACCACGTTTTGTCATGAAAAATCACGTGATAAAACGAACCGGAAATGACGCGAAACTGCACACGCACCAATACCCAGCGAAGAAGACGAAGAACACAACACTCGAATATGGACGTCAGACAGAAACTAGTGCTGCAAACTGCTTGCGCAATGATTTGTTCTGAGAAAAAACGCAAAAAAAAGAAAAGATAAGCAACATGACATCATGACTTTTGCGTAAACATACACGCCACTTTCGAGTCAAGTGGCGTGTTATCTCTACGCATTTTGAGCTATCCGTGTGTATGTCTACGCCATTAACGTCCGAGTGATTCCGCGTGTCTGTACACGTCGTCAAATGTCCGCGCGAAACAAAGCAAAATGTAGATCTACATTTGGGGAGCCATCTTTTTTTTTCCTAGGATGGTAAGGGAACAGTCATAAATGCCATTAACCCCAGTGACGGTTAGGTTTAGGGACGGGGTTGAGGTAAGTCATATATTTATATATACAGTAATAACGTTAAGTCAACGGCGTTCATAAACACGCTGAAAAGCGATTATGCGTCTTGATAGCATGCCAAAAATGGAAATACGAATTGGCGTGTCATACACACGCTACTTCATGAGATCAATCTGAGATAAGATTTACCCGGTGACCTCAACCCATGCCTTGTTCTGATTGGCTGTAGTTCATGACATCACGTGAGGTTGAGTCGTGTGACAGCTCTAGATATTTTTTCTGGGCTCGGCGATGCGTCTGCGAGTCATCTGCGAGCGTCTTTGATGCGTTATTGGCTCTTTCATACTAACAGATTGGCAAGCGTTCATCGCCCGCTAATCCCCCGCAATAACACCCTGACCTGTCGGTGAGCTCAACGATTTGCAAATCGGGCTTAAAATCATGTCGTGTAAACTAGGCTTTACAGACGACACCATTGTCAAAACGATCCCCATTCACACGGATATGTGAAAACGGGTAAAGCGCTGTATTCTGCTGCCAGGCCATTAGATGGCGATGAAACACTTTAGATTGAACCAACTACGCATGTGTATGACGTCATTGTTTTCAGAGATTCGTATTTTTGTTGTTTACAAGGAGACCAACTTTGTGCTGCTGCCCATGGTCACATCAAGGATCAGGCAAATTTCCGTACATCTCGAAAAGCGGATGTTTTGGAAAGTGTGATGTGCGGCAAGTTTTTGTGCCATCTAGTGGTTTAGAGGAGAATAAAATCAAAGGCGCCTTTTACCCGGTGCTCATTTAACCCCGTTGTAGCCTTCCCTATAGGGAGAGATAATTAACCAGAACAGAAACGGGTGCAAGATTAATTAACAACCAAGGAAACTAACTAGGGAACAGAACTCGGTCAAAGTAAGACAGGGAACAGAATGAAAACGAAACCAAAACTGAACATACATGTTACAGTTGTTAATAATCATTGCTTTAAAAAAATAAATAAATAAAAAATAAAAACCTTACCCCTGCATGTAACTCCCCCTGCGTTGTTTGATATTACCCTAGCAACACCATCTTTTACAACATAGGAATCACATAACAACACCGTGGCAACCACCTAAACTTAAGCCAACTTCCTTATTTTTAAAGTGTATATGCAATCGATTTTGTTTATATAGGCATTTTTAGGGCAGAAAATTATTATTATTTTTCATAAAAAATGCATTTGTCTTCTGTTATTATTATTATTATTATTAAAAAAAATAAACAACATATTAAAATATAAATTAATATAAAGAAAAATAATATAACAATAACAACAACAGTCATTTTAAGTGGTTCACAATAAGTTTGGGACACGCCTTTGTTATGTATGCCATATCGGGATTTTAATTGTATTTTGATTAATGGTGCAGCACTAAGCCTAGTTGTAATCTGAGAGCATAATTCATCATATTCTTGTAGCTTCTTAGATTTCAATTGGGAGTTAGATTTGTGTTCAGAATGAGCTCAGTATTAGTCAGTTACAGATAAACTGTACAGTTGGCTAGTGTACAATATGCAGACAGATGAGTGTGTAGCTTGTTAAAGAGCTTCCGTTGTAACACGGGCCTGGACTCTGTCAAGACAGATTCATGTATTTGTGACACAGAACCCACTTAACCCTTGTGTTCTCTTAAGATGACTTTAATGTTATGTCTTAGATCCCAGATACCAAAGATGTGTGTGTAATCAATCAATTAACAATTCAAATCAAATCAATTACATTATATACTGATTATACGGAATATTTCCATGTACACATGCAGCAAACCAAAAAGAGGACGTGATGTCACAAGATGGGACCCTAAAAGGACTGAATGTTCAAGCATACCTGGTTTATCCCGTCATAGGAGCTACGTTGCCAATTACAGTTCAGTACAGGCGTCGGAAACGCCGTCACCTTGCGGCAGATCTTCATTTGTGTGTGTAATGGAAGAATTCATGCCACTGTTTAGACTTGACATATTTTATAAGCTCTTCGTGTGTTTTCAGCTGGTAAAAATATACCATCCCTAGGGAAGAGCGGGGCACAACCTAACACTCAAATATTCTTTGTGTAAACCTACTTAGGGTTCAGACTGCGTATTTATGTTTTCTCGCATTAATTTCACACGTCTAGTACAATTATGTGGTTTTGATTATTTATGAATACGGTCAGTGTATACTTGACTGTATATTTTCCACAAAAGAATGGAAGTGAAATGTTGTAACATGTGAGGGGCACATTGTAACATGACCAGATAAAAGGTTAAAATGTTATCGTGATCCAATCCAAAAAATATACAAGACAAACTAAAATTTTTACTCAATGAAATACAATTATTAACTTTTTCATATAAAATAATGGCATTTTTAATAATTGAAAATAAATACATTTTTAAGTTTGACAACAAACACACAGCAAAACATAGCTATACAGCATAGGTCAAAACATGATAATAATTATTCTGAACCTTTTTTTTATGGTTTCTCAATAGAATTCATAAAAGTATAGAATAGAAGCATAGTTCTAATAGAGGCACATTGTAACGCTAGTGTTATAACTTTCCACACCTGTGCAACTATGATTTAAACTGTCAAATAACAGATATATACTCTTAAGATAAACACAAAAAACAGAGAAGAAAAATTGACTCAAGAAATTTTGCTATGGTTAAATAAATGTTCAGTGATATCCTCCAAAGATTTCCAGTAGCACCTCATTGCAGTACACGATCCAGGGGGCGGAGTTGGAATCAGATCTAAGGGGTGGAGATGGGTAGGATTAATGGGTGGGGTTAGGGATCAGGGGGCGGAGATGCATAAGATTAGGGGTGGGGTTAGGGATCAGGGGGCGGAGATGGGTAAGATTAGGAGTGGGGTTAGGGATCGGGGCA
The DNA here is from genome assembly GCF_016745375.1 of Pimephales promelas. Next base: position 15,134,975 of record NW_024121987.1, read on the forward strand.
GAAATGGGTAGGATTAGGGATCGGGGGACGGAGATGGGTAGGATTAGGGGTGGGGTTAGGGATCAGGGGGCGGAGATGGGTAAGATTAGGAGTGGGGTTAGGGATCGGGGCAGAAATGGGTAGGATTAGGGATCGGGGGGCAGAGATGGGTAGGATTAGGGATCGGGGGGCAGAGATGGGTAGGATTAGGGGTGGGGTTAGGGATCCGGGGGCAGAGATGGGTAGGATTAGGGGTGGGGTTAGGGATCAGGGGGTGGTGATGGGTAGGATTAGGGGTGGGGTTAGGGATCAGGGGGCGGAGATGGGTAGGATTAGGGGTGGGGTTAGGGATCCGGGGGTCAGATGGGTAGTATTAGGGGTGGGGTTAGGGATCAGGGGGCAGAGATGGGTAAGATTAGGGGGTGGGGTTAGGGATCCGGGGGTGAGATAGGTAGGATTAGGGGTGGGGTTAGGGATCAGGGGGCAGAGATGGGTAGTATTAGGGGTGGGGTTAGGGATCAGGGGGCGGAAATGGGTAGGATTAGCGGTGGGGTTAGGGATCAGGGGGCGGAAATGGGTAGGATTAGGGGTGGGGTTAGGGATCAGGGGGCGGAGATAAGTAGGATTAAGTATAAGGTGTGAGTATCTGAATCCAACTCCTCCCCCTGGATTTCGTGTTCTGCAGTGAGGACCATCTCAAGATTTCTGAATTTTGGCAAAAAAAAATTCTCCATTTTTAAAGTGTTGATATGGCAACTAGTAAATACACTAAGTTTCGTTATCCTTGCATGTGTGGAAGTATTTAAAACAAGTGTGTTACAACTAGCCCCACGTTAGGTTGTGCCCCGCTCACCCCTGAACACATACGAGTGCATTTAGTTCAGAACACAGAATTATTTTCGATGTTTGTTCAATTCTGTCATAAAATATACATCATAGTTTTGTTGTTGTTTTTGCTTTTGTATATTTGGGTTCAGTCCTAAGAATGAAGACTAAGTCTAGTGGACTAAATGTATCATTTTCTTTTTTTGATCCCAAGTCCTGACCCAAAAATAACTGAGCCAAAAGTGTGAACAAACACACCCTTAGTGGTCACCGCGTTTTTGTTTTTCAGTATCTTACGCCATAATATGTTTGAAAATGTCCTTTTTATGGAGGTGCTGGATTAATTGCGGTAATATTTTTATCGCAAAGTCAAGAAGTAACAGCCTGATTTTTAAAGTCACGTTAAAACGGACCTTGCAATCTACATCCAAGTTTAAAGTCGACGTGAAATGAAAGTTGCGTTAGTCTCTTTATCCCTATTGTGATATATATCCGAGTGAAACGGATTCTCGAAGAATGTAGGCAGCGCTTTTACGGATTTCTTTTGGTTTCAGTGTACTTGGGTGAATAAATCCGAATAACATGCATTTACAAAATAGATTTCATGACAACTTTCAATTTCAAGTACTGTATGTGTTTAACTAGTGAAATGTCTCTGGGGTCTTTCAGTCCCCAAACAGAACAACATGGTTACAGAAGATAAGAGAAGCTGAGAGAACGAGAGAGGAATCTCTTCTCTTCCTTCTGTTGTCATCATCTCTATCCTCCTCCTGCAGGTGGCACGAGGATGATAGTATGTGGTTTAACTGCCAAGTCTCAGTGCTGTTTGATGTAGCACCTGATTCTGACAGCCACAGGTTTCCCTATTACACTGATAACAACAGGCGAAGATGAATCACCACATGATGCACTCATTCTCCTCTCTCCGCACACACACACACACACTCAAAGTTGCCCAGAGCAGTCATTACCTCCACGGAGGAATTTCAATATCCTCACAGTGACAGCAGAGACATCTCTACAAATGCTCTATCAATTCACAGCTCATCTGAGACAGGCAGTCGATGTCGGAATGAAAATGGAAGTTCTCTCATTTTAAAATAATGGAAATGTTATATACACACAAAAAATGATTGTTTTGTTGTTGAACAAAGAACAGGAATATATGATTGTACCTGTAATTTAAATGATTTTTTAATAACAAAGTAATTAACAAGAGTGGAGTGAACTCGGCAATCAATGAAATGAGGTGTATATAGATTCAGCAATCTCACCTCAATCCATTGATAGTTTAGCAGCATCCCTCCACCGCCCCTTCTCCACACTTCCAGCCCTAAACACTTAGATAGGGGGGAGTACTCTGGGTTTAGGCCAAACTCCGAGCTCGGAGCCCTCCCCCCGGACAGCACGCCAAATATGCATTTAGTCTTATCCACTCTAATTATATGTAAGTGTGAACTCGTGAAATCTAAAGTGTACTACTTACAAGGAGGAGCTTATAATACCTGGAGAAAGCCACGTTTTCACTTTCATTCCATAGAAATGTCCTTAATCGGTATGTGCGGGATAAAGTTAGGAAATGAGCTGCAAGGAGTTTGGCACCATTTTTTACTTCTTAGAAAAAAAAAATGAGCATTGAAGCAGTTTTGTTAAAATATTCGAAATATTTATTTTTAATGGCGAATCAAAGTCATGTTGTGTGACCAGGGAAGTTATGTGGAGAAAAAGACAGGGAAAAAAACATAAAACAGGAAATGACTTCATAGAAAAGAATTTTGTCTTATAATTGTGTCAATGTCAATAAGTCTCTTAAAATATGATGTCATTTTTTATGATCCTTTTAGGACACAGTTTGTTCAGGTTTTAAAATGTCATTATTTTTATGAATGACTAATTCATGATATTTGTATTAAAAAGTGTTCATAATATATAGGTATATATTTTATACATACTTAAAAAAATAATAATATATATATATATATATATATATATATATATATAAACTACGGAGGCGTATTGCATTCACTTGAAGAAAAAAAATCTCTGTTTTTCTGAATTAATTAGTTAATTTTTCATGAGAAAAAAAATTGCTCTGTTTTTCTGAATTAATGAGTTAATTTTTCATGAGAAAAAATTTTTTTTCTCTGTTTTTCTGAATTAATGAGTTAATTTTTCATGAGAAAAAATTTTTTTGCTCTGTTTTTCTGAATTAACGAGTTAATTTTTCATGATAATTTTTTTTGCTCTGTTTTTCTGAATTAATGAGTTAATTTTTCATGAGAAAAAATTTTTTTCTCTGTTTTTCTGAATTAATGAGTTAATTTTTCATGAGAAAATATTTTTTTCTCTGTTTTTCTGAATTAATGAGTTAATTTTTCGTGAGAAAAAAAGTTTTTACTCTGTTTTTTTAAAACAGAGCAAAAAAAAAATTCCATGAAAAATTAACTCGTTAATTCAGAAAAACAGAGCAAAAAAAATAAAAAAATCCATTAAAAAATTAACTCATTAATTCAGAAAAACAGAGCAAAATATTTTTTCTCTCATGAAAAATTAACTCATTAATTCAGAAAAACAGAGCAAAAACTTTTTTTCTCATGAAAAATTAACTCATTAATTCAGAAAAACAGAGTAAATTTTTTTTCTCATGAAAAATTAACTCCTTAATTCAGAAAAACAGAGTAGATTTTTTTTTTCTTCAAGTGAATGCAATACGCCTCCGTAATAAACCAACATGAATACAAAGACTTACATTAATTTGGCACATGCTTTAAGCTAGATTTAAATATATATTTCTTTACCGGTATATATCTTTGACAGTCTTATCATTTACCCCATAAATGACTTCCCTCTGGAATCTCATTGATCTCGTGGTTGGATTGATAAAGGTTGTTTGAAGTGAAAGATTAATACAATTCTTTCATATAAATTTCTTCAAAGCTCCAGTGCACCGGGGACATTCTTTGTTGAACTTTGTGGATTGAAATAAGGCCATAAAATCCTTCTCTGCCATAATTAAAACTTACGAATAAAAGAATATGATAAGAAGATACATTTTTCATTTATCCATGGCATGCAAACTATAAAGACTGTCTTTATATATTTAAATAAGCCTGGTTTTCAATCTGAGAGAGCAACCGCATCATTTTAACTTGCAATTAAAATTTGTGATTGCGTAAACCAATCATGTGTGATCATGAGATTAATAACTATTGAGTTTTTGCCAGTATGCAATAACATTATTGTTCATTTCACTTGCAGAACTGGAAGCAGTGATCCATACTGCATCGTGAAAATTGATAATGAGGCGATAATTCGGTAGGTATGACCCCCCCCCACACACACTCTGCACATTTCAATTGGAGCACAAGTGTTCGGTGATCTAATATTGGTCTGTGTTGCTATACAGCCTATAATAAGTAAATTATCATAAACTGAACAGGTTAGAAATGAAATTTGCTGTGAAGCAGAACTAATTTAATTTGTGCCACATAATTGAAAGCCCTCCTGCACCATAGATTGCTGTGTGGTTGTACTTCCACACTTGGCAGTTGGCAGCTTTATAAAGATCATACTAAACAAACCTCTCCTCTGATTTGAGTTTAAGGTGGAGGTTCAAAACGGAAAATATATATAGCTGTGACCGTCAGTACAGTGTGGGCATATTGATTCCTGGTGCTCTGAAAATGAAATGAAAATCCATTTTATATGCACAAAAACAATAAACCACTACCACAGTGAGAGAAGTGACATTTTTAACTGAACTTGTAAAGTTTATTATATTCTTTTATTTGTTATTCACTCTACCGTCCCTTTTGTGACTCACTTTATTTCCAGGGCCTATAAAAATAACTTATTTACTTCAGTTATACTGTGAATGTTCCTGACTGTTCGCTGAGCCAAAATGATTTCTTTGGTCAATAAGTCACATTTTTCCCCCTGGTAGGCCAAATCTGAAGGTAAATAAATGTTAAGTATGGATCGTAGTCTGATGTTTGTTTCGTCAGGATAGCTTTATGCTAACGCAGTAAATAAGCCTTGTGAGTCTGTTGATTGAAAATGTGATATACAAAGCACACTTGCATTAGACGATTGACAAAATGCTTATCTTTGCTTAGAATTTCTGATTTGATATTGACATTTGTATGCGAACCAGCTGTCTATCACTGCAGTTGAAGAAAAACTGCTGTCTGGCTTTGTTAAAGTTTAAATAGAAATCAATGTCTTTTTTTTATACCAACATAGGGGTCTTTGCCAGACATCCCATTTATTTCAAGATGACGTGTGTTAGTACGACCAGTGTGATTTTAGTATATACTATTATAGTATTTATTAATATTTTGAATTTACTTTTATTTTTATATGTTCGGTTTTCATTTTAATTTTAGGAAGTTTGATACATTTTTTTCCCATTTGTCTTGTTTTTATTTATTTTTTTTCAATTTTTCGTTTTAGCTTTAATTAATTTTTATTTCTGTCTTATTTTTGTTTCTTAAGTAAATTTTTTTCATCTAATTTTTGTTTTTTATTTTATGTCAGCTTAAGTTCAATGACAGAAAACTATGGAAGCTTGTTTGCACAGAATGAAACTTTTTAAAAGATAATTGCAACATTTATCTCAGAGTTTACGCTCTTCGGGTCTTGCAATTCTGACTTTATTTCTCAGAATTGTGAGATACAAAGTCAGAATTGCGAGATATAAACTCTGAATTTCCAAAAGTATTAATATAGGATAATATTCCCTATTGCAAGTTATGAAGTCAGAATTGCGAATTTATTTCTCACAATTGCGAGTTTATATCTCACAATTCTCTATTTATAACATGCAATTGTGACTTTATATATCACGCAATTCTGACTTTAAAACACACAATTGCGACTTTACAGATATATTCTGTTTCAGACTCAACAATTGAATTGTTTTGTATTGAACGAGTAACACATTTGATTCATTCACATTTATATAGGCATACCAGGATGAATTTAGCTACTTTGTATGTTTAATTTTATTTTATTTTTTACATAATTTACAATTTTTCAAATTTATTTTTTAATCTATCTCTCAGGACAGCAACAATATGGAAGACACTGTCTCCGTTTTGGGGCGAAGAATACACTGTCCATCTTTCTCCCTACTTTCGGACAGTGTCTTTTTATGTGCTGGATGAGGACTCACTCAGGTCTGAACCTACATACATACTTACATGGTTAAAGGTGAAGTGTGTGATATATTTTTTTGTTAAAATACGTTTTTCCAGTTTGATGTGGAGAGTAAGCCATTCGTTAAGGTTGACTTCCGCTTTCAAAACATTGCTATGTCTGTTTGAGCAGTCCGACATTGCGCCTGGTGCTCAACCATAAAAATGGAAATGGGAATGCACAAGCTAATGAAATGATGAATACTGATGTTACACTGTATATCACCCATGTCCAAATTTCATACTACCCTTTTTCAGAGTATACTGTATAGTACTAAGTAGGTACTACATTTGAATTTTCTTCGCAACCATTCAAAAGTACATTCTACTTTTTAATGGTTGCAAAGTAAATTCAAATGTAGTACCTACTTAGTATGTGATTTCGGACATACCTCTTGACTCCTCCCACAACACGCTAGCATCATTTAAAGGAGAACTCCGGTGCAAAATGAACCTTTGGTCTAATAACACATCGGTACCTAGTCAACCGTTCTCTGAGATTTGTTTTCATGATAATCGAATGTAAAGAGTTTTATCTCTAAAAACTTATAACGCTAGTATATGGGGGTATATAATAAGTAAAAAGAAATCGTTGGTTAATACCACTAACAAGGCTCAAAATAGCCCCACACTAACACAGTAACATAATAATGGACCCTACATGCAAAACGAAGCATTGAGAACTTTGTAATTGTACAGACAGTTTAATAAGAAGATCCTTTATAAAGACAGTCCACTTCGTGTTTACAGGCATTGGAAAACAGTCTCGACAAGTCGAACCACGAACGCCGTTCATACAGTTTAGAAGTTCGCTGAACTTCATACAGTTCAGCTCACTCAGCACGACGTTCGTGGTTCGACTTATCAAGACTGTTTTCCAAAGATGGCTCTTGCCTCTATACACGAAGTGGACTGTGTTTATATGGTTTATACACTTACAAAGTTCTCAATGCTTCGTTCTGCATGCATGGACCCTCATTATGTTACTGTGTTACTGTGTGGGGCTATTTTGAGCCTTGTTACGGGTAGGCCTATTAACTAACGATTTCTTTTTAATTATTATATGCCCCCATATACTAGCATTATAATCTATACAGTTTTTAGAGAAAAAACTCTTTACATTCAATTATCATGAAATCGAATCTCAGAGAACGGTTGACTAGGTACCGATGTTTTATTAGACCAAAGGTTCATTTTGCGTGGTTCTCCTTTAAGTGACTTTTGTGTGGGTATTATCTTCATAAAATGTAGAAAACTAATTCTTTTCCACTTCACCTTCAACTACTGACATAAATAACATGATAAATTGTTACAGCATTATAACTGTGATTCATGTAAGACAATCACACTTTATATTAGGTGTCATTAACTACTATGTACTTACATTAAAAAAATGATTAGGTACAATGTTACCTTCTTTCCACCAAAAAAGATCTGTTTTGGAACTGGTGCTGGTTCAAAGTTGGTTCAACTTGCGAAACTTCTCAGAACCCTGTTTGTTTCTCCACTGACTAGAGAGCCCAGCGAAAAACATTGTTATGCCACTGTATGTCGCCATATGTTTTAGCCCAACGTTAGCATGACGTGGTAAAACAATGGTTCTAGTCCAGCAAAGAGTTGGTGCCACTTTGGAACCAAATTTCTTGGCCGAGAACCGTTTTTTTGGCTGTCGAAACACAAAGAACTGGTTTGCGATTTGGCATCGGCTCTGAGCCGGGTCCGAAAATGCTTTGGTGGAAAAGGGTGTGACATTTGTTCTGTGTTCATGCGGTATTGCAAAACACTTGCTGCTGTTAGTCTAACTAATACTACAATTATTCCAACTTACTTGCTGGCTAAGGTTAGGGACAGGTTTGGTGGTATTGGTAGGTGAGTTAATTGCAGTGCAATTATATATGTAATTACAGAAATTAAGCTGTAATGATATGCAGGATTTAAAAAAAAAAAAAGATTTTAAATCTTTAAAAACATGTACATGAATGCACACAATAAGTGCATTTTATCAAATTATTAATTTAAATGTTAGTCCATAGTAGTTTAAGACACCTAATATAAAGTGAGACCCTTATGTCTTCTCAGTAGAAACCAACAGTCTCAAAAACTGTTCTGTTCACAGCCGAGATGATGTCATTGGGAAGGTGTCAATCAGTAGGGAGGTTCTCACTGCTAAACCTCAAGGTAAGAGAGTTTTTTACAGTCTTTAGTCAGTCGCTGTGGTGAAATGGGAAATCAATATCAGTATCCAACAAGACATTTCTCAATGTCAACAGATTGTAAGACGAGTGTTGCAAGAAAGTTGTGACAAATAATCAAGTCTGACCCTTAGTCACACACAATCATAAATGAGGATGTGAAACTACACTTGCGTGTCATGTGAATGTGATAAGCCATAAACTTCCTCAAGTCATTTTTAGTTAAAAACTGCTACATCTATTTTTAATACTAAGGTTAGAGATCAGATTTAATCACCCCCTAACTCTAAGGCCATTTGTTCACCAAAGTGTTTAGCTCAGTGGAGACAATATGGGCCAGGTTTACTAACAGCTTGTGCCAGCGCAAACCCTCTCTTGGCGTTAGGATTTACTAAAGACATGGAGTGAAAAATTAGTGCTGAAAAGGCGAGGACAGTTGTTTTTGTTTTGCGGCTGGCCTTACTGCATATGCATTTGTTGGAGTTTCCCTTCCAGACTCCAAATTTTATGGGAGGAGAGTATTTAAATGAATCATGCAAGGTGATTTACTAAGGTTTGTGCTAGTCAATTTACTGCGCCATTATTTTATGGACAATAAAAGCATGTCTTCAAACCATACATTGCGTTGGTCTTTATGGAAATGATCTGGCTGTGTCTGTGTTCTTTCGTTTGTCAGTAGATCATCAGTAGATCACACGCAGAAATTTCCACTCCCTTCTGCGTTTTTTTGGGATTGCGCTCACACTAATTTTCCCTGTTTAGGAAATCTGGCCCTATATGTGCTATGATACGGCACTGTTAGTATCTGATTTTGCAAATAGTTTGCTTCTGAATATAAAAATGTCGACACAATACTTGCTCTGGCACTAGTTATTATGTTACTGTGGGGCTATTTTAAAGGGATACTCCACTTTTTTGTGGAAATAGGCTCATTTTACCACTCCCCCATAGTTAAACAGTTGGGTCTTACCGTTTTCGAAAGTATTCAGTCGATTTTTTTTGATATTTAGAAGAATATCAGTAACCAGACACTTTCTGGTCTCATTGACTTCCATAGTATATTTTTGTCCTACTATGTAAGTCAATGAGACCAGATACTGTCTGGTTACTGATATTCTTCTAAATATCAGAAAATCGGCCGAATGGATTTGAAAACGGTAAAACTCAACTGTTTAACTCTGGGGGAGTGGTAAAATGAGCCTATTTCCCCAAAAAAAGTGGAGTATCCCTTTAAGCCTTGTTAGTGGTATTAACTAGCGATTTCTTTTTACTTATTATATGCCCCCATATACTAGTTTTGGATGGAGATATGTTGTTTTTGTTGCCGTTTGTAATCGTTGTACAAGCAGGACGTGACTGTTGGTCGGTGTGTTATTTGTCCCACCCCTCCTCCACTGTGATTGGATGGCTTGATTAAAAAGTGACCGCGATGATTGCTGCGTTTTACCCAAAGTTAAACATTCTTCAACTCTCTGCAACCGGATAAAAAATGATAAGCATTCAGCACTCAGCGTGAAATTGACGCTCAGTGCCTCGTCATGCTGCTGCCGCTTTAAAAAAACGTGGTGCTACCATTGAAAACAATTGGAAAATACACTAGACTCTGGAAAAAACTCTTTGGTCACACGGGCTAAGGAGCAGAATTAGTCATATTCTCTGCTAACAAGGTTTAGGGCCAGATTTACTAACAGCTTATGCCAGCACAAACTCTCTTTGTGTTAAAAAACTACTGTCAGGATTTACTTAAGAGACGCGCTAAAAAGTTGAGGACATGGTCATTTTTGCGGCGGACTTTACTGCATGCATTTGAAGGAGTTTCCCTTTCAGATGCAAACTTTATGGGATGAGAGTATTTAAATGGGTCATTTAAGGTGATTTAGTAAGGTTTGCGCTGGTCATTTTACTGGTATTTGCACCATTATTTAACGGCCAAAAAGAAAAGAGGATTTTTTGGAAAGAGGCTAAAGACTACAGTCAGTAGTAGAGGCTGTCCCGCATGTTCTCACCCCGCCCATAGAGGGTGGATCTCACTCACAGAATGAACACATAGTGTCAGCCATCTTTTTTTGGAAGCTAAGCTAGCTGGCTCTTGTTTTGTGGAGAAAGCCGAGTAGTCGGGGTTACCATCCTCTTTTTCCCGGATGTTTTTCCCGGATGTCGCCATTCATTGTTTACATGCACACCTTTTGTTTCAATCTAACAGAATTAATTTCATTGGTGAATCTGAATGTAGTGTTTACATGAGCGCTAAACAAGTGTTGTGCGTTTTAACATTGCTAAGGAAATTCCCGCTCCTCCGTGAGAGATACGAGACCGGTGCGTCTCACAGGTGTCGCTCATTGGTAATCACGCCACCGGCCTCGCGCCCTTCTCCCGCGGCCCGTGTCTCATCCTGCTCGCCACAGTAAACATGATGAATGGCGACTGTAGAACGCAAAAGCTGAATCCCGAACATTTTGGGCGATCTCGAAACACATTTTCGGGCAGACTCATCACGGAGACTCACTAGTAGCCTAGACTTGTTGTTTAACTACTGCGCTCTGTTACCAGTAGGCGTGGCCTCCTAGGGCAGCGAAGCAAGTGCATTCTGGGAGTTGTTGTCTTTCATCCACATAAGCCAAGAATACATTTTCTGGCTTTTCTCAGTCTAGAAAACTCCAAATTCAAAAATAATTTCACATTTATTCTACAAAAATGACCCATTTTAAATACACATTCATCTTTCCAGAGGTGAAGTAATTTGCGCTCACACTAATTTGCACTACTTAATAATTCTGCCCTTTAATATCTTACATCGTTTTGCTCACAATGTTTCTCAAGCAAATGAATTTTTGTTATTTGAAATAAGGCAACGATACTGATAAGGAACATTTTTGCATGAGATGAATTTAAATCAACATAGTTGTACAAACTCAACAAACTCCCTCATGTATACGAGCACACAATCTGGTGGGGTTCCTGTGAGGTGATGTTTTGAGTGCTGGTGAGTCATTGTGGTTGTCTAGGCTTGTAACTCCTGTCTATTGGGCCTGAGGGGCAAGGACACGGCAGGGTTATCCATTATCATGACACAAAATGGAACAAAGCATCACTCATATACCCCCATGACGTGTTGATGACTAGTCACAACGTAGGCTATCCATAATGGAATAGAAAAGCTATATCATTCATTAACATTGTTTTGTTAAACTGTGTTGGAGTCTTAGATAGAAAGGGTATAATAATGATTGTTTAGATAAGCAACTCTGCTTGTTAGCATTAACAATAGCCTAATGATGATTGCGAGCTTGCTTGTTAAATGTTGCCCAGCAACCCTGGCCCCATTTCAGGACTGCAGCAGCTCTGTCTGTGTTGTGGCTTAGTGCAGTTCTTAACATATTGAGCTGTGGTTCTTATGTGAGTAATGTTGGTTCGAATCTAGCTCGCAACAGTTCCTCGTATTACACTAACGTGCAAAAGTTTGAAATATCATTTGTTTTATGTTTTTGAAAGAAGTCTCTTATGCTGCATATCTTAGGCTGCATTTATTCAATCAAAAATACAATAAAATCAGTAATATGCAATATTTTGAAAACATATCAGTAATATTTGGAAACATTATTAAAATTTTAAATTACAGAATTCTAAGTTGATACATTTTAAAATTAAATGTACTAAATGTACTGAATTTAGTATTTTGACATATATATATATATATATATATATATATATACACAGTCGACTGATTTTCAACTTTTTTTCATAGTAAAATGCTGATTTTAAACATTTCATATTATTTTCAATGATGAAAACTGATATTAACATTGATAATAATGAGAACTAATAATTGAGCTCCAAATCAGCATATTAGAATGATTTCTGAAGGATCATGTGACACTGAAAGCTGAAAATTCAGCTTTGTCATCACAAGAATATATTATATATTTTTAATGTATTTCCAAAGAAAACAGTTATTTTCAGTTGTACAATTATTTCAAAATAAAGCAATTGTTACTGTATTTTTGATACAAATAAATGCAGCCTTTGTGAGCATAAGAGAATTCTTAAAGGTGTCATGAACTGGCTTTTTAATTTTTTTTTATATTGTTGTCTGAGGTCAACTTATGACGTTCGCTTGGTTTTTACATTAAAAAACATCAAAATGAATAAGTAATAGGCTATTTTGTATCCTAGTTTTGAGCCTTGCTCAAAAACGCTCAGTTTTTATGGGCGTCTCGCATTGAAGACTTGGAAGTAAACGCCCACTGCTGTGAGTGGATAACAGTTTTGCATATTAAAATGAGTTTCACTCGTCAGTGCATATTTATTGTTCGGTAGCTCGATTCGGTTTGTCATCACGAGGTAGGCCTATGTTATTTAGCTATGCGTGTAATGCACGAATTGGTGGGTGGGGCTAAACCGGCCGTGTTGAAGTAGGCGTTGATCTTCTTATACGGGGGGTGGTGTTTTATCCTCTTTGACGTCATAGTTCCCCACTTTAAAAACTGAGTCGTTTGCTGAGGCTGGTGTCAATAAAAGCTTTTATAAGGACATTTTCAGTTCTGAAACTTACAGGATATTCTTATAATATGATGACCCCTTAGAAGTCAAAAGCTCAAGGAAAATTTGAATTCTCAGTTCATCACCCCTTTAAACAAAACATAAAAAAACGCAAAATTGTTCCAAACTTTTGACCAGTACCAGTGTACATGTCTTTACCAGGCATGATTTAATAAAAATGAGCCACAGAGTTTGTAAAATGCTTCCAGAAGAAGTGGTTGTAACTATAACACAAGTCAGCCTTCATTGACTTGTGAATGAGTCTTTATGCGGGCTCTTTCCCTCTCTTTGTCTGCCCTCTTCCCACCCTCACTCCTAACGAACCAATGGCCTCACATAACCTTTTTCTCGGAGGGCTCGACAACTGCATTTAGCGAAAGGACATGTTCTGCAGAGCACAAAAATAGCCATGTGCTCAAGTTTCCTTTGATTTGACAGGGTGTGAACATTCAAGTTAGCTATAAGTCAAATCATAGTCTAACTACAGAGATAGCAGTGCGAGATGGTGTGTAATTAGCTGACAGCAGAATGTTGGCGTATTATGCAGGTTGGCATATAGACCCTAATTATGACATTCTTAGAAAGGAGATGTGTTGAAGAATGTGCAATCACTGAGGATATTAGTTAAATCACTTTATCTGCATTCCCCCCCTGCATTTTAATTATGTGGATCTTCTTTCTAAAGAAAAAAAAGGGAGAATGCTAATTTTAAACTAATTTGAAACTCAGTGAACCAAAAAATGTGGTTTGAAAATGCTGGTGTTTCTGACGTCACAAACTACCTTGTAACCAATCACGTCAACATGTGATCGTCAACGAGTGAGCTGGTGTGATTGAGTGGAGGCGGGGCTAATTCACAAATACTAAATAAAGCAAGAGTGTAGAGTTAAATTCAAGTTATTTTAAGGCATGAATAGTATATTTTTTATGAAACGACTTTTAAATATGTAATTTTGTTGATCAAAGATGAGTTTTGAGGGATAAAATGTTTGACTACAGAGGGACTTTAAATGAAAGCCAACATTTGCCACAAATGTGTGCAATCTCACTGCGTCTATGTCACGGGTAGTTTTTTTTGTTTGTTTCATGTCTATTGTCACAGTCATGTCACTGTCGTGTCATGGGATTCCCAGGCCCTCATGTGATCCTGCCATGTGTTCTTCTGTGTTGTCATTGGTTCATTGTTTCATTGTGCACAGGTGTGTCTTGTTCAGTTATTAGTCTTGTGTATTTAACCCTCAGGTGCTCTTCGTTTCGGAGCCACACTTGTTATCTTCCCGGTCAAAAGTGACCGGACACCTAAAAATTACATTTCCTCCATCCCAGTAAAACCAATGCAATTTATTTTTGTTTTATAATATTTATTCTTTGTAATTTAGTATTTTGAGACAATTTGAGTGAATTTATTAATATTTATGCAATATTTATGGTCTATTTTTGCCATGGAAAAATATATATTTTTCTATATATATATATATATATTTTTTTTTTTTCAAAAAAATATTAATGCAGTATTTTAGTTTAATATAGAGTCTAGGCCTTCAGAAAAAAAAATATTTTTTGAAGAAAATCAGCACCATCTGGTTACAGTATAGAGAAAAAGCGTAGAATCATGTAACTACTAGATGGCATGTACAGCTCTCTATGGAGAAGCATGTGAATTCCCCAGATGTTTATGAACACATTTTTGTTTTGGTGGATTTGAATATATAGTTGAAACAATCTCAAAAACGATTTTTAATTAAAAAAATGTAAAAAAAATAAATAAATAAAAATGTCTGAATTTTTGTGTTTTTGTCAATTTCCCATTCATTTCCTATGGGGGTCATTTTTGACCAAAGACCACAAGTGTGACTATTTTTTTAAGACCACTTAGCATACTCAGATCATGACCTCATTTTTTTGTGTGTTCACATACATAATTCCATAAAAGTCACAAAGTTTCGTAACACTCCGATGAAGCTGTGATTTTTAAAAATTAAAAACATACTTTTGTAATCAAAATTTATTGGTGTGTATGTGTATAAAAGTGTGTTTGTATGTGTGTGTGTGGGTGGGTTTGTCTGTTTTGCACTCTAGATGTCGTAGAGTGTCACCCCTTTCCTGCGGTGTACTTTTTTTTAGAATTGTGGCCGATTTGTAGATTGCACGTACAAAAATTCAGAGAATTTTGTTTTTTTGTCAATTTCCCATTCATTTCCTATGGGTCGGTCATTTTTGACCGAAGACCACAAGACCACAAGACCACAAAATCTATTTTTTTTTACGACCACTTAGCATGCTCGGATCATGACCTCAATTTTTTTTGTATTCACATACATAATGCCATTAAAGTAACCAAGTTTCATAACATTCCGATGAAGCTGTGATTTTTTAAAATTTCAAAACAGAAAATTTTTCGGTCAGAAATGACCGAAGAGCACCTGAGGGTTAAGCTTTCATATTTGCCATGTGTCTTTGTCAAGTATTGTTTCCCTGTAACCACTGTTTGTGAGCACCATGTCCATGTCCATGCTTTTGTTTTGAGTTTCATGCCATGCCTTTATTTTATGTTTGACTTGCTTTTTAGGAGTATCAATAAACTGCACTTGGGTTCTAAAACTTGCCTCCAGTGGATCACCTGTTAGAAGTCTTCAATAATAGAATATTTACATTGTTTAACACGTAGCCGCCGAGACATTCTTGTTACACTAGCAGCCCTAGCGAGGAGAAAAACATGGCGGAGCTCACTCAGAGAAGAGCAGAGTGCGTCACTAGACGTGGGTGAGACCTGTACCACTGTGACGTCACACTGAATAAAAAACATGAACAAATCATTTTGAGACCATTGCTGTGTTCGAAATCGCCTCGTTCTATCCTTTGCGGCCCGGGGAATGAAGGACGTTAGGCAGTGTTGCCAGATGTGCAACAACAGTTTTCTCCATCGGGCGGCCGAATTCTCCACTATATTTGTGCGTCTGATGGATGTTTTGGGTGTGTTGGAGCATCGAAATCATACTAACGGGGGTGGAAATCAACCCGGCGGAAAAAAAAATGTTTTCCTGGGGCAACAACTTAAAAGTAGCCCAATTCTGGGGGAAAACCTCGGACTTGGCAACACTGACAGCAGGCCGCATAAGAAGGGTCCTTCAACTTGGGACAGCCTTCGTTGCACCGGTGTGACGCAATCAGCCTTCAAATACGGCCTTCGGAGGATGCACACAGCCGTAGACTTTAGCTTCCTAGTGAGCATGCCCACCTCCTATGCCAGAGACCCTAATTAGAATCCCGCACGGAGCGGTTACACTGGCTTCTTTGCTGTTGACTCCTCCCTGGCTCCTCACTCGTCTGGGGTTGTCCCACTGCCATAGTGAAATTTGGAGGACATCCTCCTCCAAAGCCTCCTCCTGTCTTCTCCTTGTCTGGGTTTTAGTTTTGTTTTTTCCTGGTTTGCATGCTTGTTTGATTCCCTTGTCTTTTTCCAGAGTTTTTCATTGATTGATTAAATTGTTTCTCCTGTTTCTCTTTTCTTTGATTGGTTTGCATTTATATACACTCACCTAAAGGATTATTAGGAACACCATACTAATACTGTGTTTGACCCCTTTTCACCTTCAGAACTGCTTTAATTCTTACGTGGCATTGATTCAACAAGGTGCTGAAAGCATTCTTTAGAAATGTCGGCCCATACTGATTGGATAGCATCTTGCAGTTGATGGAGATTTGTGGGATGCACATCCAGGGCACGAAGCTCTCGTTCCACCACATCCCAAAGATGCTCTATTGGGTTGAGATGTGAGACTGTGGGGGCCATTTTAGTACAGTGAACTCATTGTCATGTTCAAGAAACCAATTTGAAATGATTCGAGCTTTGTGACATGGTGCATTATTCTGCTGGAAGTAGCCATCAGAGGATGGGGACATGGTGGCCATAAAGGGATGGACTTGGTCAGAAACAATTCTCAGGTAGGCCAATGCCCAATTGGCACTAAGGGGCCTAAAGTGTGCCAAGAAAACATCCCCTACACCATTACACCACCACCACCAGCCTGCACAGTGGTAACAAGGCATGATGGATCCCCTCTGACCTCTAGCATCAACAAGGCATTTTCGCCCACAGGACTGCGGCATACTGGATGTTTTTGCCTTTTCACACCATTCTTTGTAAACCCTAGAAATGGTTGTGCGTGAAAATCCCAGTAACTGAGCAGATTGTGAAATACTCAGACCAGCCCGTCTGGCACCAACAACCATGCCACGCTCAAAATTGCTTAAGGCCATGTCCACACGGACACGGGTATTTTTATAACCGTGACTTTTTTTACGCGGTTCGGCCGTTCGTCCACACGGAAACGCAGTATCAGGACACTGAAACCGAACATTTTTGAAAACCTCTGCCAGGGTGAGTATTTTCTGAAACGTCGGTTGCAGTGTTGTCGTGTAGACAGCGAAACCGGAGTTTTTGCACCGCTGACTGCTTCTGATTGGCTAACGTGGCTTTACGGTTAGGTTTATATCGCTGCCTGCTGGTGTTGCATGCTCTTGACAGCGCTTGATGGCTTGTTTTTGCGTTTTCGTGTGGACGGAGTTTTTTTTAAAAACGCAGGATGGAAAAACTCCGGTTATAAAAATACCCGTGTCCGTGTGGACATGGCCTAAATCACCTTTCTTTCCCATTCTGACATACACTTTGGAGTTCAGGAGATTGTCTTGACCAGGACCACACCCCTAAATGCATTGAAGCAACTGCCATGTGATTGGTTGATTAGATAAATTGCATTAATGAGAAATTGAACAGGTGTTCCTAATAATCCTTTAGGTGAGTGTATATAGCCCCTTGTTCTTTTCATTATTTATTGTTTATACTGTTTGTTCTCTTTGTATTTTGATATTCTGCATGCTTTTGTTTTATTCAGTTTGCCTTTAATAAAATAACTGCTGCTAATAGATCCCGCTCAAATCATATTTGTTGTTACTGCAACTGGCTATTTGTGACACCTGGCAAACCACCCATTACAATTTAGCATCTTGGAAGCAACGTTTACACAGGGCACTCATTTTATGAAGAAAATCTAAAAAATCTTGTTATTATTATTTACTTTTTGTTTTTGCTTTCTAAACATTTTGTGTGTGCAGGTGAAGGAAAAATGCACTCTATTGTAAAGAATTTTGGCTAGTGGCTCTGCATCTGTTTGAAGCACAGACCTTGACTCTTTAAAGGTTGGCAGTGTGTGTGTGTGTGTGTGTGTGTGTGTGTGTGTGTGTGTGTGTGTGGAGGGAGGCCGGGTGCACTGTTTTTGAACATATTCATGAGGCAGACCTTTAACTGTCAAGAGACTGTCAGTCAAAGCTTTCTAACGGGTGTTTCATTTCTTATTGTATGAATACTGTATCTGTAGAAAGATTGCATCTAGAAAATGTTGAGCTGTTTAGTTTTTTTTTTTTTGGTTCACTTTAGCTTTTGGTTCAGTTTCCTAAATGGATTTCTTTTGTGCCATTTGTTTGTGGGCAAATTCATCTGCATGCATGTCATTTAATTTCAGAAGTTGAATGACTGAACTGAAGAATGGGCCATCTCAGACTATTTGCTGCTTATTATAGTGATTTTGCATTCCATTTTCTTTTCAACATATTTCTTTTGAGCAATATCTTGAAACAACAAACAGCATTTTCCTGAAATACTTGATGTCTGCTTTAAATCCATGTTTTTAATCAGTCAGTATATGGTATATTTAAGATACAAATTTCACTGAACTTCAAACAAAAAAATGAAATGTATGAGTAATCAGATGCTATAATCACGTTCAGTTCCACAAAATATATTGAAAGCATCAACATTCAGCTAAATGGAATAGTTGTTCTTGGCGGACTGAATTTATTTTTGGGCAACTCACCAGAGCAATAAAGGAAAATGGACCTTGACGAGTGATACGCTGGAATACTAATCGAGAGGAAAAAACGACCTAGTAGGCCACAGGAATAAACAAGCTTTATGTGCACATCACTGAAGCCAAAATAACTAGTTTTACAATTTTAGACTTAGCCACTGCAAAATCAGAGTGGTTTGATCGTCCTTGAGTGAAGATTTCAGCAAAATACTAAAAACAGTCTAACAGTAGCCCTCGATTTCCTAAATACATTTCTTTCTCTAAAACTCTGAAATCTTACAGTCAGTGTCACCTGACCGATTCCTACACAGCAGAATGGAGTGTTAAGAGCTACACCTGAGCAGATTTTCATTGAATAATAGCTTTAATCTCAGTCTGTTCACATTTTAACACAATTATTGAACATCCAACATGTCCGGAAATACTCTTGGTCTACCATAAGCTTATTCTGTAGAAATACAGCAAGGCCATTAATTCTATTACCGTAAGCCTCTTAAAGCTAGAGTTACTGAAGAGGGACATTATCTATTCAATTTTCATCCCAACTGTGTGTGTTTGCGGATACTGGAACACAGAAGCTATAATAATACCGCTCTTAATCCTGTTCTCTCCCAATGTGCACTAGACCAAGCCCCTGTTCTTCAACTTAGCCCACCATAACCCTCCAACACTAAATGATTTATTTCAACGACAATGGATGATATATAAATTCTCATTTTCTTGTCATTTTTTGTTTAGGTGTTGATGGATGGATGAATTTAACAGAGATTGACCCTGATGAGGAGGTGCAAGGGGAGATTCACCTCCAGATCTCTGTGCTGGGAGATGGAGATATCCCGCGGAAACTGTGCTGCCAAGTCCTAGAGGCAAGGTGAGGAGCAGCTAATGATTCGTGACAGGAAACTCGTTATTAGTAGTCTATATCAATGCACTTGATCAATTCATGGATTAGAATCGTAAATAAAAAAAAATAATAAATGAAAGTTCTGGTTCTGATTATTATGCTGATTATTACCCTATTATGCTTTTTCAGATATTGCTAAATTCTTGTTTACTTTTTAATGACTTTTCAGATCGCAATCCATTAGTTGATCTTAACTATATATTAAAGAGCAATACACAAAATAACACAAAAAATGTGTTAATATATTTCATTTACTTGTTGTTTTTAAAATACTACTGACAAGATTCATAATGTGCATCATGTTATGATGACACAATAAGTTTTTGTTGTATTCTTAGACAAATCAGTCCATCCGCATTGGTAATAGAATGCACTTGCGATAATCGTTAACGCAACCAAAATTCATTTGGGTAGATAATAAGTATTGAAAGTGTCACAAAAACCCTGAATTATCCTTGTTCAAATTGAAGACTCAAAATCTCTTCATTTAATGTTGTTTTTAATACTATTATTATTTTTTATTAATATTCGTAATATGTATCTGTTTTATTACATGTATACACACATTATCATTTGTAATCTTTGCATTTTGTGATTATAATGTTTTGAAGATGTGGGAGAGAGAGAGACTTTAGGAGACTTTGAAGTGAATGTATGTTGGAGTGAGACTGAAAGTTTATGCAATGTATAGTTTCCACTGGGAATGGATATACATTCCATTGTTAAAGGAACACTCCGACTTTTTGGGACTTTAGCCTATTCACCTTACCCCTCAGAGTTAGATAAGTCCATACATACCTTTTTCATCTCCGTGCGTGCTATAAGTCTGTTTGACGCACCCACCGCTAGCCTAGCTTAGCACAAAGACTGGATGTGAATGGTTGCAGCTTTCATACTAATCCAAATGAGTGACAAAATAACACAAACGTTTTCCTATTTACATGTTGTGGTTTGTATAGTCACAGAGTGTGCAAATATCAAGGCCATATGAGACACAGACATCTTTTGACCGTATAAATACTATATTTTCTGAAGGGGAAGCACTGCTACTTGGGCAGAGTGATAACAATCACCTGAGACGCACCGTGACGAGGAGCAGAGAGTTCGCTTCGCTCAGCTTTGGAATAAAGAGTCAGCAATAACGTTAGATAGAAAAGCATAGTTTATCATGGGTGTTTGCTTTATTGTATGAGCTGTGACAATAAACAGGGGAGACCAGGTAATACAGTACCATGTTTCATTGATTTCCAACCAAAAACGCACCCAGATTTATAAATATCACATGAATAAATAATTATTATTACAGGAATCAATATATTTTAAATGCAATTTATTAGCTGAACCAAATGTATTCAACAGTAGCCTATATAATATACAGTATTGCATTACTATAGGATAGAATAAGGGGAAAGTAATAGCACAAATTGTTTTTGCACAATGAACTCACAGCCTATCGTACCCTTTTGCACGCTCAAGTTCGTTATTTCCATGGTTATTTCAAATTTTGGCTACTAGGCGCGCCGCGCGCAGGGTGCAAGTTCAACGCGGTGAACGCGCTCGTTTTTTTTTCCCAAGCGCGTCCGCACCGCATCAAGATAAAAACATATTCATACCCTAATCATATAATAGTGTCACTAACGTTACATTAGATCTGGCTAATGGCACTGTTACAGTAGGTCATCTAAAAACATAACGGAACACTAACCTCGGCCGCAGGTGATCCACTTGTCCTGTCTGTGCTATCGATGGGATGGCCGTATCCTTCAGAACATTATGGTCCGTGTGGCAAATTCCATTTTTTCAAAATAGTCGTCCTCATTGAAATGTACCGAGCAAACATAATGTCCCTTGATAATCTTAGGTGTGTTTGGATAAATATCCAGAGTAAGTTAGCCATTTCTTCATCCAGTCAGCGTTTTTAGTTGGAATTCTGTGAAACATGGTATTACCTCCCCTGTTTACAGTCTCAGCTATTTACAATAGAGCGAAAACCCATGACTCTAAACTACGCTTTTACTATTTATAAATTGCTGACTCTATTACCCAAACACCGAGCGAACTCTCCGCTCCTCACCACGGCTTGTCTCCGGTGATGCGGTTATTACGCCGTCAAAGTAGCAGTGCTTCGCCTTCAGAGAATAGTTCCCAGGTTTTATACGGTTAAAAGATGTCTGTGTCTCATTTGACTTTGTTATTTGTACATTCTGTGACTATACAAATCACAACATGTAAATAGGGAAAAGTTTGCGTTATTTTGCCACTCATTTGGATCAGTATGAAAGCTGCAACCAGTCACATCGAGTCTTTGTGCTAAGCTAGGCTAGCGGTGGGTGCGTCAAACAGACTTATAGCACGCACGGAGATGAAAAAGGTATGTATGGACTTATCTAACTCTGGGGGGTAAGGTGAATAGGCTAAATGGTGCGTTCTATTATACCCAACGAACCGTCTCGGATCTCGGATTTGACGTCACGTCCACACTTCAAGCGTTCTATTTGTTTTACGCGTCCGAGTCGGAGAAAAAAATGGACGCCACCCGGAAAGCTGTTATAATGGTAGCACTGACCGAGTACCAGGCACTTACATTAAAACGAAAAAATATTATGACTACACCTTATTAAAACGCAGCCATTTGAACTTGAAAATGTTCACTTTATTAATGTTTTTCATGTTAATCTTCTGTTAGCAACGCTAGCAACGTCAGTAATTGCACTCACAACAACCGATTCCCATACCTACAGGGGACGCAGTAATACGAGTGATTATAACCGTCATTTAAAATACCAAAGCGGTTCAAAAACAATTCATTCTTACAAGTCACAGGGCGCAGCCATCTTGAATTCCGAAACGGAATTCTTTCTCGGTGTCCTCACGGTTGTCCGACGTCCGAGAGGAGAAATCCGAGGAAAGGGGGCGTGTTGCTAGGCAACGTCTGTCGTCCGAATCGGATCTCCGAGACGGATGAATAATAGAACGCACCATAAGTCCCAAAAAGTCGGAGTGTTCCTTTAATTGGAACCACATGTTCTTGTGGTAATGCATGTGTTACTATGGTGATGCAGTTTTTTCTTGGTCAGTAGTATTTAAACTGAGTCCCTTTTGTCCGAAAAGCAGGAAGAGATGGTAACGATGCAGAATGAAGACCTCTGTTTCTCTTCCTCCTATGTCTTATAAATATTATAAATAAATTCGAGAGATCTCTTGGCAAAATGGTGTCTCTTTTCATGGGGAAAGCAAAATAAGTTTTTTTAGATCTACAAAATATAAATGATGTGAAATATAGAACTAGATACCTCAGAATTACTTGACAATAACCTGGCTTAACAATTTGAAGTTAATGCTGGGACAATATGTTCAACACATTTTGAATTGAAAACAACATTTATTTCAGTGAATCAGGCCCCGTCCACACTACTGCGTTTTCGTTTAAAAACGGAGACCTTTTGCTACGTTTGCACCTCCCGTCCACACTAAAACGGGAAAAACGAAGACTTAAAACTGAGAAGTTTGGAAACGCTGCAGCTGCGTTTTGAATCTCCGGAGGGCGT
>NW_024121987.1:15158523-15396199 GCF_016745375.1 Pimephales promelas
CAGAGATAGCAGTGCGAGATGGTGTGTAATTAGCTGACAGCAGAATGTTGGCGTATTATGCAGGTTGGCATATAGACCCTAATTATGACATTCTTAGAAAGGAGATGTGTTGAAGAATGTGCAATCACTGAGGATATTAGTTAAATCACTTTATCTGCATTCCCCCCCTGCATTTTAATTATGTGGATCTTCCTTTCTAAAGAAAAAAAAGGGAGAATGCTAATTTTAAACTAATTTGAAACTCAGTGAACCAAAAAACGTGGTTTGAAAATGCTGGTGTTTCTGACGTCACAAACTACCTTGTAACCAATCACGTCAACATGTGATCGTCAACGAGTGAGCTGGTGTGATTGAGTGGAGGCGGGGCTAATTCACAAATACTAAATAAAGCAAGGGTGTAGAGTTAAATTCAAGTTATTTTAAGGCATGAATAGTATATTTTTTATGAAACGACTTTTAAATATGTAATTTTGTTGATCAAAGATGAGTTTTGAGGGATAAAATGATTGACTACAGAGGGACTTTAAATGAAAGCCAACATTTGCCACAAATGTGTGCAATCTCACTGCGTCTATGTCACGGGTAGTTTTTTTTGTTTGTTTCATGTCTATTGTCACAGTCATGTCACTGTCGTGTCATGGGATTCCCAGGCCCTCATGTGATCCTGCCATGTGTTCTTCTGTGTTGTCATTGGTTCATTGTTTCATTGTGCACAGGTGTGTCTTGTTCAGTTATTAGTCTTGTGTATTTAACCCTCAGGTGCTCTTCGTTTCGGAGCCACACTTGTTATCTTCCCGGTCAAAAGTGACCGGACACCTAAAATAGGGCTGAACGATTTTGGAAAATAATCTAATTGCGATTTTTTTAACCAATATTGCGATTGCGATTTAATATGCGATTTAAAAAAAAAAGTTATTTACCTTATTAGTCGACAAAGACAAGCAATAAATCATTGTAGGGATGGGAATCTTTAGATAGCTCATGATCCGATCTACTTTTTTTCTTATTAATTAATAACTCTTAAAATATGTATTTAATTACATGTGTAAAAACACATACTTAAAAAAACATTTAATTAAACCAATTACATGTTAAGAATTTTAAATAGGCTATATAAAATAATATAGCTTCAAAAAATATAAAAGCTAGTAAATAAAGAGAAACAAAAAAAAACATTACAAGCAATAAATAAAGAGTGGTCTCAGTATTTAAAAAGAGGCTGTCTGAATGTTTTTCATTCCAGAGCTGGAGTGATTTCCCCTCAGTTTAGATACGATAAGCTGCATTCACACTAATGCATATATCTCTTTTGAAATTGTAAATGTGGTTTGTCCTGTTGGTTTAAGATATAACTGACCGTGTTTACATCAATTTCGCGTCATAAAAGCATTTTGACATGCAAGTACATTTACCAATGAGTCGCTCACAGCCGCATGCACGAGCGCTCTTCACAAAGCACGCGTTAGTATTTTAAAATGAAAGCAGCCTTCTCAGTGATTTTCATGGTTTTAATATAAGCCGACTGCATTCCAAAATACATAAATAATGCCTCTGTGAAGCATTTGTAAAGAAAATTCCCGCGGGAGAGAACGCGCACTGCAAGTGTAACGTTATAACATCAACCACAGCGGCAAAACCTGTTCAATGAAGCCCGCGAATGTCCTTGTAATTCGGTTGAGTCCCTAACTTTATAAAATAACGTTACTATGTTTTGT
Organism: Pimephales promelas; assembly: GCF_016745375.1. The sequence continues at coordinate 15,160,239 of NW_024121987.1, forward strand.
AAGGTTCGAGCGGTGTCGTGTGTGTGTGAGTGAGGAAGCGAGAGAGCGAGAAAATAGAAGCAAGCAGATTCAGAATCCAGGATTGTTGAGGAGAGAATAAATAACACAATATCACATACATTAAAAATAAACTGTTCTTTTATGAACGCCAGACCGCGTAGTTGATGCCTTATCTTGCAGACTGCTTTTCTCTCGCGTGTCACGTGACCAGTGTAATCGCAGCTCTTGCGATTACGAAATCGTGTTTCATCATATCGCGATTTTATCGCAAATGCAATTAATCGTTCAGCCCTAACCTAAAAATTAAATTTCCTCCATCCCAGTAAAACCAATGCAATTTATTTTTGTTTTATAATATTTATTCTTTGTAATTTAGTATTTTGAGACAATTTGAGTGAATTTATTAATATTTATGGAATATTTATGGTCTATTTTTGCCATGGAATATATATATATTTTTCTATATATATATATTTTTTTTTTCAAAAAAATATTAATGCAGTATTTTAGTTTAATATAGAGTCTAGGCCTTCAGAAAAAAAAAATATTTTTTGAAGAAAATCAGCACCATCTGGTTACAGTATAGAGAAAAAGCGTAGAATCATGGTGTAACTACTAGATGGCATGTACAGCTCTCTATGGAGAAGCATGTGAATTCCCCAGATGTTTATGAACACATTTTTTTTTGGTGGATTTGAATATATAGTTGAAACAATCTCAAAAACGATTTTTAATTAAAAAAATGTAAAAAAAAAATAAATAAATAAAAATTGTGTATTTGTCAATTTCCCATTCATTTCCTATGGGGGTCATTTTTGACCAAAGACCACAAGTGTGACTATTTTTTTAAGACCACTTAGCATACTCAGATCATGACCTCGTTTTTTTGTGTGTTCACATACATAATTCCATAAAAGTCACGAAGTTTCGTAACACTCCGATGAAGCTGTGATTTTTAAAAATTCAAAACATACTTTTTGTAATCAAAATTTATTGGTGTGTATGTGTATAAAAGTGTGTTTGTATGTGTGTGTGTGAGTGGGTTTGTCTGTTTTGCACTCTAGATGTCGTAGAGTGTCACCCCTTTCCTGCGGTGTACTTTTTTTTAGAATTGTGGCCGATTTGTAGATTGCACGTACAAAAATTCAGAGAATTTTGTTTTTTTGTCAATTTCCCATTCATTTCCTATGGGTCGGTCATTTTTGACCGAAGACCACAAGACCACAAGACCACAAAATCTATTTTTTTTTACGACCACTTAGCATGCTCGGATCATGACCTCAATTTTTTTTGTATTCACATACATAATGCCATTAAAGTAACCAAGTTTCATAACATTCCGATGAAGCTGTGATTTTTTAAAATTTCAAAACAGAAAATTTTTCGAAAATTCAATTCTGGGGGAAAACCTCGGACTTGGCAACACTGACAGCAGGCCGCATTAGAAGGGTCCTTCAACTTGGAACAGCCTTCGTTGCACCGGTGTGACGCAATCAGCCTTCAAATACGGCCTTCGGAGGATGCAGCCCCTGAATTGGGACACAGCCGTAGACTTTAGCGTCCTAGTGAGCATGCCCACCTCCTATGCCAGAGACCCTAATTAGAATCCCGCTCGGAGCGGTTACACTGGCTTCTTTGCTGTTGACTCCTCCCTGGCTCCTTACTCGTCTGGGGTTGTCCCACTGCCATAGTGAAATTTGGAGGACATCCTCCTCCAAAGCCTCCTCCTGTCTTCTCCTTGTCTGGGTTTTAGTTTTGGTTTTTCCTGGTTTGCATGCTTGTTTGATTCCCTTGTCTTTTTCCAGAGTTTTTCATTGATTGATTAAATTGTTTCTCCTGTTCCTCTTTTCTTTGATTGGTTTGCATTTATATACACTCACCTAAAGGATTATTAGGAACACCATACTAATACTGTGTTTGACCCCTTTTCACCTTCAGAACTGCTTTAATTCTACGTGGCATTGATTCAACAAGGTGCTGAAAGCATTATTTAGAAATGTCGGCCCATACTGATAGGATAGCATCTTGCAGTTGATGGAGATTTGTGGGATGCACATCCAGGGCACGAAGCTCTCGTTCCACCACATCCCAAAGATGCTCTATTGGGTTGAGATGTGAGACTGTGGGGGCCATTTTAGTACAGTGAACTCATTGTCATGTTCAAGAAACCAATTTGAAATGATTCGAGCTTTGTGACATGGTGCATTATTCTGCTGGAAGTAGCCATCAGAGGATGGGGACATGGTGGCCATAAAGGGATGGACATGGTCAGAAACAATTCTCAGGTAGGCCAATGCCCAATTTGCACTAAGGGGCCTAAAGTGTGCCAAGAAAACATCCCCTACACCATTACACCACCACCACCAGCCTGCACAGTGGTAACAAGGCATGATGGATCCCCTCTGACCTCTAGCATCAACAAGGCATTTTCGCCCACAGGACTGCGGCATACTGGATGTTTTTGCCTTTTCACACCATTCTTTGTAAACCCTAGAAATGGTTGTGCGTGAAAATCCCAGTAACTGAGCAGATTGTGAAATACTCAGACCAGCCCGTCTGGCACCAACAACCATGCCACGCTCAAAATTGCTTAAGGCCATGTCCACACGGACACGGGTATTTTTATAACCGTGACTTTTTTTACGCGGTTCGGCCGTTCGTCCACACGGAAACGCAGTATCAGGACACTGAAACCGAACATTTTTGAAAACCTCTGCCAGGGTGAGTATTTTTCTGAAACGTCGGTTGCAGTGTTGTCGTGTAGACAGCGAAACCGGAGTTTTTGCACCGCTGACTGCTTCTGATTGGCTAACGTGGCTTTACGGTTAGGTTTATATCGCTGCCTGCTGGTGTTGCATGCTCTTGACAGCGCTTGATGGCTTGTTTTTGCGTTTTCGTGTGGACGGAGGTTTTTTTTAAAAACGCAGGATGGAAAAACTCCGGTTATAAAAATACCCGTGTCCGTGTGGACATGGCCTAAATCACCTTTCTTTCCCATTCTGACATACACTTTGGAGTTCAGGAGATTGTCTTGACCAGGACCACACCCCTAAATGCATTGAAGCAACTGCCATGTGATTGGTTGATTAGATAAATTGCATTAATGAGAAATTGAACAGGTGTTCCTAATAATCCTTTAGGTGAGTGTATATAGCCCCTTGTTCTTTTCATTATTTATTGTTTATACTGTTTGTTCTCTTTGTATTTTGATATTCTGCGTGCTTTTGTTTTATTCAGTTTGCCTTTAATAAAATAACTGCTGCAAATAGATCCCGCTCAAATCATATTTGCTGTTACTGCAACTGGCCATTTGTGACACCTGGCAAACCACCCATTACAATTTAGCATCTTGGAAGCAACGTTTACACAGGGCACTCATTTTATGAAGAAAATCTAAAAAATCTTGTTATTATTATTTACTTTTTGTTTTTGCTTTCTAAACATTTTGTGTGTGCAGGTGAAGGAAAAATGCACTCTATTGTAAAGAATTTTGGCTAGTGGCTCTGCATCTGTTTGAAGCACAGACCTTGACTCTTTAAAGGTTGGCCGTGTGTGTGTGTGTGGAGGGAGGCCGGGTGCACTGTTTTTGAACATATTCATGAGGCAGACCTTTAACTGTCAAGAGACTGTCAGTCAAAGCTTTCTAACGGGTGTTTCATTTCTTATTGTATGAATACTGTATCTGTAGAAAGATTGCATCTAGAAAATGTTGAGCTGTTTAGTTTTTTTTTTTGGTTCACTTTAGCTTTTGGTTCAGTTTCCTAAATGGATTTCTTTTGTGCCATTTGTTTGTGGGCAAATTCATCTGCATGCATGTCATTTAATTTCAGAAGTTGAATGACTGAACTGAAGAATGGGCCATCTCAGACTATTTGCTGCTTATTATAGTGATTTTGCATTCCATTTTCTTTTCAACATATTTCTTTTGAGCAATATCTTGAAACAACAAACAGCATTTTCCTGAAATACTTGATGTCTGCTTTAAATCCATGTTTTTAATCAGTCAGTATATGGTATATTTAAGATACAAATTTCACTGAACTTCAAACAAAAAAATGATCAGATGCTATAATCAGATGCTATAATCACGTTCAGTTCCACAAAATATATTGAAAGCATCAACATTCAGCTAAATGGAATAGTTGTTCTTGGCGGACTGAATTTATTTTTGGGCAACTCACCAGAGCAATAAAGGAAAATGGACCTTGACGAGTGATACGCTGGAATACTAATCGGGAGGAAAAAACGACCTACTAGGCCACAGGAATAAACAAGCTTTATGTGCACATCACTGAAGCCAAAATATCTTTACATTTTTAGACTTAGCCACTGCAAAATCAGAGTGGTTTAATGGTCCTTGAGTGAAGATTTCAGCAAAATACTAAAAACAGTCTAACAGTAGCCCTCGAATTCCTAAATACAGAAGGTTACTAAAGCATGGGACCCAGCATTTCTTTCTTTAAAACTCTGAAATCTTACAGTCAGTGTCACCTGACCGATTCCTACACAGCAGAATGGAGTGTTAAGAGCTACACCCGAGCAGATTTTCATTGAATAATAGCTTTAATCTCAGTCTGTTCACATTTTAACACAATTATTGAACATCCAACATGTCCGGAAATACTCTTGGTCTACCATAAGCTTATTCTGTAGAAATACAGCAAGGCCATTAATTCTATTACCGTAAGCCTCTTAAAGCTAGAGTTACTGAAGAGGGACATTATCTATTCAATTTTCATCCCAACTGTGTGTGTTTGCGGATACTGGAACACAGAAGCTATAATAATACCGCTCTTAATCCTGTTCTCTCCCAATGTGCACTAGACCAAGCCCCTGTTCTTCAACTTAGCCCACCATAACCCTCCAACACTAAATGATTTATTTCAACGACAATGGATGATATATAAATTCTCATTTTCTTGTCATTTTTTGTTTAGGTGTTGATGGATGGATGAATTTAACAGAGATTGACCCTGATGAGGAGGTGCAAGGGGAGATTCACCTCCAGATCTCTGTGCTGGGAGATGGAGATATCCCGCGGAAACTGTGCTGCCAAGTCCTAGAGGCAAGGTGAGGAGCAGCTTAGTAGTCTATATCAATGCACTTGATCAATTCATGGATTAGAATCGTAAATAACAAAAAATAATAAATGAAAGTTCTGGTTCTGATTATTATGCTGATTATTCCCCTATTATGCTTTTTCAGATATTGCTAAATTCTTGTTTACTTTTTAATGACTTTTCAGACGGCATAAGGAAATCCATTAGTTGATCTTAACTATATATTAAAGAGCAATACACAAAATAACACAAAAAATGTGTTAATATATTTCATTTACTTGTTGTTTTTAAAATACTACTGACAAGATGCATAATGTGCATCATGTTATGATGACAGAAAAAGTTTTTGTTGTATTCTTAGACAAATCAGTCCATCCGCATTGGCGAAAGAATGCACTTGCGATAATCGTTAACGCAACCAAAATTCATTTGGGTCTTCATTTAATGTTGTTTTTAATACTATTATTATTTTTTATTAATATTCATATTATGTATCTGTTTTATTACATGTATACACACATTATCATTTGTAATCTTTGCATTTTGTGATTATAATGTTTTGAAGATGTGGGAGAGAGAGAGACTTTAGGAGACTTTGGGATAAGTTAAACTGTATGAGTGAATGTATGTTGGAGTGAGACTGAAAGTTTATGCAATGTATAGTTTCCACTGGGAATGGATATACATTCCATTGTTAATTGGAACCACATGTTCTTGTGGTAATGCATGTGTTACTATGGTGATGCAGTTTTTTCTTGGTCAGTAGTATTTAAGTCCCTTTTGTCCGAAAAGCAGGAAGAGATGGTAACGATGCAGAATGAAGACCTCTGTTTCTCTTCCTCCTATGTCTTATAAATATTATAAATAAATTCGAGAGATCTCTTGGCAAAATCACTGGTGTCTCTTTTCATGGGGAAAGCAAAAGAAGTTTTTTTAGATCTACAAAATATAAATGATGTGAAATATAGAACTAGATACCTCAGAATTACTTGACAAAAACCTGGCTTAACAATTTGAAGTTAATGCTGGGACAATGTGTTCAACACATTTTGAATTGAAAACAACATTTATTTCAGTGAATCAGGCCCCGTCCACACTACTGCGTTTTCGTTTAAAAACGGAGACCTTTTGCTACGTTTGCACCTCCCGTCCACACTAAAACGGGAAAAACGAAGACTTAAAACTGAGAAGTTTGGAAACGCTGCAGCTGCGTTTTGCGTTTTGAATCTCCGGAGGGCGTTTTAGTGTGGACGAGACAAAACGGAGGAGTTTACAAACGATGACGCAGAGGCTCACGCTCGGCTCTATGATTGGGTGTCATCAGTCATGACGTGTCCTTCCCTGATTCGCCAACCACTGTTTACACCGGCGCGCGCATGCCCAGTGTTGGTGAATGGTCACGTGATCCACGTTTTCAGTCGTTTTAGTGTGGACGGAGATAAATTCTAATACGCAGGTAAAACGCTAGTGTGGACGGAGATCGTTTTCGTTTTAATTCTCCGTTTTTAAACGAAAACGCAGTAGTGTGGACGGGGCCTCAGACTGTTGGAATAAGGCTTTAGAGATTGTATCTTCATAAGCTAGATTTGGATTTGTGTCTAATAGCTTCATGCACTTTCGGCTTTGTTTTTAGAGATCTTGCAAAAAAGGATCGCAACGGGGCCTCTGATCCTTTTGTTAGAGTGAGGTACAATGGCAAAACCCATGAGAGTGCGGTAAGGGTGTTTCTCTGTAAGTTTCTGATTTAGAACTGACTGTCTGTTACTGATTTCCATGAGCCTGCTTCCTCCAGGTGGTTAAGAAGTCCTGTTACCCACGCTGGAACGAGAGTTTTGAGTTTGAGCTGGACGAGGCGCTGGCTGACAGCCTTTTGAGTGTGGAGGTGTGGGACTGGGATCTGGTCAGCAGAAACGACTTCCTTGGAAAGGTGACTGCACAGAATAGACATTAGCAAATCCTAGAGTATTTCCTCATGCTCTGAAGCTGACCTTTGTCTTAGTTTAGAATAAAACACAAATTACGCATTTAATTAGTAAGACATATCGTGTTTAATATTAGTTTTGCAAGAAATATCAACACTCATCTGATGTACTTAACGTGGAGCACTTTTTTTGTTGTTTAAATTGTCATACAGCTCTTTTAAGTTGTTATTCACTGATAATATTCACCTTCAAAACTCTGTAATCTCATCATGAGTAACTTAAAGGGATAATTCACCCGGAAATGAAAATTAGCCTACGATTTACACACCCTCAAGTCATCCTAGGTGTAAATGACATAGGGCCCTATTTTAACGATCTGAAACGCAAGTATCAAGCGCGAAGCGCAAGTAACTTTGCGGCGGGTCTTGGGCGCTGTTGCTATTTTACCGGTGGGATAAATGACTCGACGCAAGTTTAAAAGGGGTTGGTCTGAAATAGCTTCATTATTCATAGGTGTGGTTTGGGCGTAACGTGAAATAAACCAATCAGAGCGTCATCCAACATACTCTTTAAGAGCAGGTGTGTCACAGTTTCACTCCTCATTTGTGTTTCCCTGTCTGAGTTTCCTGCCACTGATCAGTCACCATGGACACCAATCACCTTCATCACAGCTGTTAGTCATTTGTTAATTATCTCTGTGTATTTAGTTCCTGCTTGTGCTCTGTCTGTTGTCCGGTATTGTTTGTATTGCTCTGATGTGTGCGTGCTCCCTTCGTCTTCTGGAATAAATCTACTGTTATTTGGACTTGCTAGCCTTTGTGAACTCTTTGGAACTTGCCTCACGCAGCATCGTGACAGAATACCGGACCCCACTAAGAACGCGCTTGTATTTTCCTTTTTGTTTTCCCGTTTTCGTGTTCAGTGTTTTTGTTCCGTTTTCACCCCTGCATTCACCATGGACTTTCCGGCAGTAAAGCTCATGTGCCTTGAGCAGGGAGAACGATCCCTCGAGGAACACTTAGAAGTGTTTTTGGATCTCGCCCATCAGACCACCTTCCCGGATGACTGCCTGTGCACGTTCTTGCAAGTCGGACTCAATGCTGCCACACGTGCACAGTTATCCGAGGAGGTTCCTCGAGGGAGCTTTATGTCATTTGTGGAGTGGGTGCTGGCATCCTGCGGATCTGCGTTCACCGTGGAGGATGCCGCCAGCCCCACTTCCCAGCCAGTGCCCAGCCAGAACCACCCAGACGGCGAGGACTGTCGACCTGAGCCCACCACAGGTAGCGCAACGGAGACCGCGGCGATGAATGAGCCCCCGCCCATGAGAGCGACCGAGGATCACATCGCCATGGAGCCCGAGCAACGCGCGCCTGACCAGGTGTGTGAGCCGGCCGAACCATCTGTCGCTGAGGGAGTACTGGTGGACGTCGAGGGTTCGGAAGTAAGCCCCGCCCACCCCTCCGCTACTGAGAGTGCGTCTCTGGCTAAAACACCTTTTGATTTTGGAGATGAGATTTGTCTAGCCCCAGTTCTGTTACCCAAACCTGTTAATCCCAATCCTATCATTCATCTGCCTGTCATGTTAGCCCCGCCCAACCTCCCTCTCCCACCACCTCTCCAAAACATCCCAAACACTATATTTTTTTTTGGTTTTTGCATTGGACTTCAGTCTCTTCCCCAGTCTCCAGCCATCTGTACCACCCAGTCATCTATGTCACCCTTCAGTCCCTCGGTACCACCTCTGTCTCTCAGTATCGGGGTACCACCTCGGACCTGTCCGGAGCCATCTTCTCCTGCCCAAGATGAACCCATAGCTCCGTCTAAAGCTTCGGTGCGCTCCGATCTGCTTCGACCTGTTGCCCTGGCTCCCGAACCCATGCTCCTTCCACCCTCGACCTCATCGTGGACCATCGGCCATTCGGTCTTGCCGGACTCCCTCGGCACGTCGGTTCCACCGAGGTCAGACGTCACTTCACCTCCGCTGCGGACTTGCGAACCATCCGCTGCTCTCTGGTTCTCCACCCCTTCTGCTACGGCTTACTCCGCCCTACCTCAGGCTCCACCTCCGCCCTCGGTCGCTCCGGCTCGCCCTCAGACCTCCGGATCCCCACCTCGCTCTCAGGAGATCGTCGCTGCGGCTCCGTCGCGGTCACCTGGGTCGTCAGCATCTCTTCACGACCTCTGCTCATCGACTTCACGGTGGGTTTCTTCCTCGTCGTCGTCGCCTCCTGTCATCTCCATGGCGATCTTCATTGCTTCTCCATGGCTCCTCCCTCCATCGACGCCGCCGTGGGGTACCATCTTGGCTGTAGCCTGGGCACCTTCTATCACCCATCTGCCAAAGGTCCTTCACTGGCTTGCTCCACGATCTGCACCACCCTGGAACCTTGAGTTCTGTCTCCTTCCTGTCATCCGTCCTCCGCCCGAACCTCCTCCAGCTTCTTCTGCCTACCCATGGCCATCTTCTCGCTCCGTGCCCTCGGCATTGCCTTGCCCACCTTCTAGACCTCCTCCATTCTTCCGTTTCGGCGCGAGGTCGCGCCTACCGAGAGGGGGCGTTATGTCACAGTTTCACTCCTCATTTGTGTTTCCCTGTCTGAGTTTCCTGCCACTGATCAGTCACCATGGACACCAATCACCTTCATCACAGCTGTTAGTCATTTGTTAATTATCTCTGTGTATTTAGTTCCTGCTTGTGCTCTGTCTGTTGTCCGGTATTGTTTGTATTGCTCTGATGTGTGCGTGCTCCCTTCGTCTTCTGGAATAAATCTACTGTTATTTGGACTTGCTAGCCTTTGTGAACTCTTTGGAACTTGCCTCACGCAGCATCGTGACAAGGTGCGCATGTTGCATGATGTTGTGCACCCGCTACATTATGGCCAAGCATTCGTGCTTAAAATAGCATTATGAACAATGTGCAAAGTGCCACTGACTTTAGACCAGGTTTTTTGTGGTCAGTGGCGCAATTGTTTTCTGGAACTGCAAAATAGCACTAGGGAATTGCGCCGAAACACGCCTCCTTTTTTGCGCCGACCCGCCCGGGGAGTTCAAGTTCAATTCTTAGTTTACCGACGTGCGTCTTTGGAGGAAAAAAGTATGGAAGCTTGTTTCCACCACAGAATGAAAAATAAAAAAGGTAATTGCGACTTTTTATCTCACAATTCGGACTTTTTTTTCTCACAATTGCGAGTTTATATCTCGCAATTCTGACTTTATTTCTCAGAATTGCGAGATGTAAAGTCATAATTGCGAGATGTAAAGTCAGAATCGCGAGATATAAAGTCAGAATTGCGAGATATAAAGTCAGAATTGCGTGATATAAAGTCGCAATTGTGTGTTATAAAGTCAGAATTACGAGATATAAAGTCAGAATTGCAAGATATAGTCAGAATTGCGAGATATAAAGTCAGAATTGCAAGATATAAAGTCAGAATTGCGAGATATAAAGTCAGAGTTTCTAGATATAAAGTCGCAATTGTTTGTTATAAAGTCAGAATTGTGATATTTAAACTGTTCTGAGGGGGTAAAAGTTAGTCTTTTTTTCCCCTTAGAATTGGCCTGATAACTCGCAATTGCGAGTTTATATCTCACAATTCTGAGAAAAAATGTCAGAATTTCGACATATAAACATATAAATTAGTCAGAATTGCGAGATGTAAACTCGTAATTGTGAGAAAAATGTCAGAATTGTGAGATTAAAAGTCACACTTCTGTCTTTTTTTCTCAGAATTGCAACTATATCACGCAATTCTGACTATATCTCGCAATTCTGACTTTATATCTCGCAATTCTGACTTTTTATCTCGCAATTGCGACTTAATTTCTCTCAATTCTGACTTCATATCTCGCAATTGTGAGATAAAAAGTCACAATTATTTATTTCTTTTTTTATTCTGTGGCGGAAACAAGCTTCCATAAAAAAGCCCGCTTTGTGCGGGTGCAAAATAGGAATGAGACATGCGTCAGCATACAAAGCCATTCGCGTCGGGTGCAAGATAGAGCCCATTGTTTTTTCAGATGAATACAATCGGAGTTATATTAAAAAATGTCCTGGTTCTTTGACATGTGCATCTATCTATCATAAAAGTGCTCCACGGCCTTCTGAAGTGAAGCGATGCGTTCGTCTAAGAAAAATATTCGCATTTAAAACTTAATAAAGTAAAATAACTAAGCCTCCGGCCAAACTAACATATGGATATCCACTTAAGTCTAAAGCACAACTTATGCGAGTAATGGGACATACTGCTGATATTTACACTACACCATGACACACTACGCAACTTCAAGTAGATTGCGTTTGGCCGCAAGCTAGAAATCTACTTTGAATATTTTTCTTAGACAAACAATTTCATATACACCTATGGTATGTTGACTTAAGGGTGAGTAAATCATGGATTATTTAATTTTTGGGGTGAACTGTCCCTTTAAATGACAAGATAACTTGATATTTTTACATTGCAATAAAAAAGAGGTTTACGACCTATAAGCGCACAGCAGGTTATATTCATATATAGTTATTTCATATACAAGGGCCAAATACCATGAGAGTGAGAGTTCCCATTTGAAAGGGAACCAAACATATGGAGCTGGTTATGTTGTGCAAACGTCAAAATGTATTAGCTTACAAATCATACAGTGTGGTAAAATGTGTTTTGAGCCTGTCATAATATAATATTGTGCAAGGAAATGAAAATACGTCTTTATTAATTGATAATCTTCCCCGTAATCATAATTTTGTATGAAAAGACCTAAAAGCACTTGCTGTTTTACTGCCTATAGTGGAATTTCAGGTGGAAACTGCAGTGATTTATACAGTATGTGTATGTATTTATTTATTTCATTTTTTAACATGTCAATTCAGCATATCCCAAAGTTAACACAATAATTCAAGCATAGTCACTGTTTAATAACATTGCGTCTGTGCCTGTTTGACACTGTGACATTTCCTTTGTCACCCAATAATAAATGTTCCAATTGCTGTGTTTAGCTTCAGTTGCTTTGACAGCTAATTGTCATGGCGATTGATATATGCGGCCTCTGTTTTCCTTCAGGTCCTGTTCAACATCAACAAGCTTCAGTCTGCCCAGCAAGAGGAGGGCTGGTTTCGCCTAGGGCCTGACAAATCTAAACACAGTGAATATGAGTGAGTGTATTTTGAATTGTGGCAAATATGTACATCGCCTAAGTAAAACCTTAAAGTTTGGTTGCCACAGCAACAAGTTTTCACCTTTAACGGTTGCCCGTGGAAGAGAACGTTAAGCAAATGAAACAAGGACAATAAAATACAAGGGAAAAAGTGCAACTTTCCCTAGTCTGTTCCTGGGAATTAGTCTGAGCTAACATTAGTCTGAGGATTGTTACGCACTCTTCCCTCAGGATCTCACGGCGTTACGCTTGTGTGTTCTGGTCCATGTGTTGACAGGAAGTACTAATCCTTTCCCTGCCTAAATCCTGGGATTTTTTTCTGTTCATTCGCTCCGTCTCCCCCTCCACCCGGTGCTCCTCTCCACCCATAAGAGATCATTTGGCCACGTGGATTGACAGTGGGGATTATATCTCAAGCTGGCAGGAGGAGTGGGATGGAAAGGCTTATGTAAAAACTCCAGTACGGGGGATTCGGTTGGGTGATGACAAAAGCTATGCGTCATCTGAGAGCTTGTGCGAGGTTGTAGGTAGATTAAGGCAGGAGGTGTTTTCGGGTACACGCCGTGTCAGTGTGTCCACATGAGCAAAGGAGTCACTGACATTCGTACAGTCGTTCATTTATTTATATGCTTGACTTGATTGAACTTACTGTGCAAATGTAGTTCAAGCTCCACATACACAGATGTCTTGAGCACCTTGAGCACACAGTGTTATGTAGACAAGGTGTAATATTGTGTAAATGTTGGAGGCAGATAAAGAAAAACGTTTTCAGCATTTGAGCGTCATAAGTACAGTCTTTTTTTTTAATATTGCTAAAAATTGTTGGACCGTTCCATAATCGTTTCTTCTTAAAGGTACGATTAAATTGTATTTAGGGCATACATGGACTGACTATGCATGATTTCAGGATTAACCCTCATGTACTGCCGAGATGGACTTGTTTGGGGTCACAGATTGACTTCATTGTCCTTAAAGGAGTAGTTGACTTTAAAAAAAAACTTTTGCTGATAATTTACTCACCCCCATGTCATCCAAGATGTCCATGTCATTCTTTCTTCAGTCGAAAAGAAATTAAGGTTTTTGATGAAAACATTCCAGCATTTTTCTCCATATAATGGACTTCAATGGGAACCAAACGGTTCAAGGTCCAAAAGACAGTTTCAGTGCAAACTGTTCAAAGGGCTTTAAACGATTCCAGACGATGAATAAGGGTCTTATGAAGGGTCTCATTAAAAAAAAAAAAATGACAAAATGAAATGAACAAATCATTTCCAGAGTCATCTTGTTCATTTCGTTCATTGAATGAACCAAATGACATGAAAAAAGATTCGTTAATTTTGATAAAAGAGTTCGAATAGGAGTCTCATGCATCACAGAACAGAGCAAGGCGACCATTTGAGCTTATAAAACTTAAACTTTGTTGTTGTTTTTTTTAAATGAGCGATCGCTTCGCTTGATAAGGCCCTTATTCATCATTTGAAATTATTTAAAGCCCTTTGAACAGTTTGCAGTTTTTGGACCTTGAACCGTTTGGTTCCCATTGAAGTCCATTATATGGAGCAAAATCCTGGAATGTTTTCATCAAAAACCTTCATTTCTTTTCGACTGAAGAAAGAAAGACATGGACATCTTGGATGACATGGGGGTAAGTAAATTATCAGCAAAATTTTGGGAGTCCCATGCAGGGATTTTAAGTGTAAAAATAACAGTACTTATTCTAAAATTATAGGATTGGTTTACCTAAAAAAATGATAATTCATCATGTACTCGCCCTCATTGTCGTTCCAAACCTGTTTGACTTTTTTTTTTCTTCCTTGGAACATAACATAAAAAAAAACCATTTTGAAGAATGTTGGTAACCAAAGATGTTTGGTTACCATTTACTTGAATTATATTTTTTTGACCAGTAGAAGTCAAAACCAACATTCTTTTAAATATCTCCTTTATGTTACAAAGCAGAAAGAAAGTCATACACAATTGGAACAACATGAGTGTGAGTAAATTATGACATTTTCATTTGTGAGTGGACTACTGTATCACTTTAACTTCTTTTTTTCTCTGCATACGCTTGAAATTTGTTATTTAATCCTTTTACCTAATCTAAACAGATATTATTAAGCCACTTAACCAAAAGTAATGTAACACATTCCATGTACATTCATTTTGATTAATTTGACTTAATAAGAACTATAACTTCAAATTATAGTTTAAAATTTAATTTATTAATGATTGGGAAAATTTTTTGAGTTTTAATATAATACTTCAATTTGTTTGGGCTATTCAAAGGACCTTGGGCTCTCTAAGACCTCAAACAGAACATGGTTAATTTTGTAAAAGTCTTTTATCAAAATGCTTTACAGTGGTATACAGGATGGTAAAAATGTGTCTATGCATTGTGAATCTAATCTGACAAATGAACCCAAATCTACACTGCCATTCAAAAGTTTGGGTTTGGTAAGATTTTTTAAGTTTGTTTGTTTTCTTATGCTTTCTTACCTAGGTTGCATGTATTTGATCAAAAACACAATAAAACCGTAATATTGTGAAATAGTATCACTGTTTTACATTATGTAAATAATGTAAATATTCTAAACGTTATGATATAATAGGTTATCGCAATTTTATTTTCAAAATTGGCAGATTTCGCCTGCCTTAAATATGCTGATGCACAACCATCTGTTCCTTCTAAACAGTTTTTGCTTTTTTTTCTACTCTGACCAGATTTAAAAAAAAAAAAAAAAACAGGATGGGAATTAAAATGTCACGGCCAATCCTGAACAAAGGATTATTTGACTCTAGGTTTTTGGCCTCATCCAATAAAAAAGCACTGTTTGATAATCATCTCTGACTAATCATGTCCCTATATATATTTGCATCATCTGGGATATTGTTATGAACTTATTTTTATATTTCGTGAGCATACCCCAGAAGTAATTAGTGATTTTTGCGTACGAATTTTAATGTTTTTTATTCATTCTGATGTCATCCTGATGAAAAGTTTTCCATTAAGCTCCTATAATCTCGTGGGTGATCCACTCTCATCTCAGTGAACAAATCAAGCTGTTGTTGTTTTTGTTTATTTTCTCTTTCTCCTCTTTTCACTCCCTCACCGTCTTCTTCCTGATTGGATTTTTGACGGCCCACCATCTGTTGCCTGCTGTTCAGTGACTGGCTGTTATGTTGGCGCTCGCCACACACAAACACTCACACATACTCTCTTCCAATTCTCACCTTCCCTCGAGTATTTCCCATCTTTACAGTGAGAGAGCATGTGGCGTATGGAGTGACTGAATGTATAAGTTACGTAAAATTAATGCTAATATCATCTCCAAGTCACATCATGACAAATCTATTTTTCTATATTTTTCGAAAATAAAAAGTTCCACAGTTCTTCAGATCCTCCTAAAGGATCCCAGTGAACAGAAATTTTTGCAAAAAATGGCTTGTTTAATTCTAAGATGATTCTTAAACAAGGTAGTGCCATATTTAAATTGGCAGGAATAAAAATGAGGCTGTTAGAAATAGAAGTGTAGTGTGTTCAATTGATTGTACTCTAGTTTAACAACTTTCTGATTGTTTATTCCAGCTGATGAGATATCTTACTAAAAATCCAAAAACTCCACAAAACAGTTTTGAAAGTTAAAAAAAATCCATCATTGAGGACCTTCATGTTGTCTGTTGGTCATAAATGGTCATAAACTTAAAGGGAAATTGTACCAAAAAAAAGTAAGTACACATTGATGGCCCAAGACACGAAACGAGCGGTTTGTGTGAGAAAACGAACAGTATTTGTATCGTTTTTATCACTTCCGGTGCTTTCCGGCGCTTGCGCAGACCGAAGCACTCACGCCCTCAGATCAGTTGGACGTGGCTGTTGTTACAAGTGGTAAAAACTATATAAATACTAGGGGTGCAACGGTACAGATAGCCCACGGTACGGTCCGTACCTCGGTTTTTGGGCCACGGTCTCGGTTCGGTTTCGGTACATGTTTTGTGCAGAAAGAGACTGCTATTTCATCCCAAAAATATGTTTTATTTTTCTTATGAGCATAAACAGAATGTCACAGTAGGAAGAACATCAATGTGTATGGAATAAATTAACACTCTAGTCTGTACTGAACAACACTAAGCAATACAACCTCTTCAACTACCACTTATAATATACAAAATGTAAACGAGCACACTTTAAAATATTCAAGTGGATCCCAATTCCAAACCTTGATAACTGGTAAATGAAGTGATCAATGTGAAAGAAAAAGTGCACTTTTACCTTTAACAAAAATTAGCTTGTGGTTTGAATAAAAAGAGCAGAGCAAAATAATATAATAATAAAAAAATACTGCATTCAGGATACAAAGTGCAATGTTACTAATCCACTTTTGAGAGATTCTTGTGCAAAAATATACTGCAGTCAAACATTTGACTGGGTTTGCGTTATGCATCCACTATGTGCTGGGAATGTAGAGAGTAGGCTACGTGGAGCCGGAGGTGAGGCGTTTATTTAGTAAGCGTGAGCGCGCTGGGGCGGGCACGTAACTTACATTCGCAGCCTGACTCATATTATTCAATGTGCGGCGGCTCACTAACAACAGTTGGCTGTTTTGAATGAGACGACCCGTGTGAACGGGGAGCGCTTTATGAACATCTATGACGCGCGAGCAGCGCCGGTCTGTTCGTGTGTCTGTTAGAGTGAGCGCTCGTGAGCGACACACACATAACCTGATTTATACGAGGTTGAACTGGCCGTGTGACAAACAAAGCGGGCATAAGCTGGACACGAGCGCGAGTTCGCGGGCGAATTTAATCCATATATGATATGGATCTAATATAAGGCACACTGTTGTTTTTTGAGAAGATTAAAGGCTTTTAAGTGCGCCTTTTATAGTGCGGAAAATACGGTTAAAGGATCAGCACGAACTCTATGGCAGAACCGAAGTCCCGCGGGACACGAGGTTAGATTGTCCCGTGCAGGGCTGACCGAACGGTCCGGGATTTTACCGTGTACCGTTGCATCCCTAATAAATACTGTTTGTTTTTTCACACAAACCGCTCATTTCGTGTCTTAGGCCATCAATGTGTACTTACTAGAGCCGGGACTTTAACGCGTTAAATTAATTAAGATTAATTAATTACACCAAAAAATTAATGCATTTTATTCGCACTTATTTTTGCACCGCGGAACATTTCTCACTGGATTAGTTTCGGCGGACCGATTATACTGGAGCACCAACTAGAGTTCATGACTTTTTTTACAGTCTATGCTTCAGACAACTAAACAACAAACCACAGTGAACATGAACGAAGAAGCTGACGAGACCGCTTTGGTTGGTCCCGTGGATGGGAAATTTTGTTATAAAAACGAACGGATGGAAGCGTCATTAAGAGCATGGTTGTGTGCAAGCTATGCAACAAGGAATTCGCATATCACATCGACCCTCAAGTTTCGCCTCAACGCAAAAGATATAGACCCCTTTTGCGCTGACGTCACAGTTACGTCACGGCGCTAGCTGGAGGCAAAACAAAGTGAAAACTGGAGGCGGCCAATACAAACCAGCACAGATTCGGCTACATAATAAGGAGCTTAAATAATTGTTACTATTATTAAATGTCATCTTGTTGTGTTGTTTGATGCAAGAATTGATGAAAAATGAATATGCTGTATCTGGAACTTTTATTTCTGGAAAATATTCACATCGTTAAAATCGCACTGTAATGTCACTCTTTACATTGTCGTCGTCTCGGCGCTGGCTCGGCAGAACTGTGGATCGTACACACAAGTCTTGTACAGGACCATATAGGCATCTAAAGATTTATATGCCCTCAGTTTCTATTTACGATTGGTTTCTCTATAAGGTAGGTGTAGAAGTCAGGCCACTCACCCGAGGTAACGTAACATTAATCCTGTCAGATCATCCATGCATTGAGTGAGCGTGTAGGCGGCTACAGGTCTGCCAATCTGGTTCCGTCCGTTAAAAATAACTTTTGGAAATAACAGTCGCGATCCTGGACACTGAGTCACCTAACACATTAAGATAAAATCGGATTTCCTCCAGTCATTGTTAAAAAACAAGCTAACAATCCTTACTAACTAGCTTTAGTGAAGCGGCCAGATGGATCTTTCTGCCTCCACCTAAGCTCCACCCACAAAAAAACATCACCATGTTTACCAACTGTAAAAGGGTCTGCTGGACTTGGTTGAACAAAAATAAACAATATTTTGTTTCTTAAGCTTATGTATTAAGTCATTATTCAATGGTATACTAAAAATCCATGTGAAAAAAAATCTTCTCACTGTTCTCAGTTCAAATATTTATGCAATTTAAATGCGATTAATTTCGATTAATTAATTACAAAGCCTCTAATTAATTAGATTATTTTTTTTAATCGAGTCCCAGCCCTAGTACGTACATTTAAGAGTCATTAAATCTTGTTTAATTTGAACTTCTCTGCGCGTGCTCTTTGAGGTGGTGACCATAGACCTCCATTATATGACTGACAGACAAGAACGGTTTGACCTAAAAATATCAAAATTGAAACTATTACGGAAACAAAGACACCTACATCATGGGTGCCCTTGAGGTAAGCTAAAACATACCAAAAAATAATTTCAAAGTTAACTATCCCTTTAATATTAATGCATTAATTAAACTGATTAATAAACTGCTACATAATATTAGTATGTAATATGTAAAATTGAGTATTTTACCATTACCTAATCATCATACAGTTAGAGTCTATATTGAAATCAGATGAATTGCTTCTAGATAAAACTGTGGATTGTTTTATTTGTGTAGTTATTCTGCTTATAGAGTGCTTCAAATGAGTCATTTATGAGTTTTTAAGACCATTCGGATGCTCCCTACGTGTTCAGGGTTTGCAAGCAGAGCTTGTATAGAGTTTGTACAGCCGTAGCCGTGAGCCATTTTTACTTCATTCATTTCTGAAGCCAAGTTGTCTCTCAATGCTTGCCTCAATATTGCGTTTTTCAGTTGGGTTGCCAAGGTGTCCTCATTTTCTGTTCCATCATGACAGAGTTATAAAACACAGCCACCCACATTTACAGTAATAACATTTACTGTTTGTCTTTTTACGTATCGCTGAACAGAACAGGGTCCTTAATGGAGTCATTCGGCCTAATATTGTTTGTCTCCCATGCTGTGCTTTACTTCCTGGAAAATTTTCACTGTGTTTTCTTCCTCATGAGTAATGTTTTCTTATGTAAAACTATGGGCATTTTATGGGTAAAATCACAATTGGAAAAAAGAGGAGCTGTACAGTATGTCAGTAAGTGCGTTTCTCTTCTTCTTTCCTAGAGGAACTCTGGGTTCTCTGCGGCTTCAGCTACGGCTTCGAGACGAGGTTGTGTTGCCATCCAGCCATTACAAGCCACTCACAGAGCTACTCAGCCAGTCGGTCGGCTCTCAGCTCAACGTGAGTCTGATGCCATTTGGACTGAGCCTTATCTCAGGGAATATGCCTGTGCATTATCTCTCGAATTCACATGGCATATTCCTCATAACAAGATAACAAGACATCATTCGGTGTATGGATTGCAAAATGCAGCACTCGTTGTTATCTGATCTCATTTGTATGCATGTGATGGATACTCTACTCGTGCCTGCAAATGTTAAAGAGACAGGTCACCTAAAAAAAAATTCTCACATCATTTACTCATCCTTACAGTGTGTTGTTTCAAACCAGTATGATAATATTCTGTAAAATGTTCTCTTTTTCAATATATTTTGGGTAGGGATGCACCGATATGAAAATTTTGGCCGATACCGATAACCGATAATTCTTTATATTTGAAAGCCGATAACCGATATATCGGCCGATAAACTTAAATCCAAATTTTTATCTCATTTTGAGAGCCTGATTACAAAAACAAAAGTCTCACAATTAAATCCACGTCCCAAGCGCACAATTATAATGATGTTCTCATTATAGTGTTGTATTGCCGATATGACAGATTTGCGTTGCACATGTTGTCCCGAACCAGATTTTCATTTTTTGAAGAGATTTCAATCATATTTCAAGAAATTCAAAAACATAAACAGTTCTCAACAAGTGTCTCAGCTGAAGGGAATAATACATTATTTATCGGTTTCAATACATCGGCCACATTTTCTTACCAGGCCGATAACGATAACATTAAAAATGAACATATATCGGCCGATACCGATATGCTGGCCGATATATATCGTGCATTCCTAATTTTGGGTATAAAAAGAAAGATGTTGCAAATGAAAACAAACACCAAAGCATGTTCACTGTGATAAATGGGTTATTGTTATAGCTCTCAGTGGTTTATATATTTAAAGCTATTTTATGCATAACCTCATTTGACTGAAATGACTGTGTTAATTGTAGGGAAACTGGCCTGATTTCATCATGCTGATTGACGAGACCACTACAGCTGAGAGCAGACAGGAAGTGGCTAATAATCTGGTGAAGCTGTTTTTGGGTCAAGGGCTTGTCAAGGAGTTCTTGGATGTTCTGTTCAAACTGGAGCTGGATAAGACTAGTAAGCAGATATGAAACATATACACATATGTGTGTGCTTTGGTAACACCCGTGTTAGCAAAAACCTTTCTACATCGGATGTGCACTGTGATGCCAATTGATGGAATGATGTTGTTGTTGTTGTCTTCCAGCTGAACCCAACACACTCTTCCGCAGTAACTCATTAGCATCCAAGTCTATGGAATCATTTTTGAAGGTAAATATACTTATTAATATACATGTGTTAGGGTGACCAGATTTCTGAAATGGAAACTTGGGACATTTCCTAGTTCAGTGGTCAAAATATAATTGAAATCTCACAAAAAAACAAACAAACAAAGAGGGAGAATTTGTCCGGAGTATGTTTGGTTCATTTTGTTCTGTTTTGGTTTCTGTTACACTTTGGCTGAATTTGTTCTACTAGTTTGTTTCCTTATCATTAGTTTCCACACTGCTGTTGTTAGTTCTGTGCATTTAAGTCCTTAGTTCCTCTCAGTTATGTGGTTGTTTTCTTTCATGATTCCCAAGCTCTCCTGGGTTTGCGAGTTATATTGTAATCAAGAGTTTTTCCTGTTATTTTTCTATAGACGTGCGCATTACTACAGCCACACCAGCAAACCGTTACAACTCTAGGGAGAGTTTTACTAATAATACAGTAATAATGACTGAAATATACAAAGCATGAGAACTAGTAAACTACGAAAACAGAACTAAGCAAACCTAACAAACCACCATAGAAGGATTAGAGCCAACAAAAAACAGAGGAACAAACACATGCAGAACACTATTATTATAATTAAGAACTATTAAGATGTTTTTGGGACATAATAATCCTAACTGGTTTTAATACAATTAAATTTACCAAAATCACACTGTTAAAAACAGTAAATAGAAACCATTGCAAAACAGTATTTTATTATAAAAAAATTGTAAAAAAAAAAAAAGTAAAACAAAATAAATATGAGAAGATATGACAAATAAAACTTTTTCTAATAGTATTTAATATACTGTACTATATACAGTGGTGTGAATAAGTGTTTGCCCGCATGCTAAAGTTGCCTAAAAAGAGGAATAATGTTGAAAGGAAAGATGTGAAGAAGAGGAAAGATGTGAATGAATAATGTATCATAAATAAATAAATGTTTTTCCTTAAAATACAGGGTGCATAAGTCACGGCACCCCTATGTTAAATTCCCATAGAGTCAGGCAGATTTTTATTTTTAAAAGCCAGTTATTTCATGGATCCAGGATAATATGCATCCTGATAAAGTTCTCTTGGCCTTTGGAATTAAAATATCCCCACATCATCACACACCATTCACCACACCTAGAGATTGGCATTGGGTACTTTCCAAAAGATCATCTTTCAATGCAAATCAAACCAGCTATTAGGCTAACTGAAGTAAAACCATGCC
The DNA here is from genome assembly GCF_016745375.1 of Pimephales promelas. The sequence continues at coordinate 15,182,286 of NW_024121987.1, forward strand.
AATCTCTAGGTGTGGTGGAAGGTGTGTGATGATGTGGGGATATTTTAATTTAAAAGGCCAAGGGATCATATCAGGATGCATATTATCCTGGATACATGAAATAACTGGCTTTTCAAAAAAAAAAATCTGCCTGACTCTATGGGAATTTAACATAGAGGGCCAATGACTTATGCACCCTGTATTTTAAGGAAAAACATTTATTAATTTATGATACATTATTCATTCACAAAGAAAATTTGTGTCCTTAAAGGTTGGAGTTTTCCTCATTTTTCTAATTAAGGCATTAAGATCAATATCCAAAAGATGATTTTTTTATTCCTCTTTTTAGGCAACTTTAGCATGGGGGCAAACACTTATTCACACCACTGTAGTTTTCTAATAGTATTTAATATTTTTACTTTGTATAGTATATAGTTCAGTGAATATACTGTAAATACAACTTTTTTAAACTTTAAAAAAATATATATGGTTGTGTATCCCAAATTAGGCTCATTATTTTGAATTTTAAGTTCATTTTGTGCATAAAGTTTGGGCTTTCTACAAATGTAATTGATGCAATTGTAATTTAGTTTTTTTTTTTTATTATTATTCATATTAGGGAGTACTATCACTCTTGTAGTTAAGATGTGTATGTGGAAATTACTGCATTTGTGAACATTTAGAGTTGTGTGCATAACAGACCCCTGTTATATGGCAAAAACCGAGACTGTTCCCGGAAAACAAGGAAGTCTGGTCACCCTAATTTGTGTTGCATGTGTTCAGAAATCTTTTAACTAATTTAAAGTGAATATGAAAGCCAGACTTTTGACTTGCAGCATAATGTTTGGTCCACATTATTTATTCTGGCCAAGAACTGTCCACATAGACAGAAAGGGACCATCTTACATTTAGAGAAAAGATTGCAAAGACACACATAAACATATTGATGAATAAATATTCAAGACCAGGAACATGCATTGAGAAATAAAATAGGGTTAATTTGGGTTTATTGTTCAATTTAACTTTATTATGTTTTATTATATTTTATTCCAGCTTTCATGATTTGATTATGTGCAATATTGTCTTCATTTTTCTCACTGCAGGTGGCTGGGATGCAGTATCTGCACAGGCTTCTGGGCCCCATAATAAACCGAATATTTGAAGAAAAGAAATATGTGGAACTGGACCCCAGTAAAGTAGAACTGAAAGAGGCAGGGTAAGACAACTGTGACTAATGGTTATATTTGACATTTTGATGCTTCAAAAAGTCCAATTTCTTAGAATTTGTTTCTGGGTCTTCTGGTATTACAGGTGTGCAGGTTTGCACCGTCAGCAGACTGAGTCTGATATTATTCAGCAGAGCTCCAGCCTCCTGCAGTCGTACCTGTCCGAGCTGCTCACCTCCATCCTGCAGTCGGCCTCCTACTGCCCGCTGCTCATCTGCCAGGCTTTCCATCAACTCTACCTCAGAGTGCAGAGACGCTTCCCTGACCCAGAGTACCGGGTCAGTGATATTCATTTTCCATAAACATTATTTAGGGGTTATATACCATTATATAAGGGTCAACCGGGACATTCTGGATTCATAAGGTGTGTCCTAGTGTCCCAACAGTTAACTACAAATGTAGTTTTGTCCAGTTTTCATCTGTTATACCATCACATTTTTGCCTGGTAAAAATAAAAGTGTCCAAAAATAAAATCCATAGCTTACAAGGACAGAAAGGATAGGTTCAAACTTTCGAATATCACAAAAAATAGACATTAAAGGGATTGTTCACTGATACATATAAATAATGTCATCATTTGCTCACCCTTATGTCATTCCAGACCTGTGTGACTGAATGACTTTCTTGCATCTGCAGAACAAAAAAAGCTGGGGTTTTTTTTTTTAAACAAATGTCTCTGTTTTGTATCCATACAATAAACAGTCAGCGGTGTCCGGTTTTGTTTTAGACCCCTTTTACTTGTATTCAAAAGAGTAATCGTCTAAAATATCGGCTTTTCCATTCCACATACAAAAAAAGGCATACAGTTTTGGAAATAAGAGAATTTAGCAACAAACAGCAGTGCTGAATGAATCCGCATCAGTTAAGTGAATAATTCAGCGACTCACTCATAAAGACAGGCACTTGCTTCATTCCTGAAAGGGTTAGGTCACCCAAAAATGAAAATTCTGTCATTATTTACTCACCCTCAAGTTGTTCCAAACCTCTATGTGTTTATTTGTTCTGCTGAACACAAACAGATCTCAAACAGATCTCATTCCCCATTGACTACCATAGTAGGAAAAAAATACATACTATGGTAGTCAATGGGGAATGAGATCTGTTTGATTAAAACATTTTTCCAAATATCTTCCTTTGTGTTCAGCAGAACAAATAAACACACAGAGGTTTGGAACAACATGAGGGTGAGTAAATACTGACAGAATTTTCATTTTTGGGTGAACTAACCCTTGAATGAATCAGCCAATTTGAACAAATCGATTGAGTGAATAATTAACTGACTCACTCATAAAGACAGTCACTTGCTTCATTCCTGAGTAAATGAGCCAATTTAAAAAAAAATCGGTTGAGTGGATAATTCACTGACTCACTCATAAAGACAGGCACTTGCTTCATTCCTGAATGAATCAGCCAATTTGAACAAATATTCAACTGCTGTGTCTCATTTCAAAGGCTTTGTCCTCCGGAGGTCGCATTTGTTGGCCGCATAAGTCATAGAGGCTGCCTCATTTTAGTAAAGTATATTCCAAAGTCATAAAAAAATGTACACTTTACAAGGAATAACAGTCAATTTTATAATGGCTACTTTTCGGAAATGAGACATCCTTGATGATGTATGCGACCAACAAATGGGACGCAGCCTTCAAAATGAGACACCGCTAATGACTCACTCATTAAGACAGCGATCTACTGATGGTTTTAGTTTCATATTTAAAATTAAATAATAATTTTTTAAAAATTTTATATTTAAAATAGGGCTATGCAAAGATTAATTGTGATTAATCACATCCAAAATAAAAGTGTGTGTTTACATAATATATTTGTGTGTGCTGTGTATAATTATTTTGTATATATTTAAGAAAATGTGTTATTCATATATAAAATATTTATATATAATATAGATTATATATACATTATTTATGTGCAAATAATACTTATATATACATGCATGATGCATGCATATGTATTTAAATATACAAAATAATTATACACAGCACACACATATATTATGTAAACAAAAACTTTTATTTTGGATGCGATTAATCGCAATTAATCTTTGCACAGCCCTAATTTAAAACATTATTCTCGTAACATTTATGAAATTGTAATTGAAGGATAATGCATTTATGCATTCAAAGATGGATTTAGTAGGATACTGGTTTCATTTGATTGGTAACAGCCCTAGTCCCTAGTGTCTTAAATTTAACAATTTGACAAATGATCACATAATCATTTAATAAGGTTTGAAAAAATGCAATTATAAAGGTAAAACATTTAGATCATAGTTTTTTTTTTTAATCACCTGGTTGTATATTTTTCCTCAGAAGGTGAAGTTCATTGCTGTGACCAGCTTCCTGTGTCTGCGGTTCATCTCACCTGCCATCATGTCTCCAAAATTATTCCACCTGCGTGAGAAACATGCTGATGCCCGTACGAGCCGTACACTCCTGCTACTTGCCAAAGTATGACCAGTTTTCAAGGAAACCATTGTTGTGAATACTAGTAACTAGGGCTGTGCAAAAATTAATTGCGATTAATCGCATCCAAAATAAAAGTCTGTGTTTACATAATATATTTGTGTGTGCTTTATATAATTATTTTGTATATATAAATACACACACATGCATGCATATATTTAAGAAAATGTGTTATTCATATATAAAATATTTATATAATATAGATTATGTATTTATAAATATATACAGAATTTCAGTGCAAATAATTCTTAAATATATACATGCATGCATAGGTATTTATATATACAAATTAATTGTATACAGCACACACAAATATATTATGTAAACACAGACTTTTATTTTGGATGCGATTAATCGCAATTAACTTTTGCACAGCCCTACTAGTAATATATTAGCTGAAAAGAGTATCATTAACATCTTTAACGTAATACAAATCAAGCTCAGATCATTTCAGTTAATTGAAAATAAGGTTTTGCACTCACTGTCACAATAACATTAACTATTTAGGTCACAGTATAGTCATGGATTGTGACCTGCATAGATTCATAGACCTAATTATGGTTAACATAATTCGTCATTGTGACTTCCTCGTGTGTTTCCTCAGGCTGTGCAGACTATTGGGAATATGGACACTCTCGCATATTGCTCTAAAGAGCCATGGATGGTCTGTTTGCAGCCAGCCATACAGCAAGGCATCACCCAGCTCAAAGACTTCATCACAAAACTGGTCAACTGCCACGAGTCAGAGGGTGAGCTGCTCTAAATTAGTCATTAGATGAAAAATTGAGTGGACCCCCATGCATGGCTGGAGACTCAGTCATACCTGTCATATCTGATCAATCTTTAGATAATTAATCTCCGTTTTTTTTTTCTTCATCTTTTTTAATATTCTTGTTGAAGCAGCAGGTTTAATCGTGTAATTCATCCAAAAATGAACAGACCCCTAAGAGTCGAGATGGAGCAGACAGTCAAGACCCTAATTTTATTCACTTGTCTTTCTCTTTGCTTTATATTTAAATCAGATCTTGAGCTTCAGACACGAATGAGCTTACAGTGTGGCACTATGGAGAAAGAAGGCTTCCTCTTACTCCACAGGACCAAGGACAAGTGTATGCCCATGACATCACCCTTTAAGAAGTACTATGTCACGCTCAGTAAAGACACTCTGTCCTACTCGCGGACGCAACACTCTAAGGTAGGTAGAACTGATGGCTTGATTTTAAAGGGATAGTTCAACCAAAAATTCTGTCATTAAATACTCACCCTCACGTCGTTCCAAACCCGTGAGACTTTTTTCATCTTCAGAACACAAATGAAGGTCATTTTGATTAAATCCGAGAGCTCTCGGTCCCTCCATCGACAGCTACGCAACTACTGTACCACTTTGACGCTTCAAAAAGTTAATAAAGAGATTGTAAGACTTATCGATATCAATTGAACAGTTTAGTCCAAATTTTCTGAAGACTCAATCGCTTTATATGATAAATCTTGTATTCACACATTAACAATTATTAACTCACACATCCGTTGTGGTAAACAGAAGCTCAAGCATGTTCACTTGATGTTTGAGAACCAATGAGGTTAATTTTTCTGTGTTTATCCAGCATATTTAATCTTCATTAAAACCAGTCAGGTTCATTTTTGTGTGTTACGCACCACACTTGAGCGAGGTTCATTCTCACGTGTTACGTTTTCGTGCGTCAAGCAGGTTCGGTTGAGCTTGTGTTTGTGTTCGCTGATCAATGTCAATGATAGAGCCCCTACAGCAAGGAAGCTGTATTCCCTAAAATGGAGATTCTTTGTATCTTGGTGTGAGCAGCGCCACCTGAACCCAGTCAACTGTCCTGTTGGTTCAGTGCTAGAGTTCCTTCAAGAACGCTTTTCACCGGGTTGGACATCGGCTATACTAAAGGTATATGTGGCTGCCATTTCAGCTAGCCACATACCTTTGGATGGAGCTTCTACTGGGAGACATCCTCTGGTATCTCGGCTCTTGCGAGATGCCAGATGGCTGAGGTCTATCTGTTGGTCACAAGTTTCTTGGGACTTAGCATTGGTCTTGGAAGCAATAGTAGAAGAACGTTTGAGCTGAAAAAATGCTGATTCTTAAAGTTACTCACTTACTAATATTTGTATTAAGAGAGTATGACTGTGCGTTCACACCGGACGCGAATAGCGTGTCAAATTCGCGTCTACCACATCTAGTTTGATGCTTGACCACTTTGTGTTAATTTGTGCGTCAAGAGTGAAACTGACGCGCGTAAAAACAAAAGTTTGAAGCGGAATTTACGCGCGCGTCAGAATGGAAATCCGTTGGCGGCCATTTTTTATGTCGACCGAGCATTCATCGAGAGAGTCACCGCTCTGTATTTGCTCTGGAGAGCAGAACGGTGGCGTGGGGATCATCGTTGCCGTATTTGTGTCCACTGGACCCTTTGGAGGCAAACCGTTTGGCGAGTTTCACCATTTGCTCGCTCCAGGAGCTGCGCCTACATGACGGCCGCTGTCAGCGGTACTTCCGCCTGTCCCGCGCCCAGTTTGATGACCTGTTGTAATACATCAGAGCGAGGATCACCCTTGCCCTCATCCATTTATTTTTGTTTTGATGATAAATAGAGCCAGCCTCCAAAATAGAGCCCTGCACGGGCCTCAAATCTAGGCCCTAGCCCGGCCCTGGCCCGAGACGTCCAGGCCCTAGCCCGGCACGTGTCCGACAGCTCATCAGAATGATCAGCATGAATGAACCTATCAGTACGATAGGTTATAAAACGTCTTTCTATGTTTGCTTTTCAATAGTCATCTTCTCATATTTTATTTTAAGTAATATCTAAAATAGGCTATAAAAAAGATAAGCCTAAAACAGGCCCGAGGCCCGGCCCGCGTGTGAACTATTACGTTAAAATTTGCCCGAAGCCCGGCCCGAGGACTGTAAATAAGTCTGAAATGCAGGCCTCTACTCCAAAAGTTATTAACCTGTCCTGTGATTTTTTTTCTCTCTCATGTCCAGACACAAACTTATGCACATATATTGATTGTCTTTACATCATAATAATATTTCATATAATCTAGATATGGAATAAATAACATTCAATAGAAAATGAACATGTCTTGATTATTGAAATAAAGTTTTGAGTGATAAAATAGTTGCTTTGTTGCACATTAGAACCACACCAGGCATTTAGTCATACTGTATTACAAAATAATTTATTGAAGCATCCAGATACTTCACCACGTGAGCAAGCAGCTAGCCTCCTGATTGTTTAACATGGCGCGAATTTGACGCCAAAGTTCAGATTATTCAACTCGGGAGGCAGATGCGAATTCGCATCAAACATGTGAATGCAAAAATAGCACTAACTAAATAATTTGCGCTTAACGCACCAGACGCTCAATTCGCGCCATTCGTGCGAACTTGACGCGCGTATTTGCTTCTACCGCGCCGTAGGAATTTTTTATGCTTGTAGCGTGTCTTTGCATTGACGCTTTTCGCGTCTGGTGTGAACGCACCATGACTTCTCAAGTCAAGTCACCTTCATTTATAAAGCGCTTTTAACTTGTTGTATACAGTAGCCACTTCCTGCTTAGACTTTGCTCCAGGTTTCAGAGCTATACTGCACCCCAGAGCAGACTATGTTCCAAAAGTTTCTCCTATGGCAGTCAGCTACCAGTCTTGCAGGCTTTCTTCCCTCCGCCCGACACAAGAGCAAGAAAGGCTGCATTTGCTATGTGTGGTCCAATGCTTTGAGGATCCACAGTACATCCGCGGCTCAGGCCAGTGGTGTAAGTCCTCTCAGCTTCTGTCTGCTTTGGTGGCCAAAATAAATGGAATGATGTGACAAAACATGGAATCTTTCATTGGATCACTGACACAGTCTCCCTTTCCTATGAGGCACGCGGAATGGCTTCACCTCTAAGAGTTAGGGGCCACTCAACTAGAAGTGTTGTGTCCTCCAAAGCTCTTGCTAGGGGTGCATCCTTGCAAGATGTTTGTGCTGTCCTCCACACACACACAGTCTTCAGGTTTTAAAGTCTGGACATGAATTCAACCCCAGGGTCTCAAGTCCTTCAGGGTTGATCCGTAGCCTTGTGTGTCAGATGCTGTCCCATGTGATCACATCCACTGTTTAGGCAAAGTCACATGAGGTTTTTGTGTTTCCTTGTGATTTGTGTCTTCTTATCAGATAAAATTTTTTTAATGCTCATCCAATGAATGCGCATCTTAGCGTTTCATTCTAGCATTATTTATGCGATATCCCAAAATACCAAAATAGAAGGACGGAAACATAGCTAACGTCAGTGAAGAGCATGATTTAGATGAAATATAAGCTGTGGCAAAAAAAAGTCTATAGAAACACCCATATATACTGTATAAGTTATGTTAAGCAGGCTCTGGTTTCTCCATCTTTAGAAGAGCTCATCTATTTCGCTGCCAAAGATCCGGGCGGTAGAGAAGGTGGAGGAGAAGTGCTTCGGTAATGCCAACGTCATGCAGATTATCTCAAGCGAAGACTCGGGCCAGCAGGAAACCCTGTACCTCGACTGCAAAGTTAGTATTGCTCTGGATTCACAAATAAAACGTGAATGTGGCTATTCATAGACACTGACTCAGATATGTTTGTTGTTGTTGAGATTGTAAGAATGGGCCCTAAAAAAATGGGTTATTTGATGTCTCATTGTTTCATTGTTTTGTACTCTTTGTCTCTCTGTGTGACTGTAGAGTGTAAATGAGTTGAATCACTGGCTGTCAGCTTTGAGGAAAGCCTGCAGTCACAACACAAACACTATGAGCTGCTATCATCCTGGCATCTATAAAGCAGACAGATGGAGCTGCTGCCATCAGAAGGAGAAATCAGGTACTGCAAATATTAGATGATGTACAAGCAAGCCAGGCTTGTGATCTGTTTGGGGTTGGTAAGATGTTTTTGAAAAGTCTCTTATGCAGTAAGGCTGCATTTATTTGATTAAAAATACGGTAGGAAAACAGTAATATTGTGAAATAATATTACAATTTAAAATAACTGTTTTCTATTTGAATATACTTTGAAATGCTATTTGTTCCTGTGATGGAAAAGTTCAGTCTTCCAGTCTTCAGTGTCACGTGATCCTTCAGAAATCATTCTAATATGCTGATTTGCCGGTCAATAGACATTTCCTATTTTTAATTTTAATGTTGAAAATGGTTGTCCTGCTTAATGTTTTTGTAAAAACCATGACATTTAGGATTCTCTGATGAATAAAAAGTTTAAAAGAAAAAGATTTATTTGAAATAGAAATCTTATAGATAGAAAGATGATTAGAAAGATATAATAGAAAGGTGTGCTACTTTGATGTCATACAAAGATTAGTCCGTGCAGCGCTGCTTCAAGTTGAACACACCTCTAGTTTCTTGGGTTTAATTTTCGGTCTCATTAGTTCCCTTGGTTTCTGATTGTCTTGTTAGTTTCCATAGCTACTGATTATGTTTGCCACCTGTTTCTTGTAATATTGGGTGCTTCTCAAACAGAAGACTGCATCTCAGGGGCTCTTTACACAACATCGTTTTCAACTAAAAACATAAAAATTTGTATGCGTTTTGGACGTTCATTTACACAGCATTAAGTCCCTGTTTACACGAGAACTCTCGTGGGTGAAAACGTAAAAATATTTTAACGGATGTGCCTTTCGTTAACACTGCGACGGCGTTTTTGGGGCTTAAAAACGCGAAAAAGTGAAACCACCCTCCAGAGTGGAAATCAAAAATGGTCCACCGTCGCGTTCCTGTGTCAAGGGTAAAAACGCAAAAGTCTGCTTGACAGTGAAGGTTGTACGCAGGCACACGGACTTGGTGTTTTTGTGTGGCAGTGCTCCACATCGCCACCTAGCTGCCTGGAGTGCATACTACATTAAATTTCAAACACTTTTGCGTCACCATATGCACACGGATTTCCCACCCAAAAGGCTTGTCTAAACGCAGAATAAAAAGTGATAACGCGACACCAATTTTGCGTTTTCTCTTCAAAATCGTTTCCGTGTAAACAAAGCCTTAGGCCGTGTGTCCACCAAAGCGTTTTTCCACGCGCCTGGCATATGTTTTCAATTGTTTTCAATGGGAGCGCCCCGTTTTTTTAAAGGCCATGGGCGTACCGAGGCGCTGAGCACTTTCTTCACGCTGAAGCGCCGAGCACCCAGCGTTTTTACTGGTCCCTAGGAGTTGAAAAATGTTCAACTTTGGATAAAACGCAGCGCTCATCACTGTCACTTTTTACCCAGCCGTCCAATCACAGTGGAGGAGGGGCGGGACTAATACCACACCGACCAACTGTCAACATTCAAACTGCTTCGGATATTATGTATCATAGCAACGAAACGTCTCAACGGAAGAAACGCTGCGCTGCCAAAACGCTCTCAAGCGCCCAAAGCACGGCGTCTTCAGCAGAGCGTCTAGCGTTTTCAGCTGGCTAAAAACGCTTTGGTGGACACACGGCCTTAGGGTGGCTGAAAAACGCAAAACGCAAACGGTCTCCATTTAAACAATAAAAATCACAAGTCATGGAAGTGCGTATTACATGTTCAGTCTATAGTGTTTCGTCGCCATCTAATGGCCTGCCAGCAGAATACACCGTTTTTAGTCATTTTAGCGTGTGTGAATGAGGATCGCTTTGACAATGGTGTCGCCTGTACATGGAAAACTCAAAGGAAAAACTTCTCCGTTTTAAGTATATTGTTGTCGTGTAAACCCTTAGTAAATCCCAATTTATACTTCTGCGTCAAACTCACGGCGTAGCTACGTCGTAGTCTGTGTGTAGCGTGCGTACCCTGACGTGCACCTCTCCAAAAATGTAACAACGCGTCATTTTTACGCGTATCGCAAGCGCTGTGGTTAGCTTGAACCGCTCCCCGGGTTTCACACGCTCCCTCTGCATGTGTAATTGCACGTCAATGCGGACAGTGATGCAGAAGTATAAATGAAAACAAACGTGTAGTCTACAGTGCAGAGGCTCCGGCGTAGGTCCGAGGCAGAGGTATAAATCAGCCTTTAGGCTGTAGATCCTTGGAAATCAGCCTTCGTTTTGTGTCCTTCATTCAGCTCATTCTGAAGGATGCATCGAGCGGAGCCTTCTCGTACTTCAATCACCCACAATCCTTTGCACACATTCCAATTCCCGAAAAGAAGAACCGTCGGAAAAAACGAGTCGGCACTGAGCTCATTATGTAATGTAAGACAAAAATAATGTTTGTGGAGATGAAGGCATACATGCCATTGTTTTTTTTGGGTGTCAATTAATCACTTAACGCTAAACTGTATATAATGTAAGTAGAGCCCGACCGATAAAGGATTTTGAAGGCCGATACCGATACAAATATTTGTTGGTTTTAAAATTCGATATTCCGATATATCGGCCGATATTTTTATTTATTTATTTTCAGAAGCGCGCAACAAAAAACTATCAGCAGTTTGCAGGATGTGTGGCGCGTTATAAACGAGGGATGGTGTAGAGTGCCCTCTGACATACACTCATGACATGGTAGAAGCGCATTTCGTCCATTTTTATTTTATTTTTGAAATATTCATTTATCGGCCATTATAACTGCCGATACCGATAGATTGGAAAATGACTAATATGGGGCGATAATATCGGCCAGCCTATATATCGGTCTGGCTCTAAATGTAAGCTACTGGGAGAACACAGATGGTTTTCGTTAATATAAAGATTCTTAATATAAAGATAGTATTTGTATGCCGTGACCATGGGGGAAGGAAGATGTCTGACGTCGCCATACGCACTTACTAGAGTAGACTGTCTCATTCGAGTGTTCATTGCTGAGGAGGGTTCCAGCCTAAGAAGCCTCAAAAGGTCTGGTCCTCTAAGTGGACGCAGCCTTCTGTTTGAGAAGGACCTATCTTTGGTTTGTCGGTTAATGTTCTTGTGTTAATGCAAGCTGTTATGCTGTCCTTTTGTTTCTCCTGTTGATTACTGCTGTTTTAAGAATCCCTTTCGCTGCTCTCTTTATTAATTTCCACTGCTACATGACAATTATAGACTTATCTTAAACGTCTTTACAGTCACTTTTGATCAATTTAATGCATCCTTTCAAAATAAAATTAATATATATATTTTTTTTAAATCTTACTAAACTGCACTGATGAACTCTTTGTTCATAGACCAAGGCTGTGATAAAACCAGACATGGAGTAACTCTGCAGGAGTGGTATGATCCTCTGGACCCAGACTTGGAGGCTCAGCTCATCTATCAACATCTCAGTAGTGTCCAGGATGCCATGCGGTAATGTTGCATTAACATAACGGGCCTGCGTATTTTGTTATGACAGCTGAAATGATTGATTCAAGTACATAATTCAATGCAATAATAATTCAAATAGAAGTCATTTATACATAGCAGTTCAACATGCACGTCAGCTTGGTAATAACTTCTAAATTTGTGTAAAATCCATGCAAATTACTTATAGATCCAGGCCATCTATAAATTATGTAAGTTAAAAGTTTTGTACTTTTTTGCAGAGATAAGTATTTTAAGTTGAGAGAGCAGCAGGGAGTTCAGGAAGCAGATTCAGTAAGAGGTAAGTTATCAAGCCTGCCGGACACAGTGGCTTTTACCCCTTTCTGCATTTCTTTCAGCGATGTTATCATTAAAGGGTCATGAAACCCCCCTCTTTCAGCTCAAATCTAGCTCACAATCTTTTTGAAAAATGCAACTTAAATGGGCGTGGATAGCTGTGAGAAGAAGGGAGAGGAGTGGGTGTGGTCTGGCCATCACTGCCTTCGGCAATGTCCCATGCATATCGACGGTCACTTAAAGGGATACTCCACTTTTTTGGGAATAGGCTCATTTTACAGTTGGGTTTTACCGTTTTCTAATGTATTCAGCCAATTTTTTTTTTATATTTAGAAGAATATCAGTAACCAGACAGTTTCTGGTCTCATTGACTTCCATAATATATATTTTTTTCCTACTATGGAAGTCAATGAGACCAGAAACTGTCTGGTTACTGATATTCTGGTTACTGTCTGGTTACGAAAAAAACCCTGCTATTAAATCTAACAGATGCTAACATTGTCTTCAATGGTGTTCAACACACATACCTCTGTTAAAATCTTGGTTTGTGGTTTCAGGACCCTTTAAGTTTAAATATTAGATGAAAAACTTAAAGTGCCCCTATTATGCTATTTTAAAGTTTTCTAATTTTGTTTTGGAGTTCTCTTAGAATGGGTTTACATGCATCCAATGTCAAAAAACACCTCTTGAAGGTGTTTAAAGTCCTCTCTTAAAGTCCTCTTAAAGTAATTTTGGTAATATTTGTGTCTCGATGTTAATTGTTTTTGTGAAATGTGAATTATTACTTGGCTATTATTAGTAACAAATTCCGTTGCTAAAATGATTAAAACTGAAATAAAAATCGATCTCTGAGCTGGTGTGAGTGAGTGAGTGGAGGCGGGGCTAAGGGCTGAGGCATCTGTGGAGGTAAAATCAAGCTATTTTAAAGGGATACTCCACTTTTTTTTGGAAATAGGCTCATTTTACCACTCCCCGAGAGTTAAACAGTTGAGTTTTACCGTTTTCAAAACCATTCAGCCGATTTTCTGATATTTAGAAGAATATCAGTAACCAGACAGTTTCTGGTCTCATTGACTTCCATAATAGGAAAAAAATATATACTATGGAAGTCAATGAGACCAGAAACTGTCTGTTTACTGATATTCTTCTAAATATCAAAAAATTGTCTGAATACATTCGAAAACGGTAAAACTCAACTGTTTAACTCTGGGGGAGTGGTAAAATTAGCCTATTTCCAAAAAAAGTGGAGTATCCCTTTAAGGCACAAAGAAATAAAAAACCTTTAAATATGTCATTTTGGTGATCAAAGATGAGTTTTAAACGATACAATTATTGACTACAGGGGGACTTTAACACCTAAAATGAAATTTGAGGAAAATACTATAATGATATATAAACAACTTAATGAACCATTTGTTATCATTGATCTTACAGACCAGAAGAAAGCAGATGGACTATCAAATCTCTTCAGTATTCTCCAAGACCTACATGATGCACATGCGGCGGTGGAGGAAGAGGAAAGACTGAAGAATAAAAACTTTTTCTTGGAATTACAAACGTAAACAAAAGGACTTTTTGCTTTGCATTCATAATTCACAGTGTCATTCAGTCACTGAGCACATCAACGCAGGATTCAGAACAAGAAATCTAAAAAAGAGCTGTAAGTTGGATTAGTTCACGTGTTCTTGAACGTTTGAACCGATTTTTGGTGCGTAAATGGATATTTAGAGGGCTGTGATCACAATCCCTTTATTAAGGATAGTCGTGGTGTGTATTTGGTATTAAGGTAAGCTGAATTTCAGCATTGTTTTAACTTACTGCAATGATTCCAGTAGGTTGGCAACTTAACAACAGTGTCTTGTTGGCATTTCTGCAGGTTTTAACATGCATTCAGACATAGTATATTGGTTTTAACTTTGATTTGAATTTAATCGTATGCATGTCAGCTCTTCCTTTGTACAATTTTTTACATTTAAATCAGTTTTCTTAATGTTTTTAGATTTTAAAGATGATTTGATTTTGATATTTTTTTTAAAATATATATAGATCTTGGATCTAAATGCCATACAACACTGCCATTCCTGCTGTCTCAATACCTTGTTCGTATCATGTGTCATGTTTTGGATGTATTGATGTTCTGTCTTTTTATGATATGTACCCTAAACAAGTATGCATTGTGCATTCCACAAAAACAGTGTAACACAAAAATGTGGAAAATGTTCACAGTGTTTTTTTTATTATGAAAAAATATCGATAGTAGTGGTAATTCCCCACTAGGTGGCAATACAGTGTTACTCATTCGAATGCTGAATTCGGACACAGTATAGCAGTGCTTGTAAATACAAGACTGTTGAAACTAGTTGTAGAAGATTATCATGAACTTTTCTATTGGATGGTGTTTTAAAAAAATCTTCTCCAGTCGTATTTAATTATGTGCACTACACAAATCTAGGCTCGCCAACACAATGCATAATGTAAGTTCAAACTTTAATTGTTTGATTTAACTATCAAGGATGTAGTAAATAAATTCACAATTCTCTGTTTTCATGCACCGTCACCTTCATATTGCTTGAAACCTGTATGATCTCTTGTCTTTTTTGCCAGTTGCATTAAGAAATATAACTGTGTTAATAAATAATCTTGCACATTCTGCAAAATACCTCTTTTGTGTTCCATGGAAGTAAGTGTTTATGGCTTTGGATAGTCCTTGTTTAGGAAATACAACTGGAATTGTTTTTATACGGTATATGAAAAATGATTTAATATAATCACTGAGCATGCAATCAAGTCCAGGGACAGTATACTGTCAATTATGAATTGAGTATATTTGGATCACATTATTATTATTATTTGTATTTATTAATTCAATTGTGCGTTCATATTATTCATTTCTTATTAGTTTGAGACTTGCATTTACAGCTTGAGTCAGTTAAAGTGGTGCCTTATGTTTACAAGAAAGAATGTGCTTCCTGTTTCCCTTCAGTAGTCGTTTGAAACATGACCAGCGCTCTGTTATTTTCTCTTTCTTTCTCCACCTCTCTCAGTCTGTTTTCCTCTCCCTGTGTTTTCTTTTGATGGAAACACATTATTGTGTTCCACTCCCTTCTGTACTATTAAAGACAGGCACTATTATTTCACATGCTAAAGAGGAGAGTCTGGTTGGAGGAATTTATTTAGGTAGTAGCTCTGTGTTGATGCTTATTTTGAAATAGGAATAGCATGCAAGAATTTTTGATTATGAGGAATTTAATAACTGACCAGCTAAAATGGAGTTGGTTATACAGTAATATTGCTGGATCTTCATCTTGTTCTACTTTTCTGACCTTTTCCTCAACTATATTTTAAAGCCATTTAAGCCTGTTTTATTTTCCTCGTGATCAAGAACATGTTTGTGGAAATGTTCATGCAGCAATCAATAAAAACGGCATGACAATTAAAACATCTCTCACCTTTTTTTCCTTTGGCAAATTGCTTTTGTTCCTCTTTTATAAGCTGCTTTGAATAAAAGTGTCTGCTAAATGCATGTAAATATATCCTCTTTTTTTTACAATTGAGGAATATCAATGGGACTCTTGAAAATCTTAACCTCTTTCAAAAGTAAAAATCTGTTTAGTTTTAATTTTACTATTTTTATGTATCACACAAACAATTTAACTGTAGATATTTAAATTCAGGCTATTTAGACTTTTCAGGGTTTCAGGGTTGCAAGAAACAAACAAATAAATAAATAACATTTTTTTTATTTGATGTCTGTCATGCTGAGATTTCTATTTTTTTATATTTATATTATCTATGATATTTTTCTGACTGATTGAGGTGATGTTTTTTTTTTCTTTCTTCCTTTTTGTTTCCTTGCAATAATTTTTTTTTTTTTCATTTTTTAATCTCAATATAATGTGGCTGTGTTGTGGGCAGTTTTGGTCTTTATTCATTCATTTAATTCATGACCGGAAATGCATAAATTCCACAGCAGCTGGACAATTTTTTTTTTTTTTTTTTTTTTTGAATTTCCGGAATTTGTTGCAGCCAAGATTCAATAAAAACATGGTGACGACTTAGAAACAAATAGAATTTACATTAAACAACTCTAAATAATTGACATGTCTTGATTTTTGCTCGGTGTAATTACGTTTTATTTTATTTATTTATTTAAACCAGCTCTGGGTCGCATTTGTGTTGGAAAAAGACAACAACAACAACAAAAACTGTCATACAGCCAAGTCGTAAACATTTCCAGTGTGATCGCTACGATAATTTATTTCGCTCATCAGTCGAATTCGGAATTTCGGAAACAATGTCCGAAAATACCGGTTTTGTTCAATCAATTCATTGAAAAGATTCGACTCAAATGAACGATTCGCGAGCCGGACATTTCTAAACGGCCCCCTGTCTGAAGGCTTTTACCCCTCCTGCTTAACGAGCCTCATCTATTCTATTCAAGAACCATTTGCTCACCACTGACACACTTTCGTGTGTGTAAATAAAAGAGCTTTCCTAAAATGTGCCGGTGCCTGTGAACCTCGCATCCTGTCTCACTCCCACTGGCAGCTTTAGCTCAGCATCCATATTTTTCGCATCCGTGTGGGAGAGAGAGAGAGAGGGAGGGAGAGGGAGAGAGAGAGAGAGAGAGAGAGCGAGAGCGGAGCGAAGGGAGTGGCAGACGCTGACAAATCTCATGCCGGGAAGCCGACTGAGCCATCCCTGATTCCCTGCACAGATTCATCTGAAGTTCGCCGGCACCGACTTCTTTTTAATTCACAGGATTTGGACTTCATAAGGTAATAGTGCTGTTTGTGAGAACGGGTCTCGTTTGTGTTGCTTGACAGGGGCGTGTGAAGAGGGTCGCGAGCGCGCCGCAGTGAAGAGCCAAAACAATAGAGCAGCAGAGTCTACGGCGCAGAAATGAGCTAGTACAATAAACTTCCGTCTCTTTTAGGACACATTATTCGGTTTATGCTCTATTAATCTCTGTTTTTAAGTGGAATTCACGTACTGAGTTTTTAACGGAGTTAATTTGGGGTTTGGAAGGCAGCTGTGGTGACAGCATGTCGAAACTGCCGACCTCACTGGATAATGGGTTTCATTTCACAGATATGCTAGAGTGACCTTGCTAGATTACTGATTTATCACTTAGAAAATATTGCATTAGCGAAAACAACGCGTTTACAGTCTGTCAGTGTCGATTACTTTGTTACAGCTTCATTCAAACAATAAAATGTGTTTTTTGTGTGTCCTCCTTTGCCCCTGAAGCATCACATTATTGATGCTGTGGCTCAGCTAGTATCCTTGTTAATGAACTGACATGGGCCATGCAAGGCCATTCATTTAGCAAATTGCACCCAGTCAATATGATCTGTGTATTGGCCTTTGCCTCACTGTTTGTGTTGAATGCTCATTGTGGTTGTTTTCAGTCCCACAGGTAGAATGGAGAAGGATATCCGCCATCCTCACATTTAGTGCCTCGATTATATAAAGATAACCCTAAATAAGCTGCGAAACTTGAAGTTTCTCCAGTGGACATAATGAACATGCTAAAGTCCAGTGGCTTGAAGATCCCTGGCAGGGGTCCTAAACACTCCAGTCCAGTGGGACGAACAACTGCTGGCCCATCAACCAGTCCTGCGGCTCAAAAAGACAGTAAGTCAGCTTCTTTTAGTCCGGAGTCGGACCCTCTACGAGCAATGATATGTCTCATCATATTACCTGTCACTAGGACCAGACAGAATCTTCAGTTATTTCTGCACCAGTGTTAGTATTATTAATATATGCTATTATATTATTTATTGATTTTTTTTTTTGAATTGGCTTTTCTTATTATATTTCTAACTTTTAGAAATTTATTTTCCAAATCTAAGTTTAATTTGTAGTAATTTTATTTTGTTTAGGTTTAGTGTTGTCATTTCTATTAGTTTATTTTTCACTATTTCTATTTAGCTTTAATTTATTTTTATTTCAGTTTAAGTTTTCTAATTATTTGCAAAAAGCCACTTTTTAAAAAAAGTTTGATCTAATATTTATATTTTATTTTATTTCAGCTTTTATTTCAGCTGTTGAATATGACTTTAATAGTTTTATTTATAGTTAATATCTACTCTGTTCTCCATTGATTTTTAAAAATGTATTTTTATGAATGGGGGAGGGGTCGATTTGAGCATAAGAAAATGCATTAAACAAAGCTAAGTGTACCAGCCTATAATGAACAAGCCTAAATAATTAATGAAATTATTAAAGGAAGTGAACTTCTGCAGAGATCTGTGTTGCTATCTCCTTAATTCTATGGTTGCAGATTCCGGCTTGTTACCATTAAAACACTATCATGATTCTTTTTTTTTAGGCATGTTTATGTGGAAAACCATGGTATATGAGCATATGTATAATTCACTACAATGGTATATCAAAATACCATTGTTTTATCATCTGATACCATCGCTGTATTGTAGCACCACCACAAGTACCGTCAGATTTGCAGTGGTGTGATTTAAATTTTCAATTTTTTTCTGAAATTGAACTAGAGAAGCTGAAGTGCATTTTTCCTACTGTCTACACTACCATTCAAAAAAATTGAGGACAGTACAATTATTTTAATACCTTTATTTAGCAATGACACATACAGTGGTGTGAATAAGTGTTTGCCCCCATGCTAAAGTTGCCTAAAAAGAGGAATAAAAAATCATCTTTTGGATATTGATCTTAATGCCTTAATTAGAAAAATGAGGAAAACTCCAACCTTTAAGGACACCAATTTTCTTTGTGAATGAATAATGTATCATAAATAAATAAATGTTTTTCCTTAAAATACAGGGTGCATAAGTCAGGGCACCCCTATGTTAAATTCCCATAGAGTCAGGCAGATTTTTATTTTTAAAAGCCAGTTATTTCATGGATCCAGGATAATATGCATCCTGATAAAGTTCCCTTGGCCTTTGGAATTAAAATATCCCCACATCATCACACACCTTCCACCACACCTAGAGATTGACATGGTTTTACCTCAGTTAGCCTAATAGCTGGTTTGATTTGCATTGAAAGATGATCTTATGGAAAGTACCCCATGCCAATCATGCCAAGGCATTAAGATCAATATCCAAAAGATGATTTTTTTTATTCCTCTTTTTAGGCAACTTTAGCATGGGTGCCAACACTTATTCACACCACTGTACAAGTGATCAAAAGTGACAGAAAAAAAAAATGCTGGAAATTCAGCTTTGCAATCACAGGAATAAATTAAATTTTTAAATATATTAAAATAGAAAAGCCAGGGCAGATTAGGATTGGCCGTGGCCAGCATGACTGACGCTCAGGACAATCGACAGAACTATGGTTTCTATCGGGCCAGTCCCGCATTGTCATGAAAGTTTATCCTTTCATCATGTTTTTAAACCTTTCAAATTTAAATATTCAAGCGTAAGAAGACACAAAAGATCATCAATTTTATTCACTGCGTGATCATTTTAGTGTGATCACACATCCAAAGCACACAAATCCGTGTATCCATGTAAACATAGTTAGTTACATCTTAAATGAGCGTAAACAGTTGAGAAATAAAATGCTTGTGAGTCAGTAAATTGGATCTGTGCAGCTCGTAAATTGACTGCAGCCTAATATACCTGCTGCGCTGCTGTATGTTTTAAAGTTAATCAGTTAATTAACCAACAAAAGTCCAAATAATCACTCACTACTCTTAATCCGAACCAATAACTTTTGTAACTTTAATAAGGATTAAGGATTTAAGGATAAGGATTAATTTATATTTAATTTATACAGTCAACAAAATATTTTTACATTTGATCACTTTCTTTATGTACCTGAAAACTATTGTTAGACCTACCTTAAAAGCACTGTTTATTTCATATACATGTTTGTTCTTTTGTATTTATGTATGCCTGTTGAATGTTAAATGGAACATTCCAGGTTCTATAGAAATGTTTTCATGATGCTGCAATAAACTAACTAGGATACCTTAATGTATGCGCTTTTGAACTTTGCTCGTTCAAAACATGATTAAAAAATATTGCTATATATTTAAACCTATTTAAAACCATTAAATAATCTGTAGTTCTACAATAGTAGAACAATAGTGTAGCATAATTTGATTGCTCTTCATCTAGATGTGAGCTTTATACAAAATGGTAGACCATTTGAGAAGAGCAATGGGTGTAAATCACTTTAATTCTTGACAATTTGATCTGAGTTGTGGTTTATGGTGATAAATGTGCTTAATTATATTTCGAGTCAGATGACAAGCGCTGACACTGGTGACACAGACATTTGTTACATAAATCACAGTGAGCTAATCCCTGCCTCAGTGATGTGGCCGACCTCACATCCAGCCACGACGAGACCAGACCATGTTATTTACATTAGTTTGTGTGTCAGCCAGAAGAGTGCCATGGTTCAAGCAGACTGGAATGCTTTGTTCGTAGAACACACACACATACAGGAAGTGCAGTGAAAATCAGGTGTTGTACTGCTGCTCAAATAAAGAAGTCATCATACATTTGATTCCTAAAAACAAGTTTACAAACTAGGCATTTTACGCAAAACTCTTTTTATACCAGCCTTTTGGTCTGTACTAACAACATGTATTGTACATTTAAACAAAAGCAGTTCATGATATGTATGATTGTGTTGGTGAAACGTGGTAACCTGTCTGTTTTTAAAAAAAAAATGTATACTATGGTAAATAATGTGTTGTATCCTGTGGTCTTAACACTACCCGTCTGTTATACGAACGAAATGCACTAGACTTGATCATATTTATCTGGCTGTTCTCTGAGACCAAAGAAGAAGAGTGTGTGCTTGTGACAAAAATGTGAATGCAAAAATGCACTTCAAAGTTATTCAGCTAATACTTTTTTTAACGAGGTTTCATAAAGACACATCAGAAATCTTTGTATGGGCATGAATGAAAGGTCCTGAGTAACATTCACTTTCATTATCATAAATGAGGAGTTAGAAGTAACGCGTTACTGTAATCCAATTACTTTTTTCTAGTAACGAGTAAAGTAAGGGATTACAATTGAAAAAACAGTAATTAGATTACCGTTACTTCCCCGTAAACAGCCTGCGTTACTGCGTTAGTTAACCGTGATTTTGTTTAGTCAGACTGTCTCGTGACATGAGTCGTGCGTGAATAAAAATGATGTATGAGCGCCGCGACATCAGTGAGAGACGACTAGAGCGCGGGAGAGAGCAGTCGAGCTGCCAGCCAACTCCCAGACACGCTCACACGGCACACCCCCGATTTCTCGCGCTGAAGCGTCAATCCCGTCGGTCAAATGCCTGAAAGATGAGTTTATCTATAAATCTAACCGTTGAGCCACATTTGTGATTGACTAGTTATACCGCAAATTAGTTAAAATCTCCCGGAATCTAGAGCGAGCGCACATGCGAGACTGTGTTCCAAAGTCCAAACTTCGTATCGCGCGCAAGACGAGGAGAGCAAGAGAGAGACTTGCATACTATGCAGAGAGCATCCTGATCTGGAAACAGGACCCCCGTTGGAGAATGTCAAAATTCTACCTCAAATCTGAGCAAGCATGTCACGAAACAGTCTCACACGTAAAGCAGCAAGCCGGTACAGGAATGTGAAACTCCCCCATCTGACATGACCGCTGCGGCTACATGCTGACTGTTTAACTCCGAAAAAAAAAATCCTTCCAAATGAAGGATTTTACAAAATATATTTATTTTATATGCTGGAATATGTAGAAATTTATATTAACAGAAGAAGGGCTGTCTTTTTCATTAAAATGGTGGAATGTGCAGAAAATATCTAAATGTTAAATGTTCAACAATTTTCTTCTAGTCTGAGACTGTTGCATTTAATTTAATTTTTGCTTGATGTAATGTGCATAAAGTTAAAATATTGAAACAAATAAAACAAGTTTAAAAAAAGAGAATGTTTAATTTGATTACATTTTAGATGATGGAATATGCAGAAAGAATAGAATTAGGCTGAAAGGTCTATGCTTAAGCGTATTCAGGTCGTGCATTATGTTTTTAAAAAGTAACTTAGTAAAGCAACTAGTAAAGTAACTAATTACTTTTGAAAATAAGTAATCAGTAAAGTAATTGGATTACTTTCTTGGAGAAGTAATCAGTAATCAGTAACTAATTACTATTTCCAAGTAACTTGACCAACACTGCTGACCAGATTATTAAACATCTGGGTGGTTGATATTTCATCATAAAATTTAACAGAACAAAACAAAATCTGAATGTTAAAGTATTTAATGGTGCTAACAACTGTTAGGGCATAAAAATATTCTAGGCTATACCCTTAAATGGCATAGAGTGTGACAGGCCATTTATTGCATTTATTTACTTGTCGGGGGGTGGTGCAGGCAGAAGGAGATCAGGGGCCTGTTTCAGAAAGGAGGTTAAGTGAAAACTCTGAGTATGTTAACCCTGAAATGAGGGAAACTCTGGGTTTTCCGTTTCAGAAAGGGAGGTAAGTTAAACCTGAGACAGCAGAGTAAGTCAAGCCCATTTCTGAAAGAGAGGTAACTTATACTCAGAGTCAGTTACCATGGTAACTTACTCCGTGAACCTAACCTGGTCAGGAGCAGGTTTTCTTCAGTAAACTCAGAGTTTCTTGCGGTCTCCTCCCCTTTTTTAAAGAGGAAGTGCTGTTAAACACCAACAATAATACTAAAATGTATTTACACATTCTTTAAGGAATATATATTGTTTGTCCATGGTTTAATCGACTAAATCTGTTTTGTGCACTTTGCCAAAAAATAAAAGGATTTAAAACGTTTGCTAAACTTTTATTTGATTACCACCGTTTTTGATAATATATTTCTATTAAATCATTAAAAAAATTGGAATAAAAAACATTTAATAGAACTCACTTATT
Source organism: Pimephales promelas (assembly GCF_016745375.1). Next base: position 15,205,384 of record NW_024121987.1, read on the forward strand.
TTTCAAACATAATTTAATAAGTTATTAATGATAAAAAATAAGATGTTAATTTTATTCATAATCAATTATTGAAGTTAGTTGATATGTTTTATTGAACAAATGTTTAATTTATTTAACTGTCATTTTAACTGATGATAATAATAACCGTAATTTAAGAATGCAGTTTATATATTTAATAATTGTTTAATACCATAAACCGTGATATTTTCTGAGATGTTTCTCAACTCTCCCCACATGGGGGAGTCCCCCACCCCACCCCCACAAGTTACTCAGCAACTTTTACTCATGTTTTAAATTAACTACTTTTTACTTGAGTGGATTTTTAGACTGGTATTTTTACTTTAACTGAGGTAAAATTTTATCAAAGTAATAGTAGCCTACTTTAGGTTGAATAACATTCTTCCAGTTTCACCTCTATATTATAACAGTAAGTTACTCTAAAATAGTTATGAATTATTAACTGACATCTTCAACGGTGTAGTTAGATTAATGTAATAATCAGGCTACTATCTCTAGAAAGTATTGGTCTACATATTACTAATTGCTAAATCTCAACCTCAACCACTTGATTAATACAAAGAGGAGAGACAAGAAACTGCACTTTTAATTCTTTCAAATTCACAATATACAATTGCATGAATTATTCTTGAATTGATCAAAGTGTGTAGAGGGAGAAGTTTACATAAAAAATATACCTTTTAAAAATGTATGTTAAATCCACTATTGTTTTATACTTAATTGGTTTATGTAGTAGCCTATTTAATGTAATTGCATCATATTTTATTTTAAATTACAGAAGAATTAAGAGTAATCCCTTTAATTAAATTACAATATTTAGATTACTTGGTAATTAATAAACACCTCTTTTTGTCTGGCGCTGTTGCCATGGTGACTCATAATATCTGTGCTCCATTGATAATGGCTTTTTATAGTTGTGGTGCAAGCGCTTAACTCAGAGTCAGTCAACTCAGAGTTGATTGAACTAACTCATTTCAGCTGTTCTGTAACCGAAAACTCAGAGTTTCCCATCTCAGGGTAAGTCAACTCTGAGTTCAAGCTTTAACTCAGAGTTGGTTGAACCTCCTTATTGAAACGGGCCCGAGGTGTCCCAAAGTTCCAAAGCAAAGCGTTTACTTGTACACACACACTAAATACAACAGAGAGCCCATGATCCTGCGGCACATGGCAAAGCTGCCGGCTCTGAGGTGCAGACGGGGAAACAGAAGGGCACGGTGGAGACAGGGGGAGTGAGGATCGAGGAGAAAATGAAGGGAGTGAGCTGGGGGATGAAGGGACGAAGTATAGCCAGAGAAGTGCAGTACAGAGGTGAGGGAAGGTCGACGAGCGACCAAGGTGGATCCGGGGGAAGAGGGAGCCTGGCGGAACTGATGAACTGATGTGCCACAGTGGAGCTAAGGGAGGTAGGAGCCAAGGTGGAGCTAATGGATCGACGGGCCGAGGTAAAGTCCTGGTTACAGAGGTTGGAGGCGGAGACCTGGGATCCACCGACCTGGTTGGAGCTGACGGCTGGCAGACCCACGGCTACTCCACCTCCCTGAAGGAGCTGAGGAGCTGACAAGAAGTGGTGGAAGAAAGGTTGAGAGGTGGCAGATGGGAGGAGGTGGGAGAGGGAGGCTAGGTGGGAATTTAGACACCAATTCTGGCTCAGGGACAGACTCAGATTAGGAGACAGACTCAGGCTTGGGGACAGAAGAATCGGGCTTGGGGACATAAGACTCAAGCTCAGGGACAGAAGACTTTTAGCTCGGGGACAGAAGACTCAGGCTTGGGGACATAAGACTCAAGCTCGGGGACATAAGACTCAGGCTCGGGGTCTTTTAGGAGAGGGAGGCTGGGTAGGAATTCAGACACCGATTCTGGCTCGGGGACAGAGTCAGGTTAAGAGACCGAAGACTCGTGCTCGGGGACAGAAGACTCAGGCTTGGCAGGGCTGACGTGAAGCTCAGGCTCCTAAATATATGGAGGAAGACAAGGTATATTGGTATCGAAGTCTATTAAATCTACTTCCTCTGGATTCTGGACGAGGACAGGAACAGGGGACTCTAGGAGGGTGGTCTCGGTGGGATGAGATTTTGGACGGCTGGTTTCGGCGGGACGAGATTTTGGACGGCTGGTTTCGATGGGACGAGACTTTGGAACGGATCCAGTCGATGTGATGACGATGCTGGCTGGGGTGTGTGGTTGAGCGGTGATGTCCTCATTAGCCTCTCCTATGGTGAAGGTTGAGCCACTCAACCACAGCACATGATCCAGGCATTGAGCTAAGGTGCCTGGGATAGCAGCCGCTGGAGCCGCCACAATAACATCATCACATCAATATTCTTGAATTGAGACAAATTATTTTAAGAATGGTAACCAAAAAATAAATAAACACTAGACAATACAACATCTAAAAAAAATAAATAAAAACACATAATTTCTCACCACATTTGAATGTTAAGTTCAAAATTGAGCACTAATTTTGTGCACTTAATATTCCTTTAATTTTTTTATTTTTTTTGTTTAATGTATTTTATTTTATTAAATCCATGCATGATTCTCTGGTCATGTAAAATGGGATGTCAGCCGCCCACAGACTGTGGCTCTGTACACTCCGCAAACGTTTTCCCTGAAGATTTCTTACATGTGCAGGCCAGGCACAGGAAATGAGTAGCATATTTATTCAGACACAAGACATCACTTCAGTAGCTTTAAAAATGTTTTTAGGCCAACTCATTTTGTATTAAATTTTTAAGAATGCTTTAAAATGGTGCCACATAGTTCTTTATTCTGTTTCTTAATCTAGTTTCTCTCAGTTTCTCTCAGCCTCAGATGGACTACCACTGGATCATTTACATACTGTCTAATGGATGACAGAGACTGAATAGTCTAATAGCTGGCTAATAGCTTTCAATCTGATTGGCTGGCCACAACCAAAATTAGCAAGTCAGAGACCCATCTTCATCAGTTCACCAGAAAAAGGTCAATTTGGACAAAATTATTTGATTTAGACTGATCTTTTCCAACATACTATCACCCAGAGCTATCTCATCACTTTGAGGGGGATTTGAGGCTTGCATAAACAAGATTGAATTTCGGGATGCTACTCCCTGAATTGTTTGATAAGTAAAGTTAGCTGCATAAAGTAAGCTTTTTCTTGCCATATTTTATTTTAGATATGATATAAAAGCGAACTTGCCAATTCTGCACTCTCTTCTCATGTTAAAAGCTTGACTTAACAGATGAGAATCAGATATGTTGTGTAGACATATTTCTCATAGCGGTGAGAAAACTGAGGGATGAAATTGATAGAACAAGAAAAACAATTATTGTATAGAGTTCATCCTTCAGTTAGACCTCTTCCATGAGATTTTCATTTGACATCAGTGTTCATATTGACAAATCTGTGCATGTCAATATAACATTATGTAAAAAGATAAAATAATGATTGGTCATTTCACATGTCAGTCAAATGATACCTTCCTCTCTAAGTGGCCAAAACACACAATGTGGCCCAGGCTTTATTCAAATTGTGTTATCATTTCAAGTAGAATAGCAAAAACTTGTTTTAACCTAGTTTTATGAACATTCCTCTTTTCTATCATTGGTCAATAAAATAAATAGTCCCACCTTAAAGGCAAACCATTGCTTGGACCAATGTTGCTGGGTTTGGGTTCAGGATGCTCAAGTATAAGCAGAGCAGTGTTACGCTGTTTACTGAGGATCAAATTATAAATTATATTTAAATTACACTTAATTAAGTTTGTACTTGAATATTAAATGGGATAAGAAAAAAAGGCCTATAAAAATGTATACACATTATGAATCCAAGTTTGTTTTTATCTGGAGATATATTTCCAATTTGAACTGAGAAAAAGAGAGAGAGAGTCTTAGAGGTGGAGGAGTTATCAAGACACCACAAAGAGCTTCTGAGAAAGAAGTGTGTGTGTCCAGGGGGTGGTTAAAGGCTGAGCCGGGGTCATTGTGTTAGCTAGCTTGTGCTGCTGAATGGTGGGATTGAGATGGTGGGAGGAGGAGTGCAGGCACAATGGTGAAGTGAGGCTTGTGTTCTTCTCTTCTTCCTGTATCACTCCTTTTTCTTTTTTCCCCCCTCGCTGATCTACTGTTACCGTAGCAACGCAGCCACATGGGCAAGCAATGCACCAGAGCTTCTGCTCAAGCCCCGCAATGGGCCGGGACTTCCTGAATGGGCCTAGTTTTCCCTAACATAGCGTAGTGCTCGTGTGCTCCTATTTTGAGTCCCGGCACATGCACAGACACACTCTTTCCGCTTGTTTTTTACTGAGTGTGCTTTACTGCTGCGCTAATGTGCAATGGACATTTGGAATGTAATGGGTCATCAGCTAGTGAAACAATGGAGCAGCACGTGAAAAAAAAAGTGTCAAACTTTCTGAGTTTAAATACAGCTCTGGAAAAAAATAAGAGACCACTGCAAATGGAGCAGTTTCCCTCTATATGTAGCCTATGCGTTTGAGTAAAATGCACATTTTTGTTTTTTTCAATGAACTACTGACAACATTTTTTCACAAATTTCATTTAGAGCCTTTAATGCAATCACAGCTTTCATGCTTCTTGGCATGCTCTCTACCAGTCTTTCACATTGATGTTGGGTGACTTCACGCCTCTCCTGTGGCCAGTTGCAAAAACTTAACCACTATGTTAAGACTGTGTCTGACCAACAAGAGGTAATCAGTCTTACAGTCTGACTACAATGGGCTATATGCACGCATAAGTTTCGCATTTGACGTAAGGATGCTCGTCCATTTCCGGTTGTGTAGATTAAAGCGGAGGAAAACCGGACAAAACGGGATTATGGCAGAGTCTTCAATATTTACTGTCCTCCCGTCTTTGAAACGAAACGTACATACGTTTATACGTAATTTTATATATAGTTATGTTTATTTAATATAATTTTAAAAAGAAGCATAAACACAACGAGGGGTGTCTGTTTTATCTGTTTTTGTGACTAACGTTTCTTTAGTATAACCATGGAGTATAAAATTCAATATAAATTCTCGGTATTGCATTGGACTCTACGATCGGCGGAAGTTATCGAGCATCCTTAATCCTTCACCGGAAATAACGCCGTGCATAGAGCCCATTCATATTAGACCGATCTACCTTTGTGCAACTGGCTTTATAAAGTTAGGACCAGTTTTGAAGATGACTAACTTTAAGACTAGTCTTAGCAGTTTATGCAACTGGCCACTGGCGCAAAATTTCAAGCAGCTCTGCTTTCTTTACCGGCTTGTGACCTTCCATCTTCGGCTTGATCACATTCCGGAGGTTTTCAGTGGGGTTTAGTCTAGAGTTTGGGCTGGCCATGACAGGATCTTCATCTGGTTGTCCTCCATCCACACCTTGATTGGCCTAATTGTGTGACATGGAGCATTGTCCTGTGGGAAAAACACATCTTAAGCCCTATTCGCACGGGATTAGTATTATCTGGTGACCTGTAGTAATTTGTAATAATTGCGGAGTTTGTCTGTGATCTTAATCCCGTGCGAATCGGCCATGTCTGTAATTTGATTTCACTTTAATGTGATTTGGCCGGATCGTATATCATTTTTTCAAGGTTTTTGTTTCATCTGCGCCTTTTTATCCATTTTTCGTGGAGAATAGAGGCTGATTTGGAGTGTTTTGATATTATTTTGGGTGCGGGGTCATATTGCTAGTACAACTATACAATTTGCAGAAAGAGAAAGCTGTACCATCAGAATAGCAAAAACAAAAAGAACGATTAGATGGAATGACATGTTTAGCAGGATATAGTAAGGACAATTCTTCTGTTTATTATATACAGCTAGACATAATAACGACAAGACATTTCAAAGCTATAGCCTAATGATATCATATCCGGGAGATAAGTCAGTAAATTCGACTAAAATCACAGGCTTCGCTTATCCTGTGCGAATCCGCCACACGAAATTCAGACGTGGGTGGGTAATTTTTTCAAATTGACATGTGGTCCCCAGGTAATACTAATCCCGTGCGAAAAGGGCTTTAGAGTTAGGGAATATTGTCAGAGCAGAAGGATGCAGGCTTTCTTCACTCGCTAAAATTAAATCGAAATGATCGTGGGAACTGAAATATTCCACAATGCATGCTAAAGAAATAAAAACACCAATCCAAGTGAACAATTTTGTTATGAAATTGTGTTATTCTAAAAAGGATAGTTTATCCAAATATCCAACATTTTTGTCAAAAATTACTGTCAAGTTTTGGTCTCATGCATGTGCTGTGTCCGAAATCGAATACTATATAGTGTGCTAAAAGAGTAGTATGTAGACGAAAAGTCCCCAGATGACCTGGGCTGCGTTCCAGTCCAAAATTGTCATGCCCTTCACTCGCTAACTTCCCTCCGTCTCGTTCACTCGGATGTATGACATTGCTTACGTTACACGAGTGCCCGCCCACTACTGGCGGAAATGGAACGTCCTATCCCCGCCTTGATCACTAGGAATCAGCTATGGAGTTGATGATTTATATATTTTTTTTCTTTAAGAATTTGTTTAAAGCAGCATCCAAATCTATATAGGTGTGTTTGGTTTGTTTTAAATTTTAAAACAATTATAATTAATATTTCATAGAGTTGTTTGTGGTGGTGGTGGTGGTGATAAGACGAGATCTGAGGTGACGTCACAATCGTGTATATATAGAGCTGCCTGATGTGTACATATGAAGTATGACTTGCACCCTCTGTTAAAATCGAGGGAACTAGGGTCCGTCCATATAAACTTCCCTCGTTCACTTCACGAAGTGGAACGCACTTCAAAATGGCGGCAGGGATTCCCCCGAGGCGAAGTGCTTAGGGAAATTCGCAAGTGCGTGTCTAAAAGTGGACTCGAACGCAGCCCCATTACTTCTGCCAAGATTCTGAAGTGCGCATTTGATGGTCACTTTACTGTCCAATGTGTCACTTAACTGTCACAACTGATGCTGGTAGTCCATGTGACCGTAACAACATGGTTGATGTAGTATGTCCGAATTTCATTCATACTATCCATATTTTGGTTACTCATTGGTTCATTGATTAACAAACACCTGCTCCTTGTTTTCATCATTAGTTTGCCCTGTGTAGCCCTCACTTTGTTCACTTGTGTTTCTCCTATGATCTTCCTTATGGTTAATCTTGTGAATTATCTTCTTCGTTTTGTTTATAATAATAGTGCCTCTTCTCCTTGTTTTGTCTGACCCACAGTGACTATAACTTCAGAGATTTTTGTCCCTCGATTGACGGAAACTGACTGAAAGTGGAAGTAATCCATTTGAATAAGAGAGACAACCACTGTATATGATGAACATTTAATTTAAGCTTTTATTCACATAGAAACATTGATTATCCTTACAAATAGAGCACATCAATTATGGTAAATGGAAGCTTAAACATGCTTGCTTGACCCGTGAGAACCAATGATGTTTGTTCTTGTGCTTTAAGCAAATACAGTTGAGCTTCCACTCACCACTAGTTTTCGTATTCTAGCCTATTTTCTGCAAAAAGATTTGTTTATATATTTTCGTTACAGATGACATTTACATGTCTGCCTCTGTGTGGTAAACTGCTGACCTCAATACTATTTGAATAACATCCAAAATTTTCGACGTAGACAGTCCTGTCAGCTCTAAGGAGGCAAACCGTCCCAGCATTTTTACACACCATTGCTAAACAACAGCAAATTAAATCATGTTTTTTTGACTGATGAGCCTCATATCAGAGATCTTTAACCACCATGATTAAGAGTCAAACAACATGTTGGAGCAATTGAGACAACAGCGGCCATTATTATCCCCCTCCCCCTGCACCAATACCACCCAACACACATACACTGAGGTATGAAAGACTGACTGAACACATGCTAAATGAGCCATGGCTCACACATCATCACTGGATCCTTCAAACGGTATCAGGTAAGCGGCATGTGTCAAAAGCGGCACATGTGCAAAGATACTCCGGTTCATAAACTATTTCACTGCAAATCCCACTGACCCAGATTCGTTCGTAAATTAGCATGCTGCTCAGCCTTGCGTGAAGTCTGCAGTGACATCCAGACATGAGTGAAATGATGAAAGTACTCATTTGATGCTATGCGTTAAATGAGCCGTGTAACAAGTGTTGACAACATATGTTGTGAAATACTGAGAATGCTGTAAAATCTCAAAATGGAGGTTTTTCGATATCCCTCGGGTTACTTTCGTGGACTTATCTATCTCCAACTTTCAAGTCAATAACGTCAACTTACAATTGTAAATCTAAAAACCAAGTAAACATCCTTGTTCCTTCTGAAATGTCACATAACATAAGTAAATGTGTTGTGAAATGGATTTTTTTTTGTGTGTGTGTGTTTTATGTTTTAAGATTTTCATTGAATATTATAGGCCAGGGATTTAAGGGCCCTTTCACACCTACCTTGTTTGGTCCGGACTTTCGGACTTTTCAGTTTGGTCCGAATCAAAATTACACATATGAAGCCTTCTCAGACCACCGTTCGGACCAAACAGATGAAATTTGGTCTGATGAAAAGAGGTAGTCTCGGTCCGGATCAAACTGGAAAAAAGGTTTGGTTTGTTTGTAGTGTGAAAGCATTTCTGTTTGGTTCGGACTTTCAGACCTTTTACAGGAAGATCTGGTGGTTCCCAAAAAGCCGAAAAAACAGAAGGTGGCAGGAAAAATGAGCCGTGTAGCACATGGGGAGATGAGTAGACGAGGTTTTTAATTGAATTATGGTCTGATGACATAAGTCAACTTCAAGTCAAGTCTTCTTCTTTCCTGCCAGCGGCGATAAAATGTTTGCGCGACGAGGACATTCATTTGGCGAATTTGAACTAGCCTTGTGTATAGTTGGTGTTGCAGGTAATTATGCCATAAAAATAACAATATAGTTGCAACGATATGCGTCTGTTCGTTCATGTTGTCAAAGTTACCCGGCGAATTGACAACACGCTGACGTCAGACGCACGTCCATTTACTAAACCAATCAATGTCAAGAGGCAGCCCACATAGATGATGACAGAACGTAACTATGTCATGTAAAGCTCTTTAGTGCGTTCACATAATTGCAGTGTGAAACCTAAACCAAACCTTTCTGAAAGTTTAAAATGTATCAGAACTTGAACTTTGGTTCGGATCTTGGTGCGGACTTTTAGGTGTGAAAACGCCCTAAATCTTTCGGGTCCCTTACAGAAAACATGTTGTGACAAATAGTATTATGCTACAAATGTTAATACCATGGTACTTTTATTGTACCCCAGTGTTTTACTATTGTACCACAGCACTAATTGTTATTCACATACATTACTGTTCAAAATTTGAATTCTTTCCTAGAATAATAATAAATGTTTCTTGAGCATATTTTTTTCTGAAGGATCGTGACAGTGAAGAGTAATGATACAGAAAATTCAGCTTTGCAATCACAGGAATAAAATACATTTTGAAATATTAAAAAAAAGAAAAGTTGAGGATGGTTTGGACAACTTTGCATCTCATATAAAACCCATTTTTTTGGATGGCAGAAAGAATAGAAATACTTTAAAAACTTTGAGCAACACAGAACTCCAGACTGTCGCTCTCCATAGACCTTCATTGTAAGTCCATTATTGTACACAAAAATGTAATTGTTTTAATAAAAATAAATAAATAAATAAACAACAACTCAGAGGCAGTTCTTTGGCAGTTGTGCCACTGATTATGTTGATTGAAGCTTTGTTTTATTGAGCATGTAATATTCCTTCTTTTTTTGCTGTTTATCCATAGGTTGCCCCTACAAGCAGATGACTCCCACCCCAAGCAGCAACGCCTCCGACAAGTCCTCCAAAGCCTCTGAGGTGGGTGACGAGGTGGCCGGGGACTTTGTGGTCGGTGAACGTGTCTGGGTGAATGGAGTCAAGCTAGGAGTCATCGCCTATCTTGGAGAGACCCAGTTTTCCCCGGGACAGTGGGCTGGAGTGGTGCTGAATGACCTGGTTGGAAAAAATGATGGCTCTGTGAATGGAGTGCGTTACTTTGAGTGCCAGGCTTTGCAGGGCATCTTCACCCGGCCTTCCAAACTCATGCGGCAACCCGCCGGGGATGGGGGTGACGAGCAGCAGAACACACAACTGCAGGGTGGTGCGGGAGCATCCGGTCAGCGGGTGGTCATGCCGCTCAGAGAAGGCATGCTCAACAGCTCAATCAAAACCGGCAATGAGTCAGGATCCAACATGTCTGACAGTGGATCTGTGAAGAAAGGGGGAGAGAAGGACCTTAAGGTCGGAGATCGAGTGCTGGTGAGTGTTGATTTTTTTTTTTTTTTGAAAGTCTATATGTGATGCGATCTGGGAAAACCCGTCGGATGTCGCGCTGGTACGTTTTCAGTAAAGTCTAAATATAGATTGAATGTCAAAAATTGTGTTTTTATTAAATTATTATTCCATAAAATCTTGTTTATCATCTCTGAATATATCTTGGGAAAATTCACTAGTTTAGTAGAGAAAAATAGCGATTTATAATGTCCAGCTGAACAGACTGTTTCTTAGCTCTCCTTCTCTTAACACTACAAAGACAGTTCACCTATCAAAATAAACCACATAACAGAATAAAGTCCAGTCCTGGGTGAACTACAACAGCCCGCAAGTTTTTATTTATTTATTTTTATCCAGCGTTATTGTGTGGTGTGATGCGGAGCACAAGAGAACAATAGAGTTTTAAGCTGCTCGTTTAAAAGACCTTGCTCGCCTCTCGATCGTCCAATTTCAAGACGGTTTTCACAGGTTGAATTTTGAGTTCGTAAGCTTTTGAATGAAACCTAATCTATGATGATTACTAAAATATGTGATATAAAAAAGGGAACGCCAGTCGTCCCGCTAGCAGGACGTGACCTTTAATTAAACCTGTTTTTCTCAAAATTCCATTTCTGAAAATCATAGCGATCAGCCGACTTCAGATAACTATAACTTTTGTTACAGACAAACGATAAAAGAAATAAAAACAGATTTGGAAAGGGCTTGAACCCAGCTTTAATATGGTCTCAACTTGTAATATGTCAAATTTCACCATGCGGTGAGTTTTCCCAGATTGCATCACATATAATCCAAGACGGATCACTCATTTCTATGAACAGGAGAAAGTGTAACGCGCAGTATGGTGGAATGAATGTTCGGCCATATTTACCATTACTCTGGCAAAATTCAGTCATTTCAATTGGAATCCGTGCGCTCTGGAGTTTTGCCCGAGGGTAAAAATGTTCCACAAGCAGATTGTTGCTTGTGTTGAAGTTGGTCAGGTGAATTCACCGTGATGACCAGAAAGCTGCTTGGTTATAAAGTGACTTATGTTGGGTGAGCTGTGCTTCAAACATCGCTACACTATTGACAATGTCTGCACAATTTTGATGAAATATCGCTATTGTGATCGCACAGAACCAATCACAAATTGGTAAAGTCATCACATCACTGCAGATGCCATCAGAAGCTGAATGCCAGTTCACTCGGCAGTTGGCAGCCATATTTGCAATAGATCCCTATGGAGCTTTTCACACCTTGCGTGATCAATTGCAGCGCGACAAAGCAAGCTTTTTTGACCAGTGTGTCTATTTTTCCCCGTCAGCACGCAATGAAATGAGCTGTCTAATTAGATTTAGTTACACAAAAGTGTTTGTGTTCAGTCAGTGTACAAGCTCCATTCGGAAAGGGTCTTTAGGCTCAGGAAACTTTAAAAAAGATTATATATCTGATTGGTCCAGTCAATGCTCATGTGCAGTCCTAAGTACACACCGGAGCATCTAATATCAGCTATAGTTGTCGCAATGACTTTACCAATTGATGATTGACTCTTTTATTTAGAAGGCATGGCTTATTCTGCCATATTTTGCATTGTACTTTTAAGCGTCTTGGTATAGCTATAGTTTTTGCTGGGAACTGCTCATGTGCATTGGCTGGACCAACCTGAAATTTTGGAGCACAAGAAACAACGTTTATGGGACTGTTAATGTCAGATTTTATTTCCGATTTAAAGTATGTTATTTAAATATGAGTTTGGCAGCGTACCCAAAATAGCTGCCCGAAGGAGTGGCAAATATGGCCGCTAAGTAAAGCTGACTTGCCATGAAAGGGAAGAGTAGAGTCGAAGTGCTCTGTTGAAATGTCTGCTGTTCATCTCTGATAGCATTTTCTTAAGATAATAGTTCTGATTCAAAGAGTTGATTGGCTGAGTGCTGATGTTTAGTATGTTGTTTGTCACTCATCTTAGCAGTGAAGTGTTAGTGTTAGTGAAGCAGAGTGGTGTCAGTTTGCCTTCTGCGAGGAAGGCAAAAATCAAAATGCTTACTGACTTTCTTGATATTAACTTGTTTATTGAACTGTTCTATATTTGCAACCACAGCCATGTTCAGGAAAACAGCAGTCTGGCTAAATGTCTCTTGATTAAAAAGGACCTATAATGCCCTTTTTTGATGTCTTTATTTTGTTTTGGGGGTCAAATAAAATAGGTGTTCATGCTTGAATGTTCAGAAAACACATTATTTTTCATGTCACTGTGAAAAACTGTGTAGTTTTTGTTTCTATGAAGCTCCTCATTCTGAGAAGTGCAATGTGCTTTCTGACTGGTCAGCTGGACCAGTGTGTTGTGATTGGTCAACCGCTTCTAGTGTTTTTTGGTTAATGTTATTCTGCTTACTATAACTGCGAGTTTCAACACACTACTAACACAATTCAACCATGCCATGTCCATTTTTTTGCGTATACATGCCTTTGGGTGGGAATTGTTTCAATGAGAAATGTTGTGAGGGGTACGTTCCCAGAAGACAACTCAAGACTACAATCGAGGCATTTTAGGGAGTTTTTCAAGCAATGTATTGTGTACTAGGGCTAGGCGCCAAAATCATCTCATACCCCGATAACGATATACATCATGATATAGTACTTAGTAATTAAATCAATTTATAGTTTATATATTGACCAGATGGAAAATATATTTTCTTTTCTTTCAATTTATTTTCTTTATTTCTTTCTTAGTTTTTAAAGTATCAAAAATTTGATTATTTTTCTCCCTTTATTTAGAACAACTGGGAAAATGATTGATTAAGAATCTATATAAAATATGAATGAAATATAAATACTTTTCAAAATCAAATAATTACAGGCCCAAAAATAAAATATTGCCATATAAATCGCCAAATTGTGTACATTGTATTTGAGGATTGTAAACAATAATTTGGAGTGACTGTGTTTTGTGGTTTTGGGGTTTTACAGACCTTTTTAAACAAAAGACTGACTGTCTTATGCTATGAATAGGCTGTAGGTGAATTCTAATTAAATAGGGAAAGGAAAAGAAGCACAGAATCTAAGACACTGCCATTAATTTAGTACATACACCAACAATTAATTCTGTGAATACTAAGTCAAAGGAATATTTATAAATTGCATTGTTTTGCACAGCAGTACAATGACAATAAAGTCTTTAACTATGAATGCTGTGTACAAAAGAAGTAAAAAAACATGACAAAAAGAATACCAATGTGTAAAGTACAATAAGAAACTCGGATAGGTTCCAGCACTATTCTTCTAAAAGGTTGTGTAAGGATCAATGAATGAAAATAAAAGTACAATAATAATTGAAAAGTAATACATTTTTTACAATAAATTTTAATTAAAATTTTAAAATTGGTCAAATCCAACTCTGTAAACTCAGCATCTGTTTTCAGAAGTGCCCTGCCTTCCACTGGTCCACTGACTCTTTCCAGTCCAGTGGGTTTTAATGTGTAAAAGTTCAAATTGTGTGCTGAATCTGCTGATGCATAATGCACTGCCATAGGATTAATCTTGTTTCCCGTGTGGGTTGCATTTTTGTTGTCTATCTTGCAAATCTTTGTTCGATCCAGCCTCATGAAACTACTGACATGGATGTTGAAGCCTGTAAATGACTTGCATGCTCTTACAGTTGATGGAGAATCTGATGAAATACCGTTTGTTGGGGAAAACCTTTTATATTTCTTTGAATTGATATTACAGTTATATATATTCAGTGGTTCAGAATATATAGGGTACAATGAGACTGAATACTGGACTGCTTGGCTGTTGAAATGCTCCATCCTGGTGATGTGTTTTCTGTAAACTTTTGCGAACAGAGCTAGAGTCCAATTATTTAACCTTTTTTTTATTTGCTTGCGGGTGCATTTCAGTATGCTATTACAACGCATTCTCATCCTTTAGCGTCATATAGAACGCTATATGACAAAACGGCGCTATACTACGCACATGGCACCCGTTATCGTTAATTTAACACGTGCTGTGATGGGTAGGTTTAGGTGTGGGGTAGGGTTACGCTAAAGGATTTATGACGACTTGGTTTCGCGTGTTATATTAACGATAAAGGGTGCCATGTGCGTAGTATAGCGCCGTTTTGTCAAAGGATGAGAACGGGCTGGCAAATATCAATTACAGATTTGCCTGTCCCTAAATGTTGTGTATAAAGTAAACTATTGTTCTTATCTGGCTGTGAACAACTAATATGTGGCTTCTCTTGTGTTAGATTTCTCATGTTAGGTAACAGATGCTGCCCAATAGCTGTCTGCTTGAGTATGCAGTTGATTGGCTAGGGGTCAAATTGCTATCCATTTAGTGTTGCGTAGTCCTAAAGCTTTTCAAGCAGTCAATATTCTTAATCAGATGGGATTACTGCTCCATAAACCATCAGCCATTGATCTTAGCTATCTATTTGTCTGCCTGCTTCAATCCCGACTGACACCTGATTGGTTTGTTCAGTGCTAAACACATCAGGGATGATCCCCTTAGACACAGAGTCATAGAGGCTGATTTCCCAGAGGCTGATTTTTCTTAAAACTAAATTTGATTTCAATGTTAATATTGTGTGATTAGAATTAGGTTGATGGTAAAACTGCTTTGCATTACTGCCCGATGCACCTCCGCCGGTGCCAAATTGCTAGCCACAGGATCATCAGCTGGGAGCCACCCTTTACCGATGTTTCACCCCTTTAGTCCCAGAACATCTCAGAGTGTTGCGCCAGTGGGCAAGGACGTCCCCTGCCACTTCCTGCAGCTGGACTTAGATCTCAGGTCCTTATGCCTTGAGGCTTCTCAGCACCCCAGCTCTTGTCATTCCTCCTCAGCCATAGCCAAAAGCTTCCTTCCTCTTCAGCAATATCTTTTACAGCTTTCCCGACCTCGCCAGATCCGACTGGTTGACTGGGAAACAAAGCCATGGCAGCCTTTCTCCACTGGGTAAGTTGTTTCTCTCCATCCCTTTCCCTGGCATTCCACTACCAGTTCGGCGTACTGTGATTTTTTTTTTCTGCTCGTTTGCCTCCTCTACTGCTTCCTCTCAGGGCAGTGTCAGTTCCACTATCACCACCCACTTTCTCGTCTCTGACCCCACACAAGGTCCAGTCTCAATGAGGTTTGCGTGATGGAAGTGGGGAACTGCAGCCATCTGTACAGGTCTGCCCGTAATGCCCAGTCCCTGCCATTGGCCAGGATGCTTTTTTGCTTAGTAGTGAATTTCAGCACTACCTGTCCTTCTCTTACAAATTGGACAGGCTGGCTCTTAAGGCTATAGAGCCTCTTGTTTGCCAATGCCCTTGCTCTTTCTGTGCATTCTGCCAACTTCCTTAGCACTTGGTCATGGTGCCACCTGTAGCGGCCCTGAGCCAAAGCAGTTTTGCACCCACACAGAATGTGATGGAGGGTTCCCTGAGCCGAATCGCACAGGACACAGATTTATTCAACCCAAAAACCACCGTGCCAAGTTGACTAGGCTAGGAAGAGTGTCATAAGTGGCTCGTATAATGAAACTTAACTTGAAACTCTTGGGGAATTCTCCAAAGGTTGCTCCAACTGACTGACCTTGGTAGGATGTTGGCCGACTTTGTCCACTGGCCTTGTTTGCCTAGGCCAACAGATTTCACAAGAAGTCTTTCCGCTTCCAATCTTGTCACTTCTATAATCACTAGCTTTTTCCGCTCTTTTATAGATGCTTTTGACCAGAAATTGCATGCCGCACCCCAGCCAAGACCCCTTCTTCCCTGCTGGGCTCTCCCAACAAACTCTTGGTGCCTCAGGTTGGCGATATCATTGTCGACGCAATCGTCTGCCTTCCACTTCCTGCTGGTCTGAACCTTGACACCAGCATTTCGGATAGAGATGCTCCGTTACCCTTTTTTCTCTTCCCGATACCGATTCCGATACCTGGACTCAGGGTATCGGCCGATACCGAATACCGATCCGATACCTGGGTGTGTACAGTATCTATTCAGCTGCAATTCATTCTAGCACTGTATGAATTGATAGAATTATTATGGTGTGCTTCAAACTTACTAAATTTAACATGAACAAATACATAGAGCGAACTAGAGTAATTTTATTATCTGAATTACATTTTACATTTATGATTAGTATTTTATTGACGTGTATTGTGTACTGTAATAATGATTATTTTGTATTTCTTTTGTTCTTGTATTTTGCTTGTTTTATTGTTTGTAGCGCTTTGGGTTTTAGCAAAGCGCATTATAAATAAAATGTATTATTATTATTATTTGGTAGCAATATTTATCTTAAGTGAAAAATAACTTAAAATGCAGCTACACATCTCATACTGTATTTTAGATTTATAAAATAACTATATATATATATATATATATATATATATATATAAAGTGCAACAAATAAATCTAGGAATCTAAAAAGATTATATAAATAATATAAGAAAATAATCTCTTTATAACTGAAGATCAATAAACAATTTTGTTAAATAAAATGGTATCAGATCGGTACGCGGATAGAAGTACTCGCTGATACCGATTCCAGAATTTTTATTGGTATCGGCGCCTCGGCGGCATTTCCGATACTAGTATCAGAATCAGAACAACTCTAATTTCTGAAAAAATGGTCACTTGATTGTCTAAGCTCGAGTACCAGCCTGACCTTCTCCAGCTTGTACCCACGTGAAATGCTCTTTAGTAGGAGCTGAAGAGTATTTCTTACAAACAATGTGTAACAATTGATATATTCCAAAAGCTATATATCATATATAGCTTTTGGAAATGGCTTCTAGCCTTGCTACTGTTGTTGCTGTTATTTCACAAGATGATTTATCTCCGTTCAAATTTGTACATAAATTATAACTGTCCCATTGGGGCTAATTTACTGTATAACTGCCTTTTTGTTGAGCTGAGCCAAGTCGAAGTTATTGACTGTAGCCATCAAACATCTACTACAGAAGCTGTTTATAGAACATGGGATGAATTTAATCTAGTATATTAGTGTTGTTGAACTCACTGGTTAAATCTTTAGAATTGTGTACAGAAAATATTTAGCTTGCTAGATTTTAAATATAATTTCAACACACTCTATCTGTTAAGTAGTATCCCAGTGTACAGTATAACTGAACTGCTTTAGTAAGATGTCAGTTCCCTGTTGTTGTCCCCCCCCCCCACACACACACACACACAACTGATATTGTATTACCATGACTGTGCTTTAGTCCATGAAGGACCTCTCAAAGTCAGTGCTTTTCCATTGTTTGCTCTCAAAACAGTTACAAACGCACATGTGTAAAAACGATGCTCATGTATCAGCAGTAAGTGAGCCAGAGCCTAGGACCATGACTCAATCGACCACTTTGACATTGCCTTGTAGCACTTTCACCTCGTAACTCATACCTTAAAATCCTTCCAAATTATAAGACTCAAAATGCACTACTTTAAACAGGAAAAAAAAAAACCCAATGCAAATATAATCCTTTTTAGTTGCACTTATACAGATTTTTGGATCTGCAATAGGGTTCATTTTTACTAATAGTGAGCATTTATTTTTATCTAGACAGGAAGCACTTTTCCTGGTAAATAGCATCTGTTGGTCCAGACAATCTCTTATGTAAAGCTAAAGCACTTTTAGTCGCTCTGGATAACCTAAAATGCCTTCAAGTTTATATGTAATGAAAATTCACCTTATCTTCTTTTATAGATCTTATTGTTATGTTATAGATCGTATTGTGAACGATTCATCAATGTATGTTGTTTTATTTTTGTTTTATCTCATAATGAAATAAAAATGTCTCAATTTAGAAAACTCAATCTTCTGTTTAAACAACACTCTCATTTCTCTCTGGTCACATATGATGGATTTTTCTCGCAACAACCAGTGAATTGAACCAAGTACACGTCCTACATTTTTCTTTTCAAAAACCCTTTTGCTCCGCATGTAAATGTCACAATGGGCCCTGTTTACTCCTGGTATTGAGGTGTGTTTTGGTTGATCGGATCACAGTGGATGTCAGTAAATACAGGTGTACACGGGATCTTTTGAGCTTGTCCACTAGACCACTTCCAGAGGTAGTCGAAAATGCATTCACCTGTTTTGCCATCGTAAACAAGACCCTCCCCTCGAAGAAATCGGGACAGAAGTGGTTGAATGGGGACAAAAGAGACGCATTAAAACACCAGGTGTAAACGGGTGTGTCTCCCTCGTCTACTTGTGATCTGGTCGACCAAATCACATCTTAATACTAAGGCCAAATATGGAACAAAATATTTGTTGCTACTAGGGATGTCACAGTACCAAAATTCCAGTAGTCGGGACCTATACCATTAAAATGTTACGGTTCTCGGTATCAATTTCGGTACCACAATAAAATCTGAAAAACTTTTCCAGTTTATTTACCTATTTGAACAAAAAAAAATAATTGAAGGCTACATGCTGTTTAAACGAAAATATTGATGATATTGAGAAATATTGAAAAAAATCAAGTGAAAAATTAGCAACCTTCTATGCACTTATTATTATTATTAGTAGTATTTTTAAAAAATGGAGACGTAATTAAATCTATTGTACAGTAGCCTGATATAATTATTTCTGTCAATTTCTTTAAGTTAAACCAAACTTTTATTTTGACGGGTTGCCTTAAAGACCTTTGCTTTTGTGTCCGTGTATGATATGACGATAGTTTTTCTCAAATGAAACGGTAAAATGTTCATGAAGTGACTCTCGGAGATGAATTGAGATCGAATCATGAATCATGTCATCATATCGTGAGGCAGCAGAGACTGAAAACAGCGCACGCGTCACTCTTGCTTCAGTGTGTGTGTGAGGTAATGTTAAATGAAACCGTGCTTCTGCGCCGTTCATTCACACAGAGACAAGCAGAACATGCAGGGTTCATATTTAGTCTTTTTGCAGTTTAATATACACAGACACCATATCAGCAGCGCTGATTTTTTTATTATTTCATTTTTTTAAGTTTATATTGCTATACTTTTTGTTATTGCCAGTAAATTACAAAAAAAAAAAAAATTCTGCGAGGGTGTTTCTAATACAGCTGCTGAGGAAGTGATGGGAAATCTCTTCTGACTGCTGTAATCAATCTCTTGATAATTTTCCTCTCTTTTCGAAAGTTGTGGAAACGTTTCATGGATTTTTTTTCCTTTTGCTTTTATAGCAAATTTATAGAAAAAAAATATATTTTATATAAAATATACCCATTCACCACTATTGAAGTATTGAACTATGATGACTTCTGCTTCTGAGAACCCCCTGAAATGTGAAAATTGTCCACTATTTTGTTCACATAAACCTGAAAGCTGGCACTGGCTTAGTGGCTTGCAACTTAAAAGTAAAAAGTTTGCATGAAAAAAGTTACAAATTCAAACTCCCATCAATTTGCTATCTCTTCTATCCCTTCTGAGATTAGTTAGCTATTGAAACTCTAGAAAAGTCCTGGAAGATGAAAAAAAAAATGGGTTAATGGATGGATGGATATATTTTGGCGGTCATAGTGTTATATTTGTAGCATGATGTGTAGAGGGGTTCTTCACGCTGGTGTTATTGAGCAGACTTCTGAATGTGTCTTAGTCAGTTCAGACAGTCTGTCAAAAGACCTGTAAGGTGGATCAAGCCACTGCCAAGTTAAGGCTTAAGCTGACTGATCGTGGATCTGCAGTGTTGCGAGTGAGTTGGTCTGAGTCAGCTTTCTCCACTCCTCACGACTCATCTCTATGCTGTGCTTGTGTATTCTGCTGAATTTATAGTTCTTCTTCTCACTCCCAGAAGGTCTATTAGAAAATAGCTACTCAAAGACATAATGTGACTTAGAAGCTTTTGCCAGACGCGCACCTGACATATGTTTTTACCCTCATAAATTGCTGCTGTTTTAGTTTGAGACGTCAGTGAGACGACATGGTAAGGTAAATATTGCACATCTGGAACGTTCCCTCAGGAATGTTTGTGTTATCACCTTATCCACGCTTGAGCGTACTGTGGCTCATCTGCCACGTCAGTTGCACAAACACAGACTCGTTCACTGGCGGTAGAATGTGATGTGTCTGTCTGGATATATTCTCCGGATCCTCTCCTTTCTAATGCCAAACCGCAGATGTCTCAGGAGCAGAATGTCTCGCAGTGCTCAAAACATCACTTGATGAACCTGTGAAAACATAAACAGCTCTACTTAATTTATAAACTTTTCTTAAATTGCCGCATGATTTGTGTGTTTAAGAAAAATGGTGAGGTCCCATAAACTTGACAGCTAAAAAAAAAAAAAGAAAAAGAAAAGGAATTTTGCTTTTCACGTGAATAAATGCTGATGTGGACACATTTCTTTGGGCTCTCATATAGGCATGGATAGGAATCCTAAGAAATTTGATAGTTTTGGTTCAAATTCCAGTTACATTATTATTATTAAGTACATTATTATTAAGTACTTATAATTATAATATTATTATTAAGTACACTTTAGAATACTTTTAACAGGAGCACTTTTTACTGAAATAATACACTTGAATGTAATAGTTTGGACACTTTATTCCACGCTATTTACAGTGCATGTGATGCATGTTAAATCCAATTAGCTTAGCTTAACTAGAGTGTTTTTGAGCCACTTAAGTAGGACTTAAATGTAACTTTATGTAATTTCATATAAACTTCTGTCTTTTAAATAAGTGTACTATCAATACTGTCAAGTGTTTATGATTAACTAAAATATACATTATTGAACTTGCATTTCATGTATTTAAATATATTTGTAATTACACATTTGCAATGAGAAAGTTGCAATTATACTTTAATGTAATTTCCAGCAGTTAAAAATATAACAAAGGACTTTACAAGTGGTTTAGTATGTTAAAAATGTAGCTACTTTAAAGGGATACTCCACTTTTTTTTGGAAATAGGCTCATTTTACAACTCCCCCAGAGTTAAACAGTTGAGTTTTACCATTTTCGAATCCATTCAGCCAATTTTCAGATATTTAGAAAAATATCAGTAGCCAGACAGTTTCTGGTCTCATTGACTTTCATAGTATATTTTTTCCTACTATGGAAGTCAATGAGACCAGAAACTGTCTGGTTACTGAAATTTTTCAAAATATCAGAAAAACGGCTTAACGGATCCGAAAATGGTAAAACTCAACTGTTTAACTCTGGGGGAGTCTATTTCATTTTACTGGGGGAGTATTTCCAAAAAAAGTGGAGTATCCCTTTAAAGCACAACTAAAGATTATTACAACTAAAGCTTATTAAAACAATGGTTTAAAATGTGCTTTAGAGTAAAATGTTTAATTTATTATTACAAATTGCTCTTTTTGAAAGTGTACTGACCATAGTCATAATAGTCCACACACTTTTTAAGTACATTTAAGTGGCCTTTTATTTCATCAGTATTATATTACAGTCTTAATATGCAAGTACGTTTTTTTTTTTTACATTTACAGAACTAAGCTTATGATTATTGGCACACTGTGTGATCCAACTGATCCACACTCCAGCTTTTTGAACTGCCCACTTAGACAAGATGAGACTGACTGACCAAAATGTAAAGCAACCAACCATAGTTGGTAATTTTGTTTTTATGTGCCATTTAGGGGTGGATTCATTTGAAATCTGTTAAACAATAATAAAGAATGGAGAGTGGGAGGGAAACACTCAAATAATAGTATAGCCCAGTAGTCTCGGTAAACAGTTTGGCAAAAATGGAAAATGGCTAAAAATGTGTTAAGACCTTTTGTATCCATGCAAGTGAAATCATACAAACTGACTTCCAGTGGTGAGTAGAGGCCAGCCAATCATATCAGAACTGCTGAAATTCGTTCTGCACTTGCAGTACTAGTCTGCAATATGCACCAGACAGTACGTGAACAGATTGTGGGTGGAACATGGGGCATTCTGTCTGAGCGGAGACTAGGGTTTCCGCAAACTGACTGCTTTGGCTTTTCATTTCATTTAAGTAGAGACAGATTAAAACGTAAGAGTATGGACAACTGTAGGGCACACGTGTAAGCATGTGTTCATGCATTTTTGGGCCACTCTTTTCATATCTCTTCCATCACTCTCTCTGGGAATGGAAAAATGCCTCAGACCCTCAAGAAAAGCTGTTTTATATCTTTGGCTGGGAGGTATGATTGTAGATGTGTTTAGTTTTGTTCCAAAGCAATTAATGCTTTTTATCCCCAAGTATGACTTACATTAATTCTTTGTTTTATCTGTTGCTATTCAATTTAGCTCTAGGATTTTACATTTGGATGGATGAATTGTTTGCTGCTTTCTCGTGTTCTGTTTTGCTGTGTCATATGACTAAGCATTACTGGAAAATCTTTTGGTAGACTGGTTGATAAGGAACACAAATTAAATCCTTTAAAGAAACGTGCCTCAAGGTTCCGTACTAGGACCATTTGAATTCTTCTTTATCATGATAATTTTAGGTCAAGATGTAAAGTTACATGTTACTAAAATGTGAAAATTAGAGCTGCTCAAAGCAAATGCATTTCTGATGCATTCAAAACATTGTTTTGTGGAGGGTTTATTTGATGGTTAAAATGCATCATTCATGAGTCATTCTTTAAAATGAAAAAGAATTTTTTTTTTTTAGTTAACAGCAGTACATTAAAGTGATTAAAGCCAATATTGTTGTTATTTGTGGGCCATTTGAGATTTTTAGTGCATTATTTGGCCTGAATAGTTTGTTTGTTTGTTTTATTTATATAGCACTGTTAAAACACAACCCAGGTTGAACCAAAAAGTGCTTTACATACAGATTCCCATGAAGGATAAAAATAACGACATACCTCAACCAGTCAATACATCACATATAAAATATCACATCTACTCATTATAGGCTAAGGACATCAGATGTGATTTACACAAATGCTTAAAAATCGATTAGTTCATCGATTAGTTCAATAATGGATTGCAAATACTGCAATATCAATCTATGATTTTTATCTAAATTTAATGGGATCTTTAACTTGGGTGAAACTGGTTAATCTCACAAACTCTTAGTAAAATATCCCAGTCATGTATAATAATGACCGAAATTAGTGAAATAATTTTACAGAAACACTGTATTTTTTCTTTGTTTTTCCTGGGGTTGATTACAGAGAGCGTTCGGAAATCTCAGATTGTGACTAGGAAACAATGAGGCTTTGAGAGTGTAATTACGTCTATGTACCTATACTGTATGTCATGTCATGCATAATTTAGTAAAGCTATGAATTCAATTGTGACCTGCTTGGAACCAGAGCCTTTTATTACAGCAGGTCTCACAACTTTCAGTGTAGTTGCTTTGATTGTTTGTGTTGTGTGTACACGTTTATATGAGAGAGACGTATTTATTACATTAATATGAAGGATTGCTTCTGAAGCACACAGAATGTGTGACATAAACTTCCTTGTAAATGAAGCATACAATATGCTTTCTTATGTGTATTGGTGCCATCACTAATGAATAGTCTCTGACCTCCTTTTTCCCCCAGTCCTGGGTTGATGAATGTAGGCCAGTTCAACCAGCACAACAGTTATTCCCAGTTACGTCTCAGCACCAGCTGGCAGAGTTTACTACTCTACTCTGCTGACATGCAGCGAGACTAGCATCTACTTTCCTAGACTTGAAATGTTTTTTGTTGATAGGCAGACATTTAGCTGTGGTAGACAAATATTAGGACATTTTAAGAGTAACATGCCAACTCATATTCCTGACCTCATAAAGGTTCCAAAATATACCCTTTTCTATTTTCAAACTTCACATTATATGATTTATATGTATGTGTGTTTGTGTGTGTGTGTGTGTGGGGGGGGGGGGGGGGGATGTATATATGTAGTTATAAATAATTAATGTATATTAAATATAAATAGATATAATTAAATTAAAGGGGCTTTTTAAATTTTATTATATTATTGTCTGAGGTGAACTTATGACGTTCGCTTGGTTTTTGCATTCAAAAACATCAGAATGAATAAGTAATAGACTATTTTGTACCCATGTTTTGAGCCTACCTAAAAACGCTCTGTTTTAATGGGCGTCTCGCACTGAAAACTATAAAATAAAGTTTAAAATAAAAATAAAGTTTAACCCTGTATTCTTATTGGAATCCAGAGGAAGCTTATGCAGCGACTGTCTTCCACAACCAGGCACTGCACAATATTTTGTATTGCTCTGTAGCTCGATCCGGTTAGTCATCACAAGGTAGGAATCTATGGCTACGGTCACACTGCAGGGCTTAATGCTCAATTCCGATTTTTTGAAAAAATTATTTTTTTTGCAAGGCCGTTCACATTTCCAATTAAATGCGACCTTTTGTGATCTCCTGTGTGAACGTGAAATGACCCAGAAGTGACCCACATGCGCAGAAGAGTAATCAACGGTCAACGACGTCATTGCCACAGCCCATATACAAACACAGACAATAATTATTTTATCGACGGGCAAAGTTTGCACATAAATGTAAGATTTTTCCGATCCTCACCGACCTCGTCATAAAACCCGTTTAATTGATAGTGCGTGTCCTCGGCGCTCCTTGCTTTTTGTCACCGGCGGCTGCGGTGCGACACTGGTGGCTGGTGTTGCCAGATTGGGTATTTTTTCGCTACATTTTAAGGCATGTATGTGTTTTAGCCAGGTTTTCGCCTGGAAGGCTCTATAGAAATCTGGCACCCTACTGTACGAAGTTATACTGACAGAGAGCGCACGTTCACAGACACCAGAATGAACGTGTTCACAGTAATGTTCATCAGGCAGTAATACAGTATGTTTATGCACTATCGTTCATTGAACGCGTTCAGGCACAACACTGGGGAAGAGACACCTCTGCAGTGGCCCATAACAGTGAGGAAACGCGTTGGATTTAGCGTGTATTGGCTGGCTACAGGTGCGTGCAATAACGTGTGGGTCGGATATATGTGACCTGGCCGTTCAGATTGAAGTCGCATTTCAAAAGATCGGATACATATCGGATTTTGACCACATACCCAAGTGGCCTGGGTCGCATTTGAAAAGATCGGATCTGTGTCGTTCAGACTGTCATAAAAAAATCAGATACAGGTCGCATAGGGGCAAAAAAATCGGAATTAGGTCGTTTCAGCCTGCAGTGTGAACGTAGCCTATGTTATTTAGCTATGCGTGTAATGCGCGAATCGGTGGGCGGGGCTAAACCTGCCATGTTAAAGTAGTAGTTGATCTTCTTCTGCGGGGGTGGTGTTTTATCCTCTTTGACGTCATACTGTACTTTGAAAAAACGAGTCGTTTGCTGAGGCTGGTGTCAATAAAAGCTTTTATTGGACTAACAAGGACGTTTTCAGTTCTGAAACTTACAGGATATTCTTATAATATGATGATCTCTTAGATGTCAAAAGCTCAAGGAAAATTTGATTTCTCAGTTCATCACCCCTTTAACCTTTCTAATCTAATAGGATACCCTGACTGATCAATATTCCATATATGTAAAAAAATATATATATTTTTTTGTCTTTTTCTGTTGAGTGTTGTGTCAATGTTGCCGCTATGTACAACTGAATCTCCTTTGCTCTCTTCTCAGGTTGGCGGCACTAAAACTGGAGTAGTGCGTTATGTTGGGGAGACTGACTTTGCCAAGGGCGAGTGGTGTGGAGTGGAGCTGGACGAGCCGTTAGGGAAAAACGATGGAGCTGTAGCAGGAACCAGGTACATCATTTGTCTTCCGCTAACATGTCCTGTCTTTAGCAGCACCCTCAATGGCCTTCCAACACTAATAGGTCTCTTTATTTCATGCCTTTTTAAAATAGGTTTGTCGACTGTTTAGTATGTTAATACATCTCGGTTGTAGTGCGACCTATAACATGAAATCAAAAAGGACCTGATTTATTTTCTTAATACATCCCGGTATTATTCAGAAATTTATATATATATACACATTATTCCTAAGAATTTTTTTTTTTTTACTTTTTTTTTTTTGTCTTTAGAATCTTTTGTGCTGTCAATCCATTAAAAAAATCCTAACATTTAAAGTTTTTAATATATTTTTATATTGTAATAAATTCACAGTTAATCTCCAAATTAATGTAGAAACAACATAAACGCATAACTTTTTAGGTCTGGTTCTCAAGGGAGCACCTGGAGATGCTGCTTGGCACTTGCACTACAGTGGCACACTTATCCTACAAGCTGCCTAAATGGAAAATAACACTGTTTGGTCCCTGTAGAAATTAAAAATTGGTTCATTTTTGTTTTTTTAATCAACTTTGACACATACAACAGCAGGAATATTAGTCTGCTGTCACTTTAAGACCGAATGCACGGCCCGAATATACTGACACACATCCGTTGCACCCCTAATAAAGAAGAATCAATTCGGTGTTCAAGCGCTGTCTGAAACGTGCCTCTCTCTCTTTCTCTCTCTCTCTCTCTCTTTCTCTCTCTCTCTCTCTCTCTCTCTCTCTCTCTCTCTCTCTCTCTCTGTGCATGCACTGCTGGTGTTGAGGCAGAAACAGTGCTCCAGTCCTGATTTACGACGCCTCTTCCGGTTTTAAATCGTTTGAATGTATAAATTGGCAAGACAAAACACGTCCAAATCATAAACTTTCACTTTATGATGGTTAAACTTAGCAGTTAATCAGTGAATTACATGCTTGCCGAACCGTGGGGCGAGGTCCATATAGATCCCGGATCAAGTGCGATCCGTTGTGTTGGGTGAACAGTGAAAGACCCAGAACCAGATATGAAGAGTGAAGACCCGGAGTCAGAATTATAAAAAAATTAAAGAAAAGTTAACTTAACATAGTCGGCAGTTTCATCAGCAGAAGTCAGCTTCAAGACTCACACAGGAGTTGGTAGGCCGCCCCATACAGTTTCAAAGATCACAACAGTTATACCATTTACGTCATTGCTTACACGTTGAATGATTCTCATTGGCTAAGAGATAGATAAACACAGTAATTTTCCACACAAATACAGATAGATGGAAGCATATCTCCATCGATTATGCATCTGACACTCAGAGGCACATCATGACCT
The DNA here is from genome assembly GCF_016745375.1 of Pimephales promelas. Next base: position 15,232,645 of record NW_024121987.1, read on the forward strand.
TCCAGGTCACAGATTTGGGTTGCTGGGTGCCAGTTTGTCCAGAACAACAACTCAGTCAATCTCCAATAAAGGGAGTGGTTCCTTAACCTGCAACTGGAGTAAGACTTTAGCAAAGAAATGGTGCCTTAAACTATTGGCTTCAATGACTCGTGTGTGTTTTAACACTCAAACACAAACCCAATCCCTTTTTCCCTATTATTTTCACTGTTACGGCATAAATAAGAGCTCCCATCAAGGCTAAAGAGAGTCTGAGCTGCTTATTATCAGTTAAGTGTACCAAAACATAATGGTAAAACATTCACTCGTTTGGGAGAAAAATGTATAACATTTGCTCCCCAGAAAGGAAATATACTAGAAAGAATACATTTTAATACAACAATTAAAGCATAATTTATAATTTGCTAATTTATAATTTATAGTCCGCTCAGCTTGTAGAACCCTTCAGGTTCAAAAATGCATTTTTTTTCATGAAACACAAAGGTAGGCATAGTTATTATTTTTTTTAATTACACAGAAAACAATTAATCAAACAGGCTTCTTAGTCTTGAAACGCTGTACTCTCCTCCTGCCGGTTGTCTGCTGTGTAAAACTCCCGCAGGGTCTCATTCAGAGCAGCAGCGGTGTCATTTTCTTTGCGACGTTTCTCCGTTTTATTTACATTTTTTCTTTCTTCAGCAGCATCCCAGTCGTCAAAGTTGTCATATTCTCCATAAATGTTAAAAGAAATAACGAAGTCCCTCATTGTTGTATTAGTAGGCTATGTATCTAACTAACGTTAGATGTTTGTTTTGATAGAGCAAATTGTTAACGGATACTTTGACTGCCTGTTGCTATGGTTACTCACAGCTGTTGTAGACAGCGCATTTATTTATTAATTTCGAATGGTAAACAGGCAGTTTCACCAGAACTACTTTACTAGGTGTCCTCTATCACTTTTTAACGGACACCCTGCAGCCAATCAGAATCGAGTATTCACCCAGACCATGGTATAATAGCAGTTGAATGAATGATAGTGTGATCTAGCGCACCCAATGGATGATGGGAATAAACGGATGCTGTGATGATCGCGCTAAATGTTTTTAACGCGTTAAACTGAAAAAATTTATTGCATTCCTTAACGTGTGTTCATTTTGATTGCCCAAACATCTTTCAGCATCTAGTTATTTGCTCTGCATTCTGTTCACAATCCAAACAATTCCTGATGGACAAACTCCCATCTTAAATAGTTTATTAGGGAAATAATTACTGAAGAAAAATGGGTTGCAAGTGCAGTTTCATGTAGACTTTTTGTATTAAAATACAGGCCAGGTGACCTGCACATGTAATGATTCACATGCTGAGCCGAGGTTAAACCTCATCTGTCTTTTCACTAAAGAACGGGGATGGTTGAGTGCCAAACAGGAATAAACTGCTTCATGGATACTCTTTAATTGTTGACATTTGGCCCAAGGCTGGATTTAGTAGATTATATAGTTTGTTTTTATAATGGCTTGACTGGCTGGACATCTGCCTGTTCAGTTTAGATGATAAAAAACATTTTCTAAGAGACAGCATTAATTTATGATGAAAGCCGTGTTGCAGGTCTGTGTTTTATTGGTTGTTGTTTCCCCTTTTTCCCACCTTCTACTCTTCCACTTTTCCACAGCTTTACACGTCCATTTCTTGAGACTTTTTCAACTCGGAGGTGTGAACGACCAAGCTAAAGCATGACACTTTAATGTTCTAATGTTCTATATGTTACCTTTGAATATACTGCATTTCCTCCCTCACATCCGTATTCTCTCCGTCTCTCCTTAGATATTTTCAGTGCCCACCCAAGTTTGGCCTCTTTGCTCCAATCCACAAGGTGATCCGGATTGGCTTCCCATCCACCAGTCCGGCTAAAGCTAAGAAGAGCAAGCGTATGGCCATGGGTGTGTCGTCTCTGGCTCACAGCCCCTCCAGCTCCTCCATCAGCTCTGTCAGCTCTGTGGCCTCCAGCGTGGGGGGGCGACCCAGCCGCACTGGCCTGGTAAGACACTTTAAAACGTCATGAAGAAAGTGCCAGTGCAAATCACAAATGTCTTGACATTTTGCAGCGTTGCTTCCTGATGCCACTGTCATAATGTCACAATCACTTTATTTTTGTCCTGGGGTAATATTATGCATTTTTTTCCTTTGATAAGAACCTCTGGTGCTCTTCGCGTGTCGTTCAAAAATGACTGAAATAATTATTTTTATTTTTAATTCATTGAAATTCATTATTTATGTTTTTTATTTAATATTTTGTATTTTTAGGGGATTTTTATGGTACTAAATTATATTTACGCTGTATTTATAATCCATTTATTCACTTTTTGAGCATAGACCTGAAAGTTAAATTTAACTCGATCAAATTAAAAATGGGCTATGTGATTTTCTTTTTTGACCATTTTTTTTCAAAATCACTTAATTCTATTCCTAACCCACTTACAGCCAGTGAGTTAGGAGCACTGAAATGAAAATTAAGCAATTGAATCGTCTGTGGAACAGGCAGTACTCAAAACTCCAGCCAATCATTTCCAAGACCACCTAGAATCATTGGACAGAAAATGTGTCAATCAAACGGTCGTACCATACCCCGATCCCGCGAGTGTCCCCCTTGCACTTACCGTAGTCACGGTAAGTGCAAGTCGCCCTGGTACAGAGAGAGAGAGAGAGAGGGTAGTGCATGATTGCGCGTCCATGTTCTTCGAATGGGTGGAGTCAGGGCCAGCGTTGGATGAAAGAAGGTTGGACCTTTTGAGTTGTGTATATTTTCAAAATCTTAAGTAAATCTTGAATGCTTTAGGCCTTTTATTCAATTATATTATTTGTCTATCCGATTGGAATCTGATCTAAAATTATTCATGTCCACACTGTGGAGAAAAATATTTATAGTACAAAGTATTGTACTTTAATGCAAATTATTTATTTATTTAGTCTCTCTCTCACACACACACACACACACATACACACAAAAATATTAAAATAATCAATAATTGCTTTAGCATCGAATCACAGCCCTCTGAATCGGAATCGAATCGTGAGGTGCCTAGAGATTCCTACCCCTAGCTATGATGTTGCGTTGATAAGCAATAGGCATCAAACAACAAAAACAACAACTGTAACATGGAGGGGTTTGCAATTGAAATGTTGTCTTTTATCTTATCGAAAATCATTGAATATCCGATTCCGGTGATACCGTCTGTATTATTGCTGAATGATGACTCTGAGTTTGACTTCTCTAAGCTGCAAAAAATTGTCTACCTGGCCGGTTTAACGTCTGCAAAAAAACTCTTAGCTCAACACTGGCTCCCACCACATACCTTGGATATATTCAAGTGGTTGTTTCAACTTCAGGACATTATAATGTTAGAAATATCCACAGCTCGGGTGAACTTGGCTCAAATCTCAACACTAAAAATTTGGACAACAGCTGCTGATAAGGTCTCCAAGTATATTGCGCAAAGCAATGTTCAGGACTCAGTTTGAACACTTTAACACTTTATCCCATTTCTCTATTTTTTATTTTTATTTATTATTATTTTTTATTTTTAATGTTTTATCATTCCTGTGACTGTTTTTCTGTTGACTTATCTGTCCATTTTGTACCCCATTATAAAGAGACCGCGGGGTTGGTGGGTGGGATTGGTAGATAGGTTGTTGTTTGTTCTGTTTCTTTTTGGCGTGTTTATTGTCAAAATTTAAAATCTAATAAAAAAAAAAAGAAATGTTGTCTTTATTTAAATTTTATGATGCCGGCGCACTGAACTACTGCGTTTTGTTTTACTCTAAAACTGTGAGAAAATCAAAGCCATAAAGAAGTTGTTCAAAATTTGAGCCTGGTATCTCAAAAAATAAGCTTTCAGTAAGATTTAGTTTGGCCGCAGTACCAAAAATTTTCACTAGATGAAAATCGTGACCGTGTGACTATTTTCCTCAACCTGTTCAAATCATGTCCATGATTTTTTTTTTTTTTTTTTTACCGTTATCAAGTTTCGTAGCATTCCAATGAAGAAAAAAATAAACAAATTTGAACAAAACGTTTTGCCTTTTTGTCGCACAGTTGACCGAGACGTCGTCGAGGTACGCACGGAAGATCTCTGGGACCACGGCTCTGCAGGAGGCCCTGAAGGAGAAACAGCAGCACATAGAGCAGCTCCTGGCCGAGAGAGACCTGGAGCGGGCCGAGGTCGCCAAGGCAACCAGCCGTATCTGCGAGGTGGAAAAAGAGCTGGCGGCGCTGAAGGCCGGACATCTGCAGGTGTGACTCACACATATAAACACGACACTTACACGAGCATTTCATTTACTACACTTACTCGCAGATGCAAACTTATACACTCCATTTAACAGCACATTCATATGAATTTCTGACGAACAAATTACCTTTTCTCTTATCTCATTCAGTATGCAACGGAGGCAGAGAGCAACCTACAGCAAGTCCGAGCTGTGCTGGCAGGCACTCAGAAAGACAAAATGGAATTGGCCAATCAGCTTGAAGAAGAGAGAAGGTAGAGGTTTTTTTTTTAAAGGGTACCTATTATGGCATTTAAAATGTTCCTAATATTGTTCTGGGAGTCCCCAACAACAGTTTTACAAGCATGCAATGACAAAAAACACTTTTGTTGTCTTATAATATGCATTTATTTTTACCTGATTTGCTCACCGACTCCCATATGAATTGTTTAGCGAGTCCTTTTTCCAAAACCCGCCTTTGCGTGACGCTAATCTGCGGTGATTGGTCAGATGACCTAGTCAGTTGTGATTGGTATTCTCTGTGCAGAGATTGTCGAAAACGGAACGCCTATCACCTTAAATGGGTTCTCAACTCCAGTCCTCGCGACCCACTGCTCTGCATATTGTGTATGTCTCCCTTATTTAACACACCCGATTCAGATCCTCAGCTCGTTAGAGCCGGCTCGCGAATCCATACTTTATAGCGTTTAGGTTTGTGAAGCAATCATCTTCAAAATGACGAACACAGAACACGGTTTGGGCTATACTTGTGTGGTATACTTGTATATATGAACTGCAGGCAGCCACTTAAGGCCATTGCACACCGAGTCCGAAATTCGCATCCGAAATTTTCGCACGTAAAAAAAAAAATTCGACCTCACGTTATGTCAGTCACGCTTGCACACCGCCTCCGAAACTTTCGTCCGTCATAAAATTAATCGGATCGGGTTCGATTTTCTGCGTTTTTCGCATCCAGAGCCAGCATTTTGAGAGGTCTTTTGACAATTCAGGGCCGGGGGAGCTCGTCCTCATGCACATATGCGCCGTGCTTTCAGTTTCGGTTTTCAATTCGATCAAGTGTTTATGTTCTCTTCTCTATATTGGATTATGAAATTAATAAACCTCCCCTTTCAATCAGATTGAAATTTAGGATCGAATAAGGTGTGATTGAGCAGCCTATTCGATAACTAATGTATTATTTGGGCACAATACACAATAACAGCCTAGCTGTTCTGTCTGCCCAGCGCTTCCAACGGGCCGCGCGCGGGTGTGTGTTTGTCCGTGTGTGTGTGTCCATACCTGGTCCATTTCAGACACACTGCCAGTCTCCGTTCAGAATCGATTGGTTCACGGAAATTGGTGGTCTTGTTTTTAATATGTGGCTCCAGAATCGCTAGCAAAGCATCGAACTGTCCCACTGACATTCTGAGGTAAATTTTGAATCGCTCAGGATAAATTCGCAACTCCTTTATAAGGAACTCTCCTTCCTCTCGGCGCAATTTCAGGATTGGATGGACGTAATATTTTCTCTTTCTTCCCTTTTCAATAAGAGAGAGGGCAAAAATCATCCTCACTGCTTGACGAATCCATTTGGTATTTTTGCGTTTTTTCCCGCAAAGGTTTAAGAAATACGCAACGGACTCGGTGTGCAAGGTTTCTATGCGTGACGAATTTTTAAGCTGACGAACACGAAAATACGCATACGAATATTTCGTGCTCGGTGTGCAATGGCCTTTAGTCTTCAAATGCTCCTCACTTGGCAGGTGAAAAAAGTTCGCTTTTGCGTCGCACTTCAAAACACAGCGTCTCGTCGACATGGTTGTTTTCCGGTTTTCCCTGGCGTCTCCGAGCGCAATAAGTGGGCGTTTCTTATTCAAATAACTTGTCAAGTTGACGTCAACTAGACAAAGGAAAAGCATCATTCTTCGAACGATTCATATCAGCGACTCAGAGTCGACTCTTACTTTTGAGAGACAATAACTTTGTGTACGATGAACTTTCATGTTTAAAACTTTGCGGGATGTTTTCGCTCACTTAGATCTATGTTAAACACTACATGAAGGGCAATTTTCAAAAAGCCATAATAGGTACCCTTTAAACCTCACATCATATTGTAGTATCCTGACATTTGCTGTTGTTATCAACTTAGTGTAATTGAGTCATTGTTCTTCACTTAAAGGGGGGGTGAAATGCTATTTCATGCATAGTGAGTTGGATTCCCATGCTAAACATGGACAAAGTTTCAAAAATTAAGTAATATGTTTCATTGAGTATTTCTGTTCTCAAAATACTCCTTCCTGGTTGTCACAAGTTTCGGAAAGTTTTTTTTCGAGTATGGGCGCGTTTGACGTCGGATGCGGCGGAATTTCCTTATATGGTCCTAAGGGCACTTCTCTCGGAAGGGCACGCGCAGCTGATGAGCGATAGCCGTAACCTATGACCATCAAAGCGCTGTGCATCGGCTGCGCTGTAATATGTCACCAAAGAAGTGGGTTTTTGGTTGCCAAGGCAAGAAAACACTGCACAGATTCCCAAAGAATCAAGCGTTAATGGACCAGTGGATGGAGTTTGTTTTTCCAGAACATCAACACAGTTGTGCAAGTGTTCTTGTTTGTTCCATGCATTTCGAGGATGATTTTTTTTTTATAAACAAGGCCCAATTCGAAGCCGGATTTGCTAATTGTTTAGTTCTCAAGGATGGAGCAGTCCCAACACTAAAGGTTAACGGTCTTGCGTTGTAACCGCTGGAGCATGCGATGTATGGTGTGTGTTTGTTTAAATCATAGACTGTAAAAAAAGATGGACGACGCCCCTTCGCTCTTTTCCATCGGAGAGAACTGAAGCCGCCAGTGTCTTGATATGACGCTGACATCTTGGAACTTGAGTCTGCGCACTTGCTTGTTTCGGGACCAGACATGCGCAGTCGTGAGCAGGAAGTAAAGCCGCGAAATCAAGGCCGCGCCCTCATTCTCGCTGAATCAAACGCCCCGCACTTTCATTAAGTGGCCTCTGTCTGCTTCGTTCTTCTCCAATGATGTCTGCTGATTGCAGAACCTCGTTAAAATAAGGTAAATACAACTACTAACCACAATCAACATTATTAAAAAAAGTCCGCTGGTGCTTCAGTGACTACCTCGCACAGAGAACCTGTCAATCATGATGGCAGAACACCGTTTTTATCATCACATAACTAACTAAAAACAAATTTATTTTAAAAACGAACACTTGAAATTACATCAACATGATAGAAACTACAGTAAATGACAGAAACTATCTGCGGAAAAAGGATATGTGAAGTGTAATTGAATTGTTTATTTGGTCTCGCGTCCCATTGAATAACATGAGGAGGCGGGGGTTATGAGCTACACTAGGACTGGTCACAGGGGGGCGATCGAGACGTTTTGGCTTCGGTTTTGAGGGCTTGTGTGGCACGCTTGGTTTAAATACATTTGTTTAGGTGGCTACTGTAGGCGTCTGTTTGTTTATTGTAAAACCAAATCATGTCTTCATAAACTACGAGTAGACGCACACAAATGTTCTAAAACTCGAGCATGACATGGCGTTCTGAAAACACCACCCACACGGCACGCCTCCACCCGCTCGGCATTTTCCGGAAAGACTCGGTACAGCCTATCTTTCTTTTATAAATGTAATAAAACTTAAGACTTTTTGGAGATATGATGGATGCTTTATTACTCTATTGGTAGTCAAGTTTAACATGAGATTGAATGAAACTGAGTGTTTCACCCCCCCTTTAAAGGTGAACAAAGTATTTTTTTTTTTTTTAAAACCCAAAAAACTGAAGAGCAGATGAGAGTGGGGTAAGCTGGGACACTTTTTTCTTAAGATGTCCTCTAGACAAAGATAAATAACAGCAGTTTCATTATGTCTGTTTCCCTCTGATATTTAAAGAAAACGTCTGTATCAGTGGTTCTAAATCAGGGGCCTTGGCAAACATCCAAGGGGACCACTGGGTGACTTCAAATTATTCATGTGAAATATATTATTATATGCAATTAATTCTAATGTTATTATTAATACAATGAAATGGTCTTAATTTATTCATTAAACTTTAATTAATCTTAAAATGTTAAAAAATACATTGCATACACAACTGTTGGTTCTGACTGCATTCCAATTTATGTATTTATAAAACAATTATTAAGCAAATATTAAAAACAAGCAGCTTTGTCGTAATTGTAACAGAAGTATTGGCAAAAATATCTTACCTTGTATTGAGAGGCCTTTAAAAAAAATGTGTTGGGCCTTCAATGCTTTCAAGTCAAAAAGGTTGATCATAGAGTTCTCCAAAAATATTGTAAAGACAGTGTCATCCAGTGAGGAGCTGATTCAGAAGTAATATACATACTATGTTTCAAATAGAAATAAAGTAGGGATTTTTTTTCCCTAATGGACAATAACAAAAACGTTACTTTTTTTTTAATTATGAATATAAACTGCAAGGAAAAGGTGTAATATTCAGAGGGATTATTTATTTGGCTAATCATTATCCATGAATTTGTACATGGTTTTATACATTGGTAATACAGTTTGGTGGAAAGTTTAATTTGACATGAAACAAAATGTTTATTACTGTTCTTATGTTCTCTTAATTACAACCTGCAGTATATGATGAGATATATAATTGTGCTCTTTGCTAGATAACCAGGGCGACACAGCTTACTAATACACTGATACATCACAGCCTACTGTTCACAAAAAAATAAACACTTTTGTTTTTGTGTGATGGTGCATGCACACCAATAGGTGTCAGCCTAAAGTCCAATACTTCTTTATCTGCCAGCAAAACAAACAAAAAAGTGAATAATGTCCTGACACCTGGTGGTTATTATGTGTTATGACAGGAAAGTGGAAGATCTTCAGTTCAGAGTCGAGGAAGAGTCCATTACCAAAGGAGACCTGGAGGTATCTTCCATTTTTACTACTACTTTACTGGAAGATGGTGTGTTATTTGTTTGTTTTTTTTGTTAAATTGGAGGATTTCTTAGATAATTGATTCGTAGAAAAGAAAAATGATGCTATTACTGAGTTATATAATTGCTAAAACATTTATAATGTCTTTCCAAATATTTTCAGTCCTCAATAATCTTGCGTTTTGAATATCAGACATGATCTATGACCTGGTGACTGTACGAAATGCTGAACACACTACTTTTCATTTGTAAAAAAATTAAATATTGTGTCCAATCTGACTAACATCAAAATATTTACATTTAAACATTTAACATAAACATTTAAATATCATTTTAAACGCATGTCCTTCCATCCAGCCCTATACTGTCATGCTGAATTAAAAAACACTCTTTCCTGGCTTTAAACCTCTTCACACTTTGGTATTATGATTGGTGCATAGCAAAGACCTGTTAATCTTTTTCTCTGCTACCTATGTGTGTCTTTTTTCTCTCTTTCTCTCGTGTCTTTTTATTTCCCCCCTTTTTTTTCTCTCTTTAGACTCAGACCAAACTGGAGCATGCCCGTATTCGGCAGCTCGAGCAGTGTCTGCATTTGGAAAAGTCCAAAGCAGAGCGGCTTCAGAAAGAGTTAGAGGAAAATATGGTAAACATGCAGGGAGAGGAAACACTGTAGCCATCTCTCCCATTGCCATGTTTCTGCCACTTTTTTTAAAGCTCATGTCTATGGGCCTCCACTGCTTGTGCTTGACTGACCAGGATCTCCATCATTCACAAAAAGCTGACTTGTTTGTTAGGGCTGTTGGAAGTTAATTTGTGCAACTGATTCGATATATTTTGTCTAAGCAACTGAATCAGAAAAGGTCCGATATTTCAATCTTTTGGTAGATTTGGATCAAATTTAATCTCACACATTGTTTTTGCATTTAGATTCTTGAATTAATTGGATTTTACTCCAGCTATGTTGGAGATGTTGGAGATCTTAGTCTGTCTCTTGTGGGGCAGCACTGCTCCTGACAGCCAGCCACTGCTTTCACCTTTGATTTGCAAACAATTTTTTCATGGCTATCCTTTTCTTGTTCTCTAAGCATCTGCCCGAGACCCTCTGGTGGAGTTGAGACGTTATCTTCTGATCTCCCTTCCCCACATCAGCCTTCATTTTTAATTTTTTTATATTGTGAAATATAGACTCCAGCCTGTGGGGTTGTTATAAAACTCCCCCTGACACATCAACGTTGTATTTATACCCCTTGTTTTTCTATAATTAATGCTAAGGCATCACTGTTATCATTGGTCATGCATTTTTTTCCTGTTCCTCTTATTAGTCCTTGTGCTGGAGACAGGAATGTCTTAGAAATGTGTGGTGCAACCACTATAGCAACACCCTGGTGACCACCCAGAACATCCTAGCAACGCCCTGGTGACTGCCCAAAACACCCTAGTTATGGACTAGTGACCACTCAGAATACTGTGGCACCTGACTAGCTACATCCAAGCAAGTGCAAAAAACACCATACAAAACACCCAGAACTTCCTAGCAATCCCCTAGTTACCACTCAAAACACCCTTGTAAGAACTTAGTGAACACCCAAAACACTTTAACAACTACCTACTGTAGATACATCCAACCAAGCACATAGAACACCATAAAAAACACCCAGAAACCCTCACAACTGCCTTGCAATGCCCTAGTGACCACTCAAAACACCCTTGTAAGAACCTAGTGAACACCTTAAAACACCTTAGCAACTACCTAGATACATCCAACCAAGCACATATAACACTATACAAAACACCCAGAAACACTCACAACTGCCTAGCAATCCCCTAGTGACCACTCAAAACACCCTCGTAAGAACCTAGTGAACACCTTAAAACACCTTAGCAACTACCTAGATACATCCAACCAGGCACATAGAACATCATACAAAACACCCAGAAACACTCACAACTGCCTAGCAATCCCCTAGTGACCACTCAAAACACCCTCGTAAGAACCTAGTGAACACCTTAAAACACCTTAGCAACTACCTAGATACATCCAACCAGGCACATAGAACACCATACAAAACACCCAGAAACCCTCACAACTGCCTAGCAATCCCCTAGTGACCACTCAAAACACCCTCGTAAGAACCTAGTGAACATCCAAAACACCTTAGCAACTACCTACTGTAGATACATCCAACCAAGCACATAAAACACCATACAAAACACCCAGAAACCCTCACAACTGCCTTGCAATGCCCTAGTGACCACTCAAAACACCCTTGTAAGAACCTAGTGAACACCTTAAAACACCTTTGCAACTACATAGCTACATCCAAGCAAGTGCAAAGAACACCATACAAAACACCCAGAAACACTCACAACTGCCTAGCAATGCCCTAGTGAACACTCAAAACACCCTTGTAAGAACCTAGTGAACATCCAAAACACCTTAGCAACTACCTAGATGCATCCAACCAGGCACATAAAACACTATACAAAACACCCAGAAACACTCACAACTGCCTAGCAATGCTCTATTGACCACCCAGAATTCCCAAGAAATGCCCTAGTGACCACTACCAACACCCTATCAGAACCCTAGTAACGCCCTAGTGACCACTACCAATACCCTAACAACACCATAGTGACCACCAAGAACTCCCTAGTAAGAACTTAGTGAACACCCAAAACACCTTAACAACTACATCCATTACTTGGCTACATCCAAGTGAGCATTCAGGACACAATAGAAAACACCCAGAACACCCTCACAACTGCGTAACGATGGCCTAGCTGCTACGAAGTAAAACACACCCTAGCTACCAACTAGCAATGCTCTTGTAAACGCCCAGAACACCCTCACAACACACTTGCTTCCAACCAGAGTTGCTAACAGCCACCAGGCAATGCCTAGCGACCACCCAGAAGATGCTAGCAACCTTGTAGCAATGCCGTGGTAACCACCCAGAATACCCTAGCAACTTCCTAGTAACAACCTAGTGATCACCTGAAATAACTAGAAATGTTCTAGCAACCACATATGCCCTAGCTACCAACAACAACATCATTAACACTCAAGTAAGCAGGGCTTAAAAAAATATTATTATTTCCTAAATAGTAGTGGCTCTACACTAACCTGCGCTGGATATAACCTGCCATTGATGACTTATCCTCGGAAAAACTCTGCGATCCCACAGCTAATGCCATTACGTTGCCTTGTGACTTACATGGGATGAATTTACAGCCATTCGCGGTCATTTCACTCACGTTGGATGCGTCAACGTCACATTTGCATAGAGGCCGTACTATTTGAATTCATGATTTGTTGAATGATGCCGAATTAAATTCTTGAACCGAACGATAAAATACCGTTATTAACCAGTCAGTCGTAATTTCAAATAAGTGTTTCTGTTCAGAATTTTTAAACTTGATTTAATTTTTTTGTATGTTCCTGTTAAAATGTAGTTGTTTTTGTTTTCGTTCCTTGAACCGATTCAGAGCGGTAAGTGACTAGCAATGCACTAGCAACTAGTTACCAATGCTTTAGCAAACACACAGAAACACAAATGCCCTAGTAACCACCAACACGTTCTCATCCCAAAGCGCCATATAGGACGCTTTTGCAAAAGCGCAAATATCCAACGCACATGGCACCCTTTAACGTCTAATGAGACGCTTCGGTTAATGGTTAAGTTTAGGTATGGTGTAGGGTAAGGGTTAGACCACTAGGGGGCGCCTTCTGCCCAAATATATCTGCGTCTCATTTCACGTTAAAGGGTGCCATGTGCGTTGGATATTTACGCTTTTGCAAAAGCGTCTTATATGGCGCTTTGGGATGAGAACGGGCTCTAACCACCATAAACACCCTAGCAAGGGCCTAGCAATGTGGTGGTAGTTTTGCGTGGACAAGCACCAGACACATTTACTTCAGTAAATGTAAAAGTGTAGTTTTGGCTGTCGTTGTGAATGATGGTGAGTGAATCCGGCACAGTCCAGGCACTCTAATCAAAAGGATTTCACATTTATCATTAACAGGTCAGAGGCAGGTTCCAGCCAGCACCCATGAGGCTGGGCAAGAGTGTCAAGGTGATATAAAGGGAGTAACATACTGTGTGGTTTTAGAGTGACCTTCTTCTTTAAAGATGAACATTATATTTAGATGCGTGCTCCTCTCACTTCTCACTTGTGGTTTGAGACTTCATGAACTCTTGTAGTTTTATCTGATCTCTGATAACCTCTTTCCTTGGAAATATCACATTTCCAGATGACTCCACAATGACTAACATTATATTTGGTGTGCTCTATGAAATGAAAAACATCTTGAAATATATATTTGAATCATAGTAGTAATTGCCTGTGTTCCTTTGGACTTGCTGTGTGCTGTGCCATTTCATATTTGCCTGGCTGCTTCTTGATGGACAGATTGAGGAACGCTTGCTTGGCCTTGAATTCAACAAGAATGCTGGTGTAGTTTCTTAGGTTGCACTATATCTGCTTTTTTGCACATGCGAGAGCCATTTTTCAAGAAATGGTCGTTCACTGAAATGTTTGCTGGCCAAGCAGAATGCTTTGTTTGCTTCTCATGCCTTCCAGTTGCAAATCTCTAGTTGGCAACTCTCTAAGAGATTTCATTCGGGATTATCAGCAACAATACAATTTTTATTTAGGAATGCACAATATATAAACATTGGCTTTTACAGATAGATAATATTAATAATTTTTTTGTTTTTAAATTTAATTGGAAAAAATACTTCCTTATTATCTGCTTCCAGTATAGAGGGTATGTGTGTGACGTCACCGTCGGTCTGAGTGCCTGCAGTTACCCACAGTGATTGGCAAAAAGACTGAGCGGCTGTATTTGTTTTCAGCGTGAATGCGGCGAAAAACAAACACAACACATATAAAGTGGGAAAGAGCTTTGCGATTGACTCTACAAACTAGATTTGACAAAAAATCGGTGGTATATATTAACTTTATTTACCCAAGTTATCTTAACAATAAGTTATTGAGTTACTTGGAATCAAAATCAAATATTTTCTTAAGCTTAAATTGTTTGAGTTAATACACTTAAATGATTTAAGGCAATCGGTTTCCTCAAACGGTTTGAGTTGAACTAACTCATCAGGTTTTTACAGTGTGCATGTCAATATCCATGGATCACTGGATCTTTAGTAAGTTGTAAGGAACAATACTGAGTCCAACATTTAGTTTAAATTGATAAAAAATGTTTGTTTTTGTCGCATTTTCGCAGTTTTCCCTATTAAATCCAGTCACGCAGCAGATCTTTTGCCACTCAGTCAGGCTGAGGGGGGTTATGCGGGGGGAAAGTGACATCAATGCATTCCCTCTATAATAATAATAATAATAATAACAATCATAATAATTATAATTATTAGTAGTATTATAATACACAGTTCTCAGTAGTCTGATATACTCTAAAAAATCTCATTACTGTAATGCAAAATTTGTAAAGTTCATTTGTAACTGTGCATCATGGAAATATATTGTATTTAAAGGGAAAAAATTGTTGTCTGGACTAAAATTACTTTCATTGCAATATTACAGATTGACTTTTTTACTTTAATAATGGAAACTTGTAATTGTCATTCAAATAATGTCAGAGTGCAAGTTTATAATGTTATTTTCATCACTATTTTGTCATTAAAATGATTTTTCCAAAAGGTTTGCTGCGTTTAGAATCACTAATTAAATCCTAAGACTAAGGTCAAAGGTCTTATTGAAAAATCACTAAATCCTTTGAGAGTTGCCACTCAGCAGAAGAACTGGAGGCTTTGGCATAATAACGGTTTATGACGCAAGATTTATGACCCTCTCTCTGTCCTCTAGCAAACTACAGTTGAGGAGAAGAGTCGCGTTATGCAGCTGGAAGAGGAACTGGCCCTGCGCAAGGCTGAGGTCGAGGAGCTCCAGGTTCGGCTTCAGAGAAGCTCCTCCGGCCCAGGAACAGATGCTGGAGACTGCGGGCTAGGCTTAAACTCGGAGACTCTGGTCTTGCGGGAACAGCTTCTCTCCGCAGGCCGCGAACGCCGCGAAGAGAGCAGCCAGTTGCGCGAGAGGTACGAGGCGTCCCTGAGCACCAGCCAGAAAGAAGTTGAACGCCTTAAAGCCACCACAGATCGTCAGGGCCAAGAGATCTCTGACCTGAAGCAAAGACTTCAGCAGGCCACTCGTGAAAACATGGAGATGATGGACAACTGGAAAGCCAAGCTTGACGCTTTGGTTGGAGACCATCAACGTGCTCTGGAGGAACTAAAATCCTCAGTAACGGGAGATCGTGGAGCCAGTGAAAACGGAGAGGGTGAAGGAACCACACCTGAGATGAGGGCCGCTCTGGAGAGCTTAAAAATGGAGCATCAACTGGAGCTAGAAAACTTGAAGGCCAAGCATGAGATTGATGCCGCCGTGATGGCCAAAGAGCGCGAAGACCTACGTGCCCGACTTCAGGATCTGCGGGACCAGCTAGAGGAGAGCGAGCAGAACTGGAAGATCCAGGTGGAAACCAAGAGCAACCAGCATACTCTGGAGCTCAAAGAGGTTTTAGAGAAGCTCCAAAAGGCTGAGTTTAGGATCAGCGAGATGGATAAGTCCCATGAAGAGCATAAAAATGCCACCCTACTTCTTAAAGAGCAGCTGGAGCTGGTTGAGAAGAAGATGGTCGATTATGAAGCCCTGCAGAAGGCTGAAGCTCAGAGCCGAGCAGAGATCCTCTCTCTGCAGGAGAAGCTGAGGGTCACTGAGAACCGACTGCAAGCTGTGGAGGCGGATCACAACACCCAGGATGTTAATGTCAGTGACCTCTGGGACAGTACACATTTTGTCATTTTTAATCATAAAAAAAGGGTAGAGTTGTAATTAATGCTATCTTGTAGATTAAATAAAAATCTAATCTTTGAAACCAGTCCGAAAGGATCCAAATGGAATTAATGAGCATGAAGATCCTACTGGATAAACTGAAATAAAACCTGAAAAAATAGTATGAAATTTCCATTAGGATCCAGTGGGATCTTATTTGATACTTGGGGGCCAGTTGTTTAAAACATTTAATCTGGATCAAAATGATCCGGATTTGGAAATTCCATTTTTTCCTATTCTGGATCAGGTAATCCGTCTTACTTTTATGCCGGTTTTTCAAAGCAACATTGGACTGGATCACCTTGATCCAGATACACAGTTTTCAAGATTACCAGTGCTCTAAATGGGACAACATATCACAATGTGGGCTACCAGCTATGTAAAGAACAGGTAGAAGAGCCAACATGGGGTCACTGTAAGTGTTTCTCACCTTGAAATCCTACCCCCTGTTGGGATCAGGATAATCCTGGGTTGTTTTTTTTTTGGATCAAAGTTATCCAAATACCACTGACAAGTTTTGAACAACACAAACTGAAGGTTTGATCCAGATTAAAACTAGGATTGGATTCCCTGCTCTAATCTGATTTCAGATTCCTTCTTTCCCTTTTGAACAACCCATTTTCAAGATTTGATCCAATCCGATAACCAAAATCCAATCAGCTTACCTTTGAACAACTGGCCCTAGATGATCCTTATGTGATCACATTGAAATCCTATCATATTAGTTCCAAATTATAGCACAGATTACAAAATGAATCCTGTTCAAACTTTGGAAATTGTTGACTGGGGTAAACTTAAATATGTTTTTTTTTCAATATTTTCTCACCATCCAGATGATCGAAAATAATGACAACTCTGAAGAGAAGATTAAACTGAAACAGAATATGGAAGGTACGTGTACAAATTATGACAAATGATGTTGTATCTTGTAACTAATGTACAAATAATGTACACTACTGTTCAAAGGTTTGGGGTTGGTAAGATTGATCCGATGGTCAGTTTGATTGCCAAGATTCTTACAAGGCTGCATTTTTTTTTAGCAAAAACGCTGTAAAAACAGTAATATGAAATATCACAATTTAAAATAACTGTTAATATATATTTTTTTATTTGAATGTCACATGATCTATCAGAAATCATTCATCAATTTGCTGATTTGGTGCTTAAGATACATTTTTTATTGTTATCAATGTTATGCTGCTTAAAGGGGTCATGAACTGGCTTTTTACATTTTTTTTATATTGTTGTCTGAGGTCAACTTATGACGTTCGCTTGGTTTTTACATTCAAAAACATCAAAATGAATAAGTAATAGGCTATTTTCTACCCTAATTTTGAGCCCAGCTGAAAAACGCTCGGTTTTTATGGGCGTCTTGCATTGAAGACTTGGAAGTAAACGCCCACTGCTGTGAGTGGATAACAGTTTTGCATATTATAATGAGTTTCAACTCACTCGCTTATGCAGCGACTGTCTTCTTCCACAACCAGGCACTGCACAATATTTTGTATTGCTTGGTAG
Source organism: Pimephales promelas (assembly GCF_016745375.1). The sequence continues at coordinate 15,250,197 of NW_024121987.1, forward strand.
CTTGATCCGGTTTGTCATCACGAGGTAGGCCTATGTTCTTTAGCTATGCGTGTAATGCGCGAATCGGTGGGCGGGGCTAAACCTGCCATGTTGAAGTAGGCGTTGATCTTCTTCTGCGGGGGTGGTGTTTTATCCTCTGACATCATAGTTCCCTACTTTCGTTTGCTGAGGCTGGTGTCAATAAAAGCTTTTATTGGACTAACAAGAACGTTTTCAGTTCTGAAACTTACAGGATATTCTTATAATATGATGACCTCTTAGATGTCAAAAGCTCGAGGAAAATTTAATTTCTCAGTTCATCAGCCCTTTAATATTTTTACTAGATGAATAGAAATTTCAAAAGGACAGCATTTATTTGAAATAGTTAAGACATTTATAATGTTCTAAAAGATTTGATCACTTTGATCAATTTAAATTTCAAAAAGACAGCATTTATTTGAAATATAAATCTTTTATAACATTTTAAATGTCTTAACTGTCACATTTGATCATTTTAATGCATCGTAACTGAATAAAAGTATTTATGTCTTTCATCAAGGAACGAAAACCAAAACTTGAACATTAGTGTACATAACTAAGTTGACAGTGGTTTACTAAATCCTTCTGGTATAATGTTTAATTTTTCTTTTAATCTGTAATTATACCGTAGTTGCTATAACGAAAAACAGAGTGAATCACCATGGTAATAATAAACATTTTCACTCAGGCATTTCAGAATGTGAAAAATGTTTTCTATGCCTGTGTTTATAACTTCATTCTTTCTATTAGAAACTCTGGAGAAACTCACAAAAAGGGAAAAAGAAGTCTCCACTCTAACAACCCAAGTAGACGCCCTAAAGACCCAAATAACTGGTAATGACATTTGACATTCTCATTATATTTTTTTTATAACATAAATATTTAAGATAACATAGGATGAACTATAAAATCAACTGCTTCTTTTGTGTAGCTTTGGAGGAAAAGGTTCGTTTGGGAGAGAATGCGGCTGAAGGATTCTTTAGGGAGAAGACTCGTTTGGAGGCGGAGCTGGAGTCCATGACCAAGAAATCCCATGATGCATCAGGCCAGCTGGTGATTATTAGCCAGGAGCTTCTGAAGAAAGAGAGGTAAAGAGCATTACATGGACTTAATGACAGGTGTGAGTTTTTTTTTAAAACACATGATAATGACAACATGAACCATCTGGAAAATTATCATCTCAGTTAATATTATTTGATAGTCTTCAAACTTGAAACTAGTATGTACTTGAAATTAGTAGTCCACCTTCTGTTTTATCCCTGTCATGAGCAACCATCATCTGGATTGTATTGCTTTCCAATACACCAGGATAAATGGTTACCCATGGACCATCGCTGATTGTAATCCACTCAAGAGCAATTTAAGTTAAAGACAATTACGTTGATTAAAACTGTGACCTAAACATCATTAAGCCTTTTCAGTCAATGGGACATGCTGACAGTGAATATCCTGTTTGCTGTATCATCCTCAGTTCAAACCGTGCGGTTCTGCTCTTTCTCTTTTCTACTATTTATAGTACGAATTATACATCTAACTACTTTGTGTCAATAAAACAATCCCAACAAAACAATTGTAAACAATCTCATGTAACATTACCTCAAGTACCATTTGATGTTCGTAGCTAGATTTTTTTTTTTGTTGCTAAATATTCAAATACCATATTCATTGTTTTACTTCACCTGTTGTCTTCATTATAACGTATGTTTCAATAAATCCACCGTTTAATTTTTTAATTCACATTATAACATTTATTTGTATAGAGGTTTTCACAATACACATTGATTCAAAGCAGCTTTACAGATAATACGCGTCTACATTAGAGCCCGACCGATAAAGGATTCTGAAGGCCGATACCGATACAAATATTTGTTGCTTTTAAAATCCGATATTCCGATATATCGGCCGATATTTTTTTCAGGAACGCATAACAAAACATTAACAGATTTCCCTAACATTAGTTATTTGTAGTTATGTATGAGTTTTAATTAAAATAATATGATAATGCATTTTAAAAAGAAATTCATTTCTTTAATCGTCACAACAGAACAGTGGAGCCACCAAAGCTCATTAATTAATTAACAAAACTCATTAAATTCCACTGATGATAGTGGCATTAGCTAGCTTTGTGGTTAGCTAGAATGTGTTGCGCGTTATAAACGAGTGTAAACAGGCCAGAGATGGTGTATAGTGCCCTTTGGTGGACAAACTTATACAACTCAACACTCCAACATGACATGGTTGAAGCGTGTTTCATCCATTTTTATTTTATTTTTGAAATATTAATTTATCGGCCATTATAACTGCCGATACCGATAATTTGTAAAATGCCTAATATCGGCCGATAATATCGGCCTGCCAGATATATCGGTCTGGCTCTAGTCTACATTACAATTTAGAGTTATCTGTTATCAGAGGTGACTGTCCAAATTATGTATTTCATATATGTACATATGTATTTGTACATATATAACTACATATGTAGTTATGTATTTTCTTTTATGTACATATACAAATCACACAGTTAGTTAATAATGTATTCATTCAAGGCAGAAACAATGAGCTCATCGAGGTAAAGAATACGTTGTTAACAAATGATTAGGATATATAGACATTTTTTTGCATTGGTGCATTGGTTTAATGTCAATAACAATTTTTTTTTTTAATTAATATTTAGTTTTATGCAATATGTTGTCTTTTCCTGTGTGTGTGAATGGGAATGCGTATCAGGAGCCTAAATGAGCTTCGGGTGTTATTGCTGGAATCTCCGCGCCACTCTGCAGGAGTGGACCGGGACATTAGCCGTGAAGTTCACAGAGCGGAGTGGAGGATGAAGGAGCAGAAACTACAGGATGACATTAAAACGCTGCGGGAGAAACTTTTGCTGCTGGTGAGAGACATGGGCAGAAACCTGAGACTGCAGCTGTTGGCAAACATCTAATGCCATTGACACTTTTAGAGAGCTTTCACACTGGACATGTTTGCTGCAGTCCAAACAGCGTTGGTCTGGTTATACACTTAGGAGTAGTTCAGTTTAAAAAAAAAAACTTTTGCTGATAATTTACTCACCCCCATGTCATCCAAGATGTCCATGTCTTTCTTTCTTTGGTCAAAAAGAAATTAATGTTTTTGATGAAAACATTCCAGGATTTTTTCCATATAATGGATTTCATTGGGTGCCAAACGGTTCAAGGTCCAAAAGAGAGTTTCAATGCAGCTTCAAAGATACGGTGGCCCAGTAGTACTGCACAATACAATGACACTTAAAAAGCAAACACAAGTTCACAACAAAACAGAATTAAGCCACAGCACAACTAAATGAATCCACAACACAACGGAATTGAGCCACAACACAGCAGAAAATGTACAACACAACTAAATAAAGCCGCAACACAACGGAAATGCTACCAACCACTAGAGGGCTCTCGGAGCACGGTAAAGTTAGTTTTCCTTGCCTATAGTCACCAGCAGTCTAAAAAATATATCAACACCACGATTAGTTTTTAACAGGATGTATTGTACATAAACATTTATTCATTTTAAATCACCTACGTGCATATAACTTTGACGCGCTTCCACATCACATGATCCCTAAAGGGAACGTCTGCCATATCCTCCAAGTTTTAAAAACGTATCATTTGTTTGCATTAAAATCACTTTTAACATTCAAAAACAGACATGTTCAAAATCCAAAGCTTGATTGGACTGGTAGTAGTCTGACTTACTACCGCTGATTTTTTTTTCCCAATACCTCCCTTTATTTATTCATAACAATTCTTTTTTTAGGAACTTTCTGTAATATAATAAACTTTTTTTTTGTCTTTTATCATGTTTCAATGGTTGTTGTTCCTATTAACCAGACTGACTTACATCAGGTAAAATTGTGCCAATAGCTCCCTGCATGCGCAATATACAATTTGTTTTTTTATTAAAACATTAGAACTACTGCAATTCACCTAAAGGTTTTTTTATGTCCCAAAACTGGTAGGTTCCCAGTAACCAGCCTGACTTATTACAGGTGAAATTGTGCCAATACCTTCCTGTAATGTTTTAAATTATATTATAATAAATTGTACGTTTTAACCACTTGATGGAATTGCCAGACATTCCCTTAGGGATCATGCGCTGTGGTAGGGCGTCAAATCATTCTCGACTCTCGAGTATAAATACGCAGCTATAATTCATCTAGGTGATTTTGAAGTATATTTTATGTCGATATACAATGGTTACATTCTTTTAAACTAATCGTGGTATTGGTATATTAAGGCTAGTACCGACTATAGAACTAATAGCAAGGAAAACTAACTTTACTGCGCTCCGAGAGCCCTCTAGTGGTCAGAAGCATTTCCGTTGTGCTGTGGCTTTATTTCGTTGTGTTGTAGATTTTCCGTTGTGTTGTTGTGGCTCATTTCCGTTGTGTTGTGAATTTGTGATTCCTTTTTAAATTTAGTTGTGTTGTGCACTACTGGGCCACCGTACAAAGGGCTTTAGACGACACCAGATGATGAATAAGGGTCTTATCTAGCGAAACGATCGGTCATTAAAAATAAATACAAAAAGTTTCAGTTTTAGAAGCACAAATGCTCGCCTTGCGCTGTTCTGTGTGACTCTCCTGTTCTAACTTGTTCATCAAAATGAACAAATCTTTTTTCGAGTCATTTCTCATTTCGTTCATTTCATTTGTTGAATGAACCAAATGACTCGAAAAAAGATTCGTTCATTTTGATGTACGAGTTCGAACAGGAGAGTCACGAATGCGCATCACAGAACAGAGCAAAGCGAGCATTTGTGCTTATAAAACTGAAACTTTTTTATATTTTTTTTAAATGAACGATCATTTCGCTAGATAAGACCCTTATTCATCGTCTGGTGTCGTTTAAAGCCCTTTGAAGCTGCACTGAAACTGTCTTTTGGACCTTGAACCGTTTGGTACCCAATGAAGTCCATTATATGGAGAAAAATCCTGGAATGTTTTCATCAAAAACCTTAATTTCTTTTCGTCTGAAGAAAGAAAGACGTGGACATCTTGGACGACATGGGGGTGAATAAATTATCAGCAAAAGTTTTTTTTTTTAAAGTGAACTAAAGTGAACTCCTTTAACTTGATTCTATCGAACCCTGGTGCACTTACGTTCATCTTACATTACAAATGTGCACTCCGCATGATAGAAAACAGAACACGGTCAATATACTGTGTTTTTTCTTAATCTCGAGCTATTATGCGCAGCAGAGTAAACGACACTTGGGTTTACTGTATGCGTGTCACATGAAGGAATCTTTAGAGGAGATTTTTCTGCCTTTATTGCACTCGCTATGTGCAATTACACTGCAGGCTCACTCTCGCTCGTATCCAAGGTAAATCATCAATACTACCATCCCTTACGTGTGTTTTATTGAACTAAATATATCGCCATTGGCTAAAAGGTATGCGCAGGTTACTTTTCTTCCTGAACAAGTGCACACCCGAGTCCGTGTTGCTTTCACATTCACTTGAATGTCGAGTGCAACCAAACTCAGAACTCATTCTTCAGGAAGTCTCAGGTTTGGTACCCCGGTGCGCACGACAGCTTTTACGTTAGCAATTTGTCATGCGAACCGTGTCCCGTTTCGATCTAAACTGCCAGTGTGAAAGCACCCTTAAATTCAAATGTATGATTTTTTTAAAATGTAAGTTTTAACCCATTTTCTATTTTAATTAATATATTTTATAATGCAATTTATTATTGTGACGGCAATCACTCCAGTCTTCAGTATCACACAATCTTTTAGAAATCCTTCTAATATGCTGATTTGCCGCTCGAGAAACATGTGTAATTGAGCTGCGTAATATTTTTGTGGAAACATGAACATTTTCAGGATTATTTGATTATTTGAACTGAAGGTATCATTTATTTTAAATAGATTTTTTGTAACAATGTAAGCATCTTTACTGTCACTAGTTTTCAGCTCACTTTTTTTCCCATTTACACTTGATATGTGCACTGATATATTAATCATCCCTTTTAATTTGTACAATTTCCTTATTTCAGAGTCGGGAAAGGTCGTCTCCAGACCATCGCCGATACTCTATGATGGACCCGTCTGCTTCAGACACAGAGGTGTCTCGTCTGCGTCAAAGGCTGCTGAGCACAGAAGATGCCCTGAGGAACGCTTTGGAACACAACCAACACGTGGACCAGCTCGTGCAGGCCATGCGTACCCGCCCAGACAAGAACCAGGTAAACGCCTCCACCTGCTACTGGTGTTTCTTCAACTACAAGCAGGTTTTGTCCCCATTTATAATTCGTACACTAACAAAGTCCAACAGTATAATAGCTATTGAAATGGTTTCACTCTTTCTTCATCTTCACAGGCACATGCTAGTGCAAATTCTGCAAATGGAATTCATCAAGAAGACACTTCCTTCACACAAGAGGTTAATTAGATTTACACTTGTAAATGCATTTAGCTTACATTTTTTTTTATCCAGAGTGAGAGGAACAAAAGCAGTTTGATGTGGAGCCAACATACAATGCCAGGTGTATTTGTGTTTTTCTAAATGTTGGAAGGTTTCAGTCAGTCAAAGCCAGAACACTGAGTTGTGACTGACTGCAAAGGCAAACAAGAAAGTAGAAAGGGAGAAAAGAAAAGGATACTTCGTTCAGCCTGCCGTGTCTTGTTGGTGTCTTTTCTCGGTGGACTCGTGCAGGTAGAATCACAGATCTTTCCCTGAGTTGGTCTTCATCCAGAGAAGGGCTTCGCACAAGGGCTGACGCTGCAGTAATGTTGGCGTATTCAGCACAACCTCACTGATTGCTTCACAGCGGCGGAGTCTACTTGCGTCATAAACAGCTCAAAGCATAGAAAGTGTAAACTAAGCTTACGTTTACACTACAACGATATACTGTTTTCCTTTGGGTTCCTTTTCCAGACGACACCATCGCCAAAACGATCCTCATTCACACGGATCCGCTAAAAAGACGTTGTATTGTGCTGCCAGGCCATTAGATGGCACTAAAACACTGTTGTCGTGAAAATGAACGCCCAAAACACATTAAAAGTTTTACGTTTTTAGTTGAAAACAGTGTCGTGTATACTTAGAGGCTACTAGTTTTAGTCGCTTTCGCAGATCTGTGTGAATTGTTTTGACTGTGTTGTCAGTGGGCAAAAAAACATCTCCGTTTTAAGCATATTGTTGTCGTGTAAACATTCCCTGAGGCCCTGTCCCAAATGGTGCACTTCATACGGACTTTAGGTCTCATGGACTTAAAGGAGTAGTTCACTTTTAAAAAAACCCCATGTCATCCAAGATGTCTTTCTTTCTTCAGTCGAAAAGAAATGAAGGTTTTTGATGAAAACAATCCAGGATTTTTCTCCATATAATGGACTTTAATGGGCACCGAACGGTTCAAGGTCCAAAAGACAGTTTCAGTACAAACTGCAAACTGTTGAAAAGGCTTTAAATGATTCCAGACGATGAATAAGGGTCTTATCAAGCGAAACGATCGCTCATTTAAAAAAAAAAAAAACTAAAGTTTTAGTTTTGTTTGCTCAAATGCTTGCCTTGCTCTGTTCTGTGTGACTCTCCTGTTCGAACTTGTTCATCAAAATGAACAAATCTTTTTCCGAGTCAATTCATTCATTTAACGAAATGAATGAATTGACTCGGAAAAAGATTTGTTCATTTTGATGAACAAGTTCGAACAGGAGAGTCACAAACGTGCATCACAGAACAGAGCAAGGTGTGCATTTGAACTTATAAAACTTAAAATTTGTTTATTTTTTTAAATGAGCGATCGTTTCGCTTGATAAGACCCTTATTCATCGTCTGGAATCGTTTAAACCCCTTTGAACAGTTTGCACTGAAACTGTCTTTTGGACCTTGAACCGTTTGGCACCCAATTAAATCCATTATATGAAGAAAAATCCTGGAATGTTTTCATCAAAACCTTAATTTCTTTTCGACTGAAGAAAGAAACACATGGACATCTTGGATGACATGGGGGTGAGTAAATTATCAGCAAAGGTTTTTTTTAAAGTGAACTACTCCTTTAAATTGCGCATGCTCGCCGAGTGTACGAGTCCGTAGGCCGTCCCATTTAGTATTTTAACGCTCTGAATGTGCTCAGCAGCGCCCCCTTTGTAGTTCACTTTTTTAAAAAACTTTTACTGATAATTTTCTCACCCCCATATCATCCAAGATGTCCATGTCTTTCTTACTTCAGTCGAAGAGAAATTAAGGTTTTTGATGAAAACATTCCAGCATTTTTCTCCATATAATGGACTTCAATGGGAACCAAACGGTTCAAGGTCCAAAAGACAGATTCAGTGCAAACTACAAACTGTTCAAAGGGCTTTAAACGATTCCAGGCGATGAATAAGGGTCTTACCAAGTGAAACGATTGCTCATTTAAAAAAAAAATAACAACGTTTAAGTTTTATAAGCTCAAATGCTCGCCTTGCTCTGTTCTGTGATGCGCGTTTATGTGACTCTCCTGTTCGAACTCGTTCATCAAAATGAACAAATCTTTTTTCGTGTCATTTGGTTGATTCAACGAACGAAATGAACGAATTGACTCGGAAAAAGATTTGTTCATTTTGATAAACGAGTTCGAACAGGAAAGTCACGAACGCACATCACAGTACAGAGCAAGACGACCATTTGAGCTTATAAAACTTAAACATTGTTATTTATTTATTAAATGAGCGATCGTTACGCTTGATAAGACCCTTATTCATCGTCTGGAATCGTTTAAAGCCCTTTGAACAGTTTGCAGTTTGTACTGAAACTGTCTTTTGGACCTTAAACCGTTTGGTTCCCATTGAAGTCCATTATATGGAGAAAATCCTTGAATGTTTTCGTCAAAAACCTTAATTTCTTTTCGACTGAAGAAAGAATGACATGGACATCTTGGATGACATGGGGGTGAGTAAATTATCAGCTAATGTTTTTTTTAAAAGTGAACTACTCCTTTAAACTACCAACAATAGATTTCTTTTTACTCTGCTCAAATAATAATGGAGAATCCTAATATTTGTTTATCATGACTAAACTTTATTTCTCTTTCTAGGAAGAACACTGATGAGGGCTAAAACAGTTCATGGATGTTTAGGGAAGAATGGAGGTGTAATGGGAAAGAAGAAGCCTAGATCTTTGGACTAATGCTTCACTGGACATCTTACTTTCCATTTACAGTTAACACCAAAACAACAACTTTATAAATGAACAAACAGAAACCACAAATTGAAGAATATCTAGAATTATCCGAGATGCTATAAAAGACATAATGGAAGTGGTTTTAAGGTCGATGGTACAACACGGACAAACACACCGATCCTGTAGACTACCTCCGAGATGGACAATGATGTCTGACTTAAGAAACGAGTGAGTGTTGGTCAGGAAAACAAACAATACCCTGCTATACTCCCAGTTGGTTGTAACCAGTTGCCGTTTAGAAAACATTTTTGGCCTCAATTTTTACTGTTTAATTTATTTGCCATCTATGCTTTTCACCTTTTTTAAAGTGATAAACTCTCAGCGTAAGGTTTGAAGGACTTGGGCTGGTCACTAGATTCTGTAGCAAACAAGTAAATAAAACCGACAGGCTCCCTTGTTCCATACCTGCTCATTCTTGTGTTGATTTTCCTTCTTTTTATCAAGACATAAGGTTTAATGTATGAATTATACAGTATTCAGCAACGAATTAGGAAGTTAAGGTGCAAGCTTCAAGAACCAGTATTGCAGTTTCAGTCAATATTAGTGCATACCTGTGTAATATTATAAAATATACAACTCCCAACCTGTAGTTCAATTCAAATGATCAATGAACCAACAGCTTTCGTTTCTCGTTTTGAGTCATTTGCTTGGCTTGTCTTTGATTGGTGGTGAGTTGTAATTGGACTATCTTAAGGGGAGGTACTACATGCATAAGTGACTTATTGCCCATATAGCAAATACAATAATTCTGTTTTGCCACTCAACATACATTTAGCTTTTTGATTTCATTTGATCTTTATAAAAGAGCAAGAAGCATGTTTATTTACATGCACAGCACACAACTTTTTATTAAATGTTTGATGGAAAGAACCTTTTGACAAAAGTGCATTTTTAATATTTTTCTCATATGCAAGTGAGTTAGTTTTGATAAAAGGAAAGGATCACCTGTAGTGCCTCCCCTTAAAAGAACAAAAGACTGTTTGGCATTTTCTCTCTGATCAGATTTCTGTTTGTCTAAACAGATCTTTGCGTTATGAACTAAAAACAAATCTGATTTAACAGTACAAACACAAATCAGTGTCTGCTCAATGGTATTCCAGAATTGATTCTCTCCTTTGAAAAATCATGAAACAGAAACACTGTGCAATTAGGTCAAGTTTGTTCATAAAGCAACTTTATACTGATGTGATTGCCATTAGAAGTAAGAAAGCATTTGTTTTCAATAAGAATAGGGAAAATGATAGGGCTGGCCCCAAGTTTTGCAGTTGAAATTGCTTTAGATTGCAGCTGGATTCGATAAAAATGCCTTTTATCTGTTGGGAAACTTTTCATTCGCCACTTGCTGTAATGGTTTCCAAGAATCAGTAATTAAACATTAACAAAAGAAACACTTTGTTGTGTATTATTTGTAACAAATGGTTTCCTTTCATTTTCAAAGGGAGGGGTTTGTACATAAATCACCACTACACACCATATACATAATGTAAAAAAAAAAATCAAATGGTGATATTTGTAACTAAAAATGTCATACTTTTGAATTCAGCATTTATAAAAATGTTACTGTTGATCTTAAAAAGTCATTTTACTACAGTACCATGTCAGGATGCAGCAATAACCAGGTTAGTAGTCAACAAATATAGAATTTTCAATTGCTGATTTATTCTTAAAATGTTACAACCAATCCTAAATGTAAATCCTTAAAAGGTGTCTGTATTTACTATTTACTAGTGAAATGTTTCAGAAAATAAATTTGAAAATAATTTTCCAGTATCTTTTGGAAAGATTATTCAAATTAAAAATTGTGTTATTCTGTGTCAATTTTAATCCAGCTCACATGTGTAAAAAAAAAGGTGAAATTTATGACAAAATATACTGTCACTGGTTCATTTAATTTGTTTAAAGGAGTAGTTCACTTTATATATATATATATATATATATATATATATATATATATATATATATAAAACATTTGCTGATAGTTTACTCATCGGAAAGAAATTAAGGTTTTTGATGAAAACAATCCAGGATTTTTCTCCATATAATGGACTTCAATGGGAACCAAATGGTTCAGGGTCCAAATGAGAGTTTCAGTGCAGCTTTAAACGACAGTGCAGGGCTTTAAACGACACCAGGCGGTGAATAAGGGTCTTATCTAGCGAAACGATTGGTCATTTTAAAAATAAATTAAAACATTTAAGGTTTATAAGCTCAAATGGTCGCCTTGCTCTGTTCTGTGATGAGCGTTCGTGACTCTCCTGTTCAAACTCGTTCATCAAAATGAACAAATCTTTCTTTAGAGTCATGACTCGAAGGGTCCTAGATAAGACCCTTATTCATCGTCTGGTGTCGTTTAAATGGTGGCGTGGTGGGGTGTCATCCCATATTTCATCAAGAGACATGCTTAGTAAAAAGTTATCAAAGGAATCTTCATTCCTCAAATCGTTTGGAAGACGTGTGTAAACGTTCAAGTCTAATTGGCCTTTATGTTAAGGCAATATCCGAGGAAAAAAAAAAGAAAAGAAAAAAATTAGCTTACTTATGGGCAGTGTATTAGGTCCAAGAGAGTATACATGTCTGCAAGACAAGCAAGAATATGATTTTCAACATATATTCTACTTGACCAGCCACTACAGAATTATAGAGTTGATGGATAAACGCATTACACTGCTACGCCGTTAGAGGGAGCTATAACATTATAGACCATTTCACAAGATGTAAACAACACTGGTCCACAAGCACTTCCTGTTTCAGTTTTTTAACACTACATATAAGCTGGCATAAAATACAACCAACAGAACATTTAAAACTGAATCAAAAAGTTAAACAAACATAGTTAAGATGTTTTCTTTAAATGTGAAATAAAGAAAACAGTTACAAACTGAAACAGGAAGTGTTTCAGGACCGGTGTTGTTTACATCTTGTGAAATGGTCTATAAACTCTTTTCAAATCAGCCAACCTGTGTGAACTGAAGCTGTTCCTCTGCGCCTCATGGTCTTTGTTCTTGGACAGCAGTTTGTGGTCAAATTATGCATCATGGTGCCTTAATATCTTGTCACATGCAAAATTAATAGTATTAGTCCTACATTAATACTACATTGGAAATGTGTAGCCAATAGGCCTATATAAATGTTGTAAATGAATGAATTTATAATGCTATAAATGAAATGTAAAACTGTTTTTGTTTGTTGGATCCTATGAGCACGACTGGTTGAAATTTGGTCAGTATACTCTCATTTTTAAGGTTGCACTTTGTGAACATAACTGTGGCCACACCCAGAAACTACATTGATTTAATTATTAGAAAATAACTTTTTTAATTTAACTACTTCAAAGATCAAAATTAAATCTGAAACATTCTTTGTCGTGACCTGGGCATTCAGAGAATGTTTATACAGTTCCAGAATTATTGAAAAAATTTTTTTTTAATAATATTCTTAAAGCGCCACCTAGCGTTAAACCAATATGTGTGTTTGGAACCATCCCAGTTTTGGGTCTCTGATATTGTTTACATTTTACAATAAGGTTTAGTTAATGCATAATGAGCAATACATTGGAACAACATTTAATAACCTTTATTAATGTTTCTTGATGAAAATTATTCATAACACAAACAACTTTTGATCTTAAAAAATGTCGTAAATTTTTAGATCAATAAGGTTAATAAATGCTGAAAAAATATATAACATGGTTCCAGCACCTTTGGTACTTAGATACCTAATAGAATACCATTCATTTAATCATTTACTCTTTAATTATAGCATGCATAATTAAATTGCATGTTATAAAATTGACCAAAATAAAGTCCAAATCTCAAAAATCTCTCAAAATCAGCTCTTTGTAATATTTAAGATTCATTGCACAGGGCATCTGAGGGCATCATGGATAAAAAAGGTTTTATTTGCTAACATTAGTTAATGTATTAACTAACAATAAGTAATAAAATGGAACAACATTTAGTAACCTTTATTAATGTTTCTTGATAAAAAATCACCTTTTTTCTTAAAAAAATATTAAAAAAAAACTAATAGTAAATAGCTAATAATAATTCTACTAAAATATTAATTTTATTAGAACTTTAGCTGAGGGTTATGATTTTTTTCTTCCATAGCCTACATGCTATAATTATAGAATAAATGATTAGATGAATGGCATTGCAACTTTATTGTGTTATTTGTATTCGTTTTATTCATATATGTATATCTGTGTGTGTGTTTGTATCAAAAAAAAAAAACGATAAAATTACAATGCCATTCATTGAATCATTTACTCTTTAATGATAGCATACAATTACATGCTAAAAAAAAGTCCACATCTCTAAAATCTCTCAAAATCAGCTCTTCGTAATATTAAAGATTCATTGCACAGGGCATCTGAGGGCATCATGGATATGTCCACCTTATCTTCATCGTATGATAAGAACCGTATTTACAGTTTCATGGAGTCTGTTTTATTCCAAAACTCATCTGTAAATCAGGGTACAGGTTGTCAGTCAAACCGTTTGCGTTTATTCGCAACGGTCTAGTTAATCTTAAAATAAAGCAACAATAACACAAGGGGGGCTGTGGCGAGGGGCATAGAGAAAAATAGACACGTTACAGTCACAATGTCAAAAGAGTTAGTTGCTCACATTAGTCCTGTGAGTGTCGGCGAGTGTTGCTGGTCCAGCGGTTCTTTAATCCTGTATGTAAATGACAGCCAATAGATGCTGTTGTTGAGTTGGGCTGGGATTAGCGGAGGCGAATGACTTTCAATTTTACTGGATTACAGAACAAAGAAAGGGGAAAGGGGACACACTCCTCTGTTAAAGAAAACAGAAAGAAAACGGGGCATATTGATCAAATAAAGCACGTCGATTGCATTTCAACAGACTACAAACCATTCGAGATTATGACATTTAATAAAGTCGCTATCGCCGTTCTTTAGATGGGAATTCAGCTCTCACTGTTGGATTAAACGGAGAATAAACCTATCCGGGATTGACAGCAAAAGGTAATTAAACTTGATACGGATTAAAGATAATTCTGTATACGTATACGTGAAAAAACATTTACGAGGATCGTTCTTGAGCACGTGACTTTTTATGGATGTTGAAAAAGTGAAATTACAGATTATAATTTAGGGGGAGGAGGATGGCTAGGAGTGTTAGCATACTTGCTACCATGCTAACGCGAATGTATGGCACTCAACGCAATGTTTTATACGCTTTTCTGAAAGTAATACTCGTTATAATACGCGGTAACTGTTAGATAAGCGTTCCGCGTTTTTGTGTTTTCTTTTGCGTTCCGCTTTTTTGTCTAACAATAGCTGTAATTCTCTTGTTTTGTTTGTATTGTAAAAATGGCAACACAGTTTGAGTGCTAGCGAGTTGCATTGTTGGCAGGGTGATACAATACAGTTAGTTAGTCGTGTTTATTTCGTACAGTTTGATGAAAATCGTCGTTGGCGTGGTCACGGACACGTTTTTCGACCCGAGAAGGTCATGTTTACAATGTCAAATCCACATATCAGTTGCTGCTAATCTATGTCTAATATGAAGGCTGCTTTAGTGGATTATGCAAAACTGGATGTATCCCAGTAACGTTAAGTTTGCGGCTGAGCAATAATATCACATGTCTCTAAACTTGCTCAGTTTTCCTCGAAGGACTTCTCGACTGTCAGATCCATTCATGAGAGTTTATGATTTATGTCATGCTGTTGTCCCACTATGAGTCTCTAACTGAAACATGAACTATCCCAGAATGACTTTATGTCGGATTGGGCCTCATTGTCAAGCACTGAATAACAGTAGCTGTCTCTGTGGGTTTTCTTCACCCAGATGTTATATATCTGACACAATACCTCGATTGTTTAGTGAACACAACTAAATTATCAAATATTGAGTGTTATATATTGCCATGAAGTGCATTAAGGGAAATTATGAAGTAGGCTGAGATTAAACTGTATGGAAAAAAAACACTGGGATAATTATCCATTTTTCCATGAATTAAAGGAATATTTCACCCAAAAATCTAATTCTGTCATTAAATACGCACCCTCATGACGTTCAAACCCTTAAGACTTTTGTTCATCTTCGGAGAACAAATAAAGATCTTTTTAATGAAATCTGAGAGTTTTTTGACCCTCCATTGAAAGCTACACAACTACCACTTTTAGCTTCAAATTGTTCATAAAGATATCATAAAACTGATCCATATGAACTGAGTGGTTTAGTCCAAATTTTCTGTTGAGACTCCATTGCTTTATGATGAACAGATTCAATTTAGGCAGTTATTTAATATTCACTCATTGAAGCTCAACCAAACCTGCTTGATGCATGAGAGCAAACCTCATTGGTTCTTGTGGTAAATTTATTTCGAATTCCTAACTATAGCTAAGCTAAGCTTATTTGACCTTACAATGCTATATGGCAAACATTCAGTACCAAGGTATCATCATAAAATATCATGATTTCAGCACTTTTTGTAAGGTCTAGCTACTATGAAATTGGTGTGAAAACCTGGTTGATTCCCAACTCAAAATGTTCGATTGCATTCTGATGAAATAGGTCTTTCAATCCATTAAGTCCCATATGTTGGATATTATGCTAAATAGCAGAACTAGTTTTTTGGGCCCATTAAGATGATGTTAAGCCCAATGTTTTTGTAATCGTAAGGCTCAATCCCAATTCACCCGTTGGCAATACCCCTCCATTTTGCTCGTTCACGTCTAGGGGTAGAGTGTCCTGATTCTTGTTGAGATTGAGGGGTAGGGCGAAAGGGGTAGGGCTACATAGCCCTCAAAATGGAGATTTTTTTAGAGGCACACTCCAAACTGGGGGCTACGAGAAAGCTCACAGAATGCATCGCAAATCACCGGCGAGATGGCTTCGCAAATGATTAAACATTTAAATTTAGCGCACTTTATTTACTCTTATAATAATACTATAGTTGTAGCGGCAAACAGTAACCGCTAAGAGGCTGAGTAGAGGGAATAAAAGGTGACGCGTTTCCACTGCAGATCCAAATGATTTATTGTAACATTGAAATGAACATGATGGATGATGACTAAAAAGTAAACCAAAAGTAATGAAATAGAACAAAACTAAAATGAAATGAAAACGGTCAACAGAAAGTGAGCGTCCCAGCTACTCACCCCTTCCAACCTGCTAACCACACACAAACTAACAGGTAATATGCACCTACAACAAATGACGTAACAAACTGAAAAAACAAATTTCAAAATAAAAGACACCAACCTAAACCTGGCACCTACAATAGTCATTTAAATTAAGAAATGGTATAATAAATTACCTTTCCGAATCAGAAAAGTCATACATTTTGAGGAAGGAATGTTATAATCATCATGTTTCCTCAAAGTTAAGAGCAGCTGCGCTGATCAGTCGTTGTCATGGAGAAATCCTGTAAAAACTGTGTAACGACAGAGCCATCGAGGACGACTGATGATCTATCGGGTTTATGAAGGGTTGTTCCAGTTCGGGAATATTTCAACCCCTTGGCCCCTGTAACTCTGTTTTAAAGGGGTGATGAATTGAGAAATCAAATTTTCCTTGAGCTTTTGACATCTAAGAAGTCATTGCCAGTTCATGACCCCTTTAAGGGCCAAGGGTACACTCGAAAACAAGGGGTAGGGCCAAGGGGTGAATTGGGATTGAGCCTAAGTTTACATGATTATATGGTTAGTAGTTGCATTTTAGTATTGTTTTACTTCAACAGACCTGCAAATCACTAGTTGAGAACTATTGAATCTGACAAAAAGTGCCATATTTTATGGACATGAATTTGCATATGAATCCAATATGGCATTAATTTTGTATCATATCAAAGTTGAATGATTTCAGTACTTTTTTAAAGATGAATTGGTTTAAATATTGACATTTGTCAATGCTTTAAAAAACTTTAGCTCTTAATATTGAAATGATCATATTCCTTTGAAACGGGTCTTTCATTCAACAATTTCCCATATTAGCTAAATTATCTCCTGACAGTTGACAGTAATACATTTTTACAAAATGTATTACGACTACAAAAAGTAAGTCGTAACTAAGTCTTTTCTGTCTGGACAATATGTTCCCATGCAGGCAGCAGGCCGCAGTTCTTTGTGTTTGCACGATGCAACATGTTTGTGTAGCCTTGGGGAAAATGTCCAGGGTGAAAGGAGTTAGGACCAATTAAAAGTCAATTATCAGCCCCTGAGCTGAACGATTTAGATACAGTTATGTTTCTGAAGGGATCTGTGAGCATGAATCTGTGTAAAGGCTATTAGCAGAAGTATTGTGTTTCAATGGCAGAACCACAAGCCTCTTAGGGCAAAACCGCTCATAAAACCCACGTTACCCTTTCTTGAGATGCCGGTAATATCTTTAAGCACCAAACAGGCAGTAATTCAAGAAGTAAAAGTGCAGCTACATTATGCTTCCCCGAAAGCCGATGATTCCAGATAGCGTGAATGAAAAAAAAGAAGTATTTTGGCAGGGTGGGCTCCTAACAAGGAGGAAGTCATTAATCTGAGCATTTAAGCATGTCAGTCCGGATCCTACTTTTCCTGCAATTTCTTTTAGGAGTGTCACCAGTTATTTTTTTTTTCCAGTTTTTTTTTTCATCTTATAAAAACATATTTGTTATAGTTAACTCATGTCTTTTGACTTCTGCGAAGAAAGCTTAGTGTAGAGAACAAAACAAGTCATTTATAGATGAAGCTTAAGGTGTCAAATAGGTGTGTTTTCTCTTGCAGATAGGATAAGCCTGTTCAATGAGGAAGTTTCAACAATTTATTTGTCTTCAAAGGGTTTAGTTAAACATAAAAGTGTCAAGAGGAAGCTGTTAAATGGCCGTGACCCTTGTCATACAAAATCATTTGCTGTGGCAATCATAGTTATTAATATAAGGCGGGTAAGATTCAATATTAACTCCAAATCTTAAAGGGATATTTCACCCAATCATGAATTTTGTGTAAATTTTCCCCAATAGCAAAAGAAAAAATCCATGATAGTATTTCTATGACTTTCCAAACGAGGAAAAACTGGATTTATGATGTTAATAACTGAGGAAACGCATCATCATAGTCTGCGAAATTCATGGAAGTCAATGGTAACCAATAATGTTTGTTTACTATTCTTCCAAATATACTCTTTTGTGTTCCACAGAAGAAAGAAAGTCATACACATTCACTAAACAGCTTTCACATTACAACGATGGATGTACTAAAAACGGAAAGGTTTTTCCTTTGTGTTTTTCGCGTACAGACCGAAGCATTGTCAAAGCGACCCCACAGATCCGCAAAACTGACTAAAAACGCTGTCAGGCCAGTAGTTGGCGCTATTACTTTGTAATGATTGTAACGTTCTGTAAAGAAACACCGTATGCATCCATGTTACTTTTTGTGTTGCTTACACAGAGACGATGAGCTCTATCTTGCACCCGGCGCAAGTGACTTTATACACTAACACGTCTCATTCTTATTTTGCACCCGCGCAAAGCAGGCTTTTTCCCTCCACAGATGCACTTGGGTAAACTAGGAAATTAACTTGTGCTCTCTGGGCGGATTGGCGCAAAAAGGAGGCGTGTTTCGGCGCAAAAACATTCCCTGGTGCTATTTTACAGTTTCAGAAAACAATTGCGCCACTGAGTCTGACCACAAAAAACCTGGTCTAAAGTCAGTGGCGCGGTGCGTGTTGTTCATAATGCTATTTTAAGCGCGCATGCTTGGCCATAATGTAGCGGTGCACAACGCGCATACACTTTGATTCTCTCATCAACACAGATGCAGCAGTTTTTATTTTTGCTAATCATACATTATAACAAGGAAAAATATTAACACATGAGGGAAATCATTGTGGTTTACATGAAGATGAAAAAAAACCTAATTACCCATTTTTTTAAGGCTAATTGTAGTACTGAAGGATCAGACCTGTTTGCCCAATAGTGGCAAGAAACATATGTATAATGTTTAACCGATGCTGATTTGGGTGGTTTCTCGATCCCCATATAACGTCACTTCTCTGTCTTTCACTGCCCTGACAAGAACGTCGGTCTCCTCGGCTGTGAACGCTCCGGGCGCGCGCCTGGTAAACCCGCCGTTATAATAAAAATCCGTCATGCAACATGCGCACCTGCTCTTAAAGGGTATGTTGGATGGCGCTCTGATTGGTTTATTTCACGTTACGCCCAAACCACACCTATGAATAATGAGACTACTTCAGACCAACCCCTTTTAAACTTGCGTCGGGCCCAAGAGTCATTTATCCTGCCGGTAAAATAGCAACAGCGATTGATACTTGTGTTTCAGATCGTTAAAATAGGGTCCCAAAACGGTATTGTTTTCAAAAACACACTATGAAAGACGTTTTCAGGCCCCTATGGCTCATTGTCTTGTAAATGAGTAGGCAAAATGCATAAGAAGTTCATCAGTCAAGATGTGTTTTGGTCAGTTTGATCACAAGTGGTCGACGCTAAATACAAGTGTTAGCGGTTTATCAGCTTTCAACCGTTTGGAGAGGTGCGAGTGCTGTCTGAGGAGACTCGCGCTGCGGAGGCAGGCAAAAGTATAAACAAGGCTTCCGTCTCCTCACAGGTTCACATACTGAAATACGTCCACACCTCCAGACAATGTCTAATTGAAGAGAATTGGCACTGGCCGGTTACTTCTGGTTTTTGGACTGGCTGCAGTAACACGTCTCTGTCCATGCGGGGGCGTTTGCTGTCGAGTGCAGAATGAATGGGAGTCTATGGGGTTTCACCCCCTGAAATCCACTTTTCTCAGGATGTAATTTGAAAGTTGCATTCAAAAGGGAGGGCTAGGATAATACACTCAGCTGAAAATTGCATTTTTAAGTTCACTTATCTGTTCACTTAAATATCTGTTCACTTATCTGTTCACTTAAATTGCATTTTTAAGTTCACTAAAAATCCGTTCAAAAATGTGATGATGTCACACAATAGCAGAATGCTAGCTTGTTCCAGCCAACAACGGCCGAACCTGTAAGAAATCGAAAGGACATAAGTACTCGTCATTCGACTTTTGGCCTATAATCTATGGCCATGTCCACACTAATACGTTTTCGTTTGAAAACGTATATTTTTCTCTCCGTTTTGGCCTTCCGTCCACACTGAGACCGCGTTTTAAGTCAACAAAAACGTATCGTTTGGAAAACGCTCTCCAAAGTGGATAAATTTGAAAACGCCGCTTCCGCGTTGTAGTGTGGACAGTGAAACCGGAGGTATTTCAAAACGATGACGTAAGTTTAGTCATGTGATCCATGTAGTACCAATAGATATTCATGTTTATCGGTATTGTGCCTGTTATGTTATTCATTTTTACACTGTTGCTAAAATATGTTACTTTCTATGTTACTTAATATGTGCTATTCTTCATAGCACAGTACTGCAAAGATGACAGATAAACGTACTTACATTTGCTGTCCTGCGGCAAAACAGACCTGCTGTCCTTGCGTTTTAGACCAAACATATGGTGACTGAATGCGACCTGGACGCATCAGTGATGGTGAGATATTTTGCTAAATAAAATTATCCTGTTATTGTGCGATAACATTATTATTTATTTTCCCGTCTGTATCATCTCAGTGAGCTTTTGTGAAGTTTCACGCATGCGCAGTAAAGTGAATTTAGAAGTTTCTCATCCACACTGAAACATCGGAAAATGCCTGAAAACGCTAGTGTGGACGGAGAGCGTTTTTAAACGAAAACCCCGTTTTCAAATCTATCCGGATTAATGTGGACGTAGCCTATGTTGAACTTGCGGAATCAACGATAAAATCTATGTTGTTTCAACGACAAGCAGGAGAAAGAGACACATTTAGCCGTTTAGCTCCATAGACTCCCATTCATTCTGCACTCGCCCTCGATCACCTCCAGTGGAATTCTAAAGGAACTGCAACCAAGGTGATACACAATGGGTCTAATAGGAAGTGCCAAGGCTCTCCGATAGACGGGCTCTGACTCCGCAGACATGTTGCTTCAGACAAACACGTGCAGGTCGCGGTTTCTGTTTGCGTCATCACAACATTTCGGCCGTATTGTTTCGGTGATAAAATTCTTTTGGTGGCCGAATATTCATTGCATCCCTAGTGCGTTTACATCTGGAAGACATTTTTGTGTGTTTGCTCATCTGCAATACGTCTATAGGACGTTTTCTGTCAGATGTCAAATTGACGTTTAGAAGATGTCTTTAAGATGTAATGATTTAGAATGTATGTTTAACTGACATCTTAAAGATGTCTATTAGATGTGAGTAAACAGCAGATGCTTTCCCAGATAGCACAAGTCTATTTGATGTAATGTTTACATCTGGAAGACGTATTTTTAAGAGTTTTTGCTCATCTGCAAGACGTCTATAGGACGTTTCCTGTCAGATGTCAAATAGACGTTTGTTTAGAAGTTGTCAGTTTAACATGCATTCTAAATCATTACATCTTAAAGACATCTTCTAAACGTCTATTTGACATCTGACAGGAAACGTCCTATAGACGTCTTGCAGGTGAGCAAACACTCTTAAAAATATGTCTTCCAGATGTAAAACATTACATCAAATAGACTTGTACTATCTGGGTTCCAGATGAAGTGATCTTTAACAGACATCTATCTGGGAAGGTGCTGCTGTTGCCGTTTCAGTGTTGTACGTAATATTACACTCAGGCCGAGGCATCCGGCTTTGCCTTGTAGCAGGATTTATAGGAGGTTTTCAGACGACTAATAGTAGTACTGGGCTCTCTCTCTGTGCAGTCTGTGGTTTTGGCTTTGCCCGGAGGCTGGGATAATGGCTCCCAGTGTCTGGAGAGATTAAAGGCCAGAGCTGCATTGTTCACATGCCTCGAGATTAGTTTCCAAGGAAACGGATTGTGGTTGCCATGTGAACACAAGGCCCGGAATTAGGATTGTGTTCTTGATTTATTTATTTGTTTTACAGCTCACATTTTGTTTTGCAGCTCACATTTGTTTTTGTTTGTTTTTCATCTTTAAACTGTCTTTCGTTAGCGCTCATATTTAAACCCAGTCTCGTCCGTACTTAAGTTTACAGCACTGTAGTTTAGAGACGACGTGTCTGAAATCGAGATTTGAGGCGTCAGGGGGCGTCTGTCTAGAGGGCCGGGTAAAGTACTTCACTTTAGGGGTCTCATGCTTCCAGGCGCTGTCTTGCTTCCAAGGAGAACAAATTAAGGATGAAGGGTTTTAAGGCAATAATCTGAGCTAGCTTTAATTGGTTGACAAAGGCTTATCGTAATTAGCTACTTTCACATGTGTGTGACGGATTTTGGTGTATTAGCACAGGAGAGGGTATTACTATCACTTCCCAAAGCTTCTTATAGGTTTTTCCATCCTTCAATACGTTTTGTACAGCCGAAAATATTTTAAAAAGTTACTGGGGAACTTGAAACCTTTCTACTCTTTTTAGTTTATTAAAAAAGGTTTGTTTTTGCACATAATTATAACACTATTAATCTGCTAAGGGGTAATTACTGCCTGATGAGTTTTGGAGAACATCTGACAAGAGGTCAGAGACCATTCCTCCTACAGAATCTCTCCAGATCCTTCATATTCCCAGATCCATGTCGGTGCTTCTCTTCTTCAGTTCAGCCCACTCATTTGATTCAGGTCAGGGACTGGGATGGCCATTGCAGATGCTTTGTTTTGTGCTCAGTGACCCAATTTTGTTTTGATTTAGATTTTTTGATTTTGGGACTTTTG
Organism: Pimephales promelas; assembly: GCF_016745375.1. The sequence goes on from NW_024121987.1 coordinate 15,273,109, forward strand.
GGACTAAAACTCTCAATTCATATACATCTAGTATGCATACAGTACTATACAGAACAGAAGTCTACTTGGAAACTGCAGTAGAATGAAGCCCTATGTTGTTTGGGCTAAAAAAACTAAAGTGCTGTAAAGTGAAGATGTTTTTCAAAACAATGCCATGATATAGCTTATATCAGTGTTTCCCAACCCTGTTCCTGGTGGCACACCAACACTGCGTGTTTTCTTTGTCTCCCCAATCAAACACACCCGATTCAACCCATCAGCTCATTAACCCACCTGATTATGAGCTGATGGGTTGAATCAGGTGTGTTTGATAAGGGAGACAAAGAATACACGCAGTGTTGGTGTGCCGCCAGGAACAGGGTTGGGAAACACTGGCTTATATATTAAAGGGTTAGTTCACCCAAAAATGAAAATTAAGTCATTAATTACTCACCCCCATGCTGTACCAACCCCGTAAGACCTTCGTTCGTCTTCGGAACACAAATGAAGATATTTTTGATTAAATTTGAGAGCTGTATAACTACCACATAGGCTCCTAAGGGACTGCCTCTTGACGGCCCAGAAAGTCAATGAAGAAAATGTTTAAATATCCCAAGTGACTACCGTGGCTCAACTATATGTTTATCAAGCGACGCGAATACTTTTTGTGCGAAAAAACAAACAAAAATAACGAGTTTATTCGACTATTTCTTTTCTTCCTTGTAGGCCAGAACGAGAATTCCTTAGATTTCCACGACGCATGCGCGAGATTTGCGATCTGCTTACACCAGCTTAGATCGCAATTTTCGCGCATGCGTCGTGGAAATCTATAAGGAAGTCTCGTTCTGGCCTACAAGGAAGAAAAGAAATAGTCGAATAAACTCGTTATTTTTGTTTGTTTTTTCCATTTCCGTTTAAAAACTTGTCGATTCATCAAAGAATCCTTATTTTTAATCACGTTTCCACAATATTGTGAAGCAGCAGAACCTTGATAATAATAATGTGCACCAAATCTGCATATTAAAAGGATAACTGACATGAGTCATATGTTTGTGAATCTGACTACACTGACTATTTGTTTTTCTGTGTATCCTACTGTACATGTCAACTCAATAGCAAGAGATGCTTTGTTTTGACCGTTATTTTGTAGATTGCACATCTGTCACTTACTTACGGCATCAATTTATTTGTCAAATTAAATATGGTATCTGTTTTTGAACAACTTTTGGCACAACTGTTGTTATGTGTTATTTAGTGAGTAATTAAGTTTATGTTTGATGTGGTGTGTCTTTCCCTCAGAAGAATGGCACAGATACGGAAGCTGGGCTGTGATGGGATGAGGACCAACTCTCGGCCAGAGCTCAAAGTTCCCCAAGTGTCAGCCAGACAAGAGATCCTCACCAGCCTGGTGTCTGCTCTGGACTCTGTGGTAAGACTGTTTAAAGATACTTACAGTGAGAGTATTATGCAGTTTATTTGTGCTGGATGACTTGAATCAAAGCGTGTTTTGCAGTGCACTGCCATGTCTAAACTGAATGCTGAGGTGGCCTGTGTCACTGTGCACGAGGACAGCGTGATCGCCGTGGGAACAGAGAAGGGAAGAATCTTCCTAAACTCCAGAAAGGAAATACAGACGGACTTTCACAAGTTCTGCAGTGAGTCAACATGAAATCCAAAATTGACCCTTAATACATGTGTATGTTATTCTATAGAAAAATGGTTTCCATGGCAAATTGTCTTGGCAATTAAAATGTAACCGTTAGGGTCGTAGTTAATCCGTGATCCGTATAGACCACGGTTCAGCACACTTGATTCATTGAAAAATGTAACTATTATAGAATGAACGTTTATTTTCATATGTTTGGTCTTGCCATCAGAATGAAACAGTTGGAATGTCAAATCAGATAAATGTTTTACTGTAAAAAAAAAACACATTTGAATAATCTCAAAAGTCAACACATAATTTATAAAATAAATATATTTGAATTGAAGGAGTTTCACCGCACTCACGATACAACAAGGTGCCAGACAGACAAGACTAGAAAATTAGTCCGCACACACGCAAATTTAAACACCAAGCTTTTGGTCAAAAGACTATCCTCAGGGCATGAATAAAATAAATATATAAAAATCTGCATCGTTCTTATATGATATTTTTACCACTGCAGAGGCAATATTGTCATGAAGATTTATAACCTATTCTGCTGTTCAAATGTTTAGGGTCAGTGAGATATTTTAGTTTTTTTTTTTTTTTGTTTTTGAAGGAATTTAGTTCTTTTATTTTGCAATTTGGGATGCATTACATTGATCAAATGTAACAGTAAAGATGTTTATAATGTTACAAAAGATAATATAATTTTAATAAAAAATATTTTAAATTGCAATCATATTTCAGAATATTACTGTTTCTACTGTACTGTATTTTTGATTATGAAAGATTTGAACAGTCGTGTATGCAATCCGCATATAACAGTACAGGTGTTTCGAGGCTATTTGTGCTGTTTCCTCAGAAATAACAGATTTATTTTCCACAGAAGTGTCCTGTCTGCAAGCATTAACTTCCATGAACTCCCACGCCAAAGCTCCTGATGTAGACTGCAGCAGGACTGGCAAAGACTGCGGGCAGCAGGGCAGACAGAGAGCCTTAACAGACACTCATTCCAACATCTTCGTCCTAAGGAAGATGGTGGAGGAGGTGTTCAGCGTGCTTTATAGTAAGTTGATAGTAGTTTCTTCACATTTTTATGGGATGAAACGCAAAAAAAGGGGCGTACAGTATTTGGCACAAAAGCAAAACCATCATTATCCACTTAAATGTAATGTTTCAGGTGAGGCTGTTGGGAAGAGCAGCCTGGTCCCTGTGCCTTATGACTGGATTCTCAAAGATCCCAGCTCAGTGGTTGTCTACGGCCTGCCTGATGGTGTGACTTTGAGGAGGCCTTCGGAATATGACACCAAGACCTTAATGAAGATCTTAGAGCAGAGCAACCGCATCCGCTTCGTAGTCAAAAGGTCAGTCTTCTAGTTGATTTTATTTTACAGTGGAAAGAATGCAAATGCCTGTTTTTTTCAGCACAAAAGATTGTAAAATTAAATGGAAAAAAACTTTGAACTACATAAAAAATTCAAACTATGGCGATTTAAAGGCAGGGTTTAGGATTTGCAAAACAGCCGACAGATTTTGAAAATATACAACTCAAAAGGTCCTACCTTCTTTGAAATAGGATTTCAAGTGATTTTGAAAAAATTGTCAAAAAAGAAAATCACACACCCCACCTTTAACTTTCTTTTCGCAGGGTATGTGAATTTCTTTTCTGTTTTGGTCAGGTGTCTCTTACCATTTTAGATGTTAGAGGTTGTTATTGCTGTCAGAGAACACGGACATGGAAAAAAGCAACAAAAATAACAAGAGGAATGAAAAAGTAAAATGTCAAAACATGCTGAAAAAATGGAAATAATCTACATAGTCTAAAGTTAGATTTTTTTATATTAATCTAGGATGCACCAAATTGTTAAAAAGTGACAGTAAAGATTTTTACATAATTTTAACATTTTTAATTTATTCCTGTGATGGTAAAGCTGAATTTTCATCTTCATTACTCCAATATCCAGTGTCACATGATCCTTCAGAAATCATTCTAATATACTGTTTGGGAGATCAAGAAACATTTATTATTATTAAATTTTGGAAACGGCTTATTATATTTGTGAAAACCACTATACAGAATTATTTGATAAAAAGAAAGTTCAAACAAACAGCATTTATTGATAGATTTGTTTTGTAATTATGTAAAAATCTTTACTGTATGCATTGCATTTTTTATATATATATATATATATAGACCATTTCATAAGATGTAAACAACACTGGTCCAGAAGCACTTCCTGTTTCAGTTTTTTAACACTACATAAAAGCTGGGATAAAATACAACCAACAGAACATTTAAAACTGAATCAAAAAGTTAAACAAACATCTTTAAGATGTTTTCTTTACATGTGAAATAAAGAAAACGGTTACAAACTGAAACAGGAAGTGCTTCTGGACCAGTCTTGTTTACATCTTGTGAAATGGTCTATATATAATCTAGACATGCATGATTTGTCTTTTATGGGTTTTGTAATAAAGAAAGTATATATATGTGTGTGTGTGTGTTTGTTTTACATTATAATAACTGAATCTATTGTTTAATAATAACATTTATTATTATTAAATTTTGGAAACGGCTTATTATATTTGTGAAAACCACTATACAGAATTATTTGATAAAAAGAAAGTTCAAACAAACAGCATTTATTGATAGATTTGTTTTGTAATTATGTAAAAATCTTTACTGTATGCATTGCATTTTTTATATATATATATATATATATATCTAGACATGCATGATTTGTCTTTTATGGGTTTTGTAATAAAGAAAGTATACGTATATATGTGTGTGTGTGTTTGTTTTACATTATAATAACTGAATCTATTGTCAGGCGGGTTGTATTTTGAAATTAATCATATGAATGGCTGTTTTCATAAAAAAAAAAGTTTTATGTTACTAAATGAGGTTCATTGGTGTGAATTTTGTATGTATTTTAATAGAACACCAGAGGAACCCTCTCGGGATGCCAAATCCTGTCCGGAAGTCAACCATCAATCTTCGACCTCAAAGACCGTAAGCAACCACGCCTCCGTCAAACCCTCCATGCAGGAAGTGTCTGCTAGCAACTCCATGCTCTCCAGCTTCCTGTACGGCATGCCCATGTCCTCCCAGCCCCACCCAGACAGCAAGCTGGACCTGAAGCCCACATCACTGCACTGCGTTGGTAAAGAGCGGCTGGGCATGTGGGCGTCCGCTGAGGAGAAAGCGGTTCAGGCCAAGGAATGTGCTGACAATGGTTAGAGCCTCCTGTTGTCTTTCTATATACACTGGCTTCCACTACCTTTCTATGGAAATGAATCACTGTTGCACTTATGATGAGTGATATCTCACGTGTAGATGCTGAACCATGTGGATATTCTCCTTTTTTATTTGCTCTTCCAGGCGAACGAATAGGGCTGGCAGCGGATCTTACCCAGAGCCCTCCCAGCATCCATGTCTCCAAGCGCCTTCTGTTCTCCATAGTGCATGAAAAATCAGGTGGGCGACAGACTGTACTCGCCATTACAGCGTCTGGCCAAGGACAAGCTGGCCTTCATTTCAGTGGGTTTTATGGGGTCCCAAGCAGTGCGTCTAATAGAGCTAGAATAGTTAGTTTCCACCCCAAAATACAAAGACAAGGAATCTTCACAACACTACAAAGTGATAGTTCACCTAAAAATCAAGGTTCTGCCATTATTTATTCAGCCTCATGCCATTCCAAAACTTGTATGATGCTATATTTTCAGTGGCACATAAAAGGAGAATTTTTGGGGAATGTTAATGTAGTTTCTTATATAAATATTTCATTGTGTTCTGAAAAGACAGGAAAAAAATCACCATGTTCAAAGTCTTTGAAGCCATGATAACTTTACATGTGACAATGGAAAATAATTGTTTAGTTATTAATCCCCAATAATGTTCCTCTTCACTGTAGAGCTCAAATTAACATGCCATTGAAGTCCATAATTATATATATGAAGAGTTCAGATGCAAAAGCCTCTAAATGCCATTTGAAATTTTCATCTTTAATGATGATTTTCATCAAACTTGTATATTTAAGTTCAGTAATTTCACTTAAATAACAATTAATAGATAATTATCATTTCCATTTAAGTGAAATTACTGAACTTAAATATACAAGTTTGTTAAAAATCATCATTAAAGAAGAAAATTTCAAATGGCATTTAGAGGCTTTTGCATCTGAACTCTTCATATATAGGTAACAGACATAAATGACACAAGATCACCATCCTTTTTAAAGCAAGACATTACAGGTAAATACAAATGAGGCATTATCGAATGCACTCATTTGCATGCATTTCTAGAAAATAAATCTGAACATTGGGTAAAGCCAGTTTCAAACTTTCAAAATACAGAATAAAACTGTTAAGTTTGGTGTATGTAAGACAAATAAGTGTAATAAAATATTTTTGTTAGTTCATTTCAGAGAGTTGATAGAGGGTATATACGGTGTGTTAGCAAATTAGTCTTTTTTTTAAGCTTGACATATTGACATGCTTACTTATAAACTGTTGTTTAGTTAATAAAAAAAAAAGCAGCATGACGATTCTTCAGAAAATAACAGCATATGGGTTTGGAGTGATTCAGTGATTAAACAACAGCAGAATTCCCTCCTGTAAGAAAACACAGTGAATGTATAATTTACACTCCCTGTAAATAAATCAATCGTATCTAACGATCCACAAAGTATTCTTTTATATATCGGTGGCATTTGTTTAGATATGGCTCCCGGCGAATGAGACATAAAGAGGGCTGGTTTTGGCAGAGTGAGCATTAGTAATGGGAGTTTGGCCAGGTCACCTGGGCTACCGAAGTCTGTTCCTTTCTAAAGATCAGCGTGAAATCTTCAGTCACTGCAGAGTGTCAGGACCTGCCTTAATTGTCTCCTATGTCAAAACGAACAGAGGAAAACCTCAATGCACCCAAAAACATTTCAGAAAATGTCAACAGTTAGGAAAAGATTGTTACATGATAGAGTTTTGTTTTCTATTACATGCACAGAAAAATGGGACTCGTTCATCAGGGAGACTGAGGATATCAACACCCTTCGAGAATGTGTTCAGATCCTCTTCAACAGCAGATATGGTGAGCTCTCAGTGCACAATTCACAGCCATACCACTATACAATAATTGCAATAAATGCATATTGATTGAGAAAGTGTGTAGAGCTCATGTGTGTACTTTTTAACCCTTAAAAGTTTGAAATATGAAATAATCTTTTTTTTCTGAAATGGAACTTTTTATTGAACCTTGACTCAATCCAGTTTGCATACAAGTTTTTTTGTTGAGTCCATATTTGATGCATCAGATTTTTATGGCTCTTATAGTATGATATAGGATAATTTGGAGCTCATAATTGAGGAGGAAAAATTACCTACATTTTATGAGCAAGAATATACTATTTGGTGCAGCTGTTTATATTTATATGACCAAAATATAAGATGAAAATCGAATAGCTTGTTTAAATATAAATCATTGATATCTTTATAATAGTATAGCAGGCTAGTAATGCACAAATATCAGTTACACATACAAATATCAATAATATACAATTATTATTATAATTTTATGATAAAAAAAAAACTCTATAGTTCATTGTGGGGGCAAATCATATAATGCAATGCAATTCCTCAAAAGTCTGATGTATCATATTTGATACTCATTTTACCTTGTATGTATGGATAATCAAGTAAACCTAAGTTCCTTTAGTCAGCAAGTTTTCCAGTGTTCATATTGAAAAATTACTAGTATAACATGTCTTACATTTTACTTTGTAACAAACAGTAGAGATTTCACAGCAAAATGACGTGAACCACAACCTGAAGAGAGACGAGTGACGATATGAACTGTCAATCAGATGACAGAAGACATGTAGTAGATTTTTGTACAACAGGTTTTTCAGCAAAGTTTTGATCGCGTTGATAGTTTATAGGCCTTAGAAATCAAAGATGATACTGCATCCTTATAGGGTTCTTATATTCTCTCTTATCACAGCTTAATATGCAGAGAACCATTAGTAGCTTGATTAGTAGCTTAGTCTCTGTGGTGCTATATAAAAAAACAGCCAGCAAAGCAATATTGGCTCAACCAATGGTGTGCGTTTAGGGTGGGATCACCTTTTTGGCTGACCAATGGCAGTTGGGCGATTGTTTAAAAATGGTTTTAAAAACAATTTTTCAGTTCTGTTTTGAAACACCGGCAGCGCAGACATTACATGCCTCAGCTTTAACTCATCACATAATTAATTCATTTTAGCTGAGGCATTAGGTCTGGATCACATGGTTCCTGTGCCGTACCGGAAAATCGCCTGTGATCCTGAGGCGGTGGAGATCATTGGAATTCCAGACAAGATTCCCTTCAAGAGACCATGCACTTACGGTGTGCCTAAACTCAAACGGATCCTGGAGGAAAGGCATGCTGTCCGCTTCGTTGTCAGAAGGTTCGAGACTCCATCTGAGCATACTTTTATTTTGAGAACTAATCTTTACCTAAGGAGATTTCCTTACGTGACATAGCTGCTCAATTAAGCACATCACCAACATAGTTAAACTGCTACAGCGGCAGTGTGATTTGTAGCTCGTCCAATTTCAACTTGTGATGGCGGTGTCAGAGATTGAATTACTGATAACCTTTCATTTTTGGTCTTGTAATTAACTGTGGGGCTCATTGAAAATGAATCCAGATATTGATACTGGATATACTAAGTTTTTAATTGGCTTCATCTGAAAAAAAAAGAAAGTCTAGCCGTCGTTGCCATCTGGCTGAGCAGCACTAGGCATCCAAAGTGGAGCGTCATGCTGGTTGTAACCACTGCCATACATGAGCCAGCGTGGAGCCGCTGATTTGGCATAATGAGGAAATCTCCTGCTGTTCGGCACCAGACATACGTAGACAGCATTTCAGATTTTTAATATGTTTAAGCTGGCCTTACAGGAACTAACAATTTTCTTTTTTATTTTCTTAGAATGTTTGATGAACGGATCTTTACTGGTAGGTATTTCCTAAACCAGAATCCATCTGCCTTATTACATTGTAATAACATTGTTATAACATAACTTGTTTGCACTTTAAGGTGATGTTGTTACACTGTAATTATACATTTAAAGCTGCAGTCCATAGCTTTTTTGGGGTTAAAAATGATCCAAAATACATATTTGAGCAAGTACATAACCAGCCAGTGTTCAAAACTCTCTGCTTGCCTTAGCTCGATTCAAAGCGGTAAGCTTGTAATAATGTATTTAATTCCAGTGGTACTGGTGGATTTCCGTGGGAGATTGGAGCATGTGTTTGCGTCATTACGTCACATCTGTACACATAAAGAAGAGTCTCGGCTAGTATAAGCTATATTGAGTCATTACATCACATCTGTACTCATAAAGAAGAGTCTCGGCTAGTATAAGCTATATTGAGTCATTACGTCACATCTGTACACATAAAGAAGAGTCTCGGCTAGTATAAGCTATATTGAGTCATTACGCCACATCTGTACACATAAAGAAGAGTCTCGGCTAGTATAAGCTATATTGAGTCATTACATCACATCTGTACACATAAAGAAGAGTCTCGGCTAGTATAAGCTATATTGAGTCATTACATCACATCTGTACACATAAAGAAGAGTCTCGGCTAGTATAAGCTATATTGAGTCATTACGCCACATCTGTACACATAAAGAAGAGTCTCGGCTAGTATAAGCTATATTGAGTCATTACGCCACATCTGTACACATAAAGAAGAGTCTCGGCTAGTATAAGCTATATTGAGTCATTACGTCACATCTGTACTCATAAAGAAGAGTCTCGGCTAGTATAAGCTATATTGAGTCATTACGTCACATCTGTACACATAAAGAAGAGTCTCGGCTAGTATAAGCTATAATGAGTCATTACGTCACATCTGTACACATAAAGAAGGAGTCTCGGCTAGTATAAGCTATATTGAGTCATTACGTCACATCTGTACTCATAAAGAAGAGTCTCGGCTAGTATAAGATATATTGAGTCATTACGTCACATCTGTACACATAAAGAAGAGTCTCGGCTAGTATAAGATATATTGAGTCATTACGTCACATCTGTACACATAAAGAAGGAGTCTCGGCTAGTATAAGCTATGTTGTGTGTGAGGATCCTGGAGGTGGAGATTTATAATTAAACTTTCGGACTTTGGGGCGGCTACAGAAAAAAAGAGACTGCAACCGGACCCATGCGAAAACAAGGATGCATATCGAAAGGACATTACATGTAGTCACGCAATGCTGGCGTTGTTAACATTAAAATTTTGAGAACAAAGTATAATTTGCTCCATTTTGCGTCATATGATAACTTATAAGCGATTGTTGGATGTTGGATGAAAAGGTGAATGTTTCTTACTAGTTCAGATGACATTTTCCAGTGAAAATTCTTACGTTGGTCATACTTCCAAAAAGAACAATCTGTGATTTGAATGACAATATCGACACCGGCGCGGTAACAGACGCACACTCTCCTCAAACATTGTGTTCATCCATGCTGTGTCGTGTCGAAGTACAACTCACATAAAGTTGATAATTCCCAGAATGACTGCAAGTGCAGATTTTCAACAGAGATGGCGACAAAGAGGGAAAAACTGCGCACTGCAGCTTTAAGTACCGAGTAATATTAAGTAACTACATGTACTTACTAAAGGGTTAGGATTAGGGTTTGATTTGGTTTAGGGTTAGTTTAATGTGTAACAATGACACTGTAAAATAAAGTGTTACCCATAACTTTGGATCCTTTCTGAACTGTAAGTGGACATTTTCACTTACAGTTCACAAAGGGTACAAAGTTATGGGTAACACTTTGAGTATGGGTAGCACATGCTGAGTTGTTGTTATCTTAAGGAGCTATTTTTTACCCTATCTCTACCCCAAAAGTGATACTCAAGTTGAAAAAATGGCAATTTTTTGATGTAATATACAGTATGTGTATGTTAAACTTGTCTTTTCACATTTTGTTTGTAAGCTGCAGGAAAAGTAGCTAAGGAGGAGGGCAAACAGGATTGTGTCGGCCTCGAGGACGGTTTCCCAGATGGCCTCAGGGTGCCGAGCTCTTCCCTAGAGCTGGTCAGCAACACTCACAGTAGCAGGTATCAATTTACCTCGCCCTGTCACCACAGAAGAACAGTATTGCTATGTTCTTAGATAGTTTGCATTTGTATTTTCCTGTAATGATACACTGACAGAAAGTTTTGACTAAAAATATGAACCAAAACTACTGAAACAGATCTGGTAACTTTGACATTGATAAAAATACCCCAAAAATGTTACAGTAAATTAAATATATTGAACGAATAAATGAATTAATTTAAAGTTATTCATACATTTTCCCTATTAAAACAAAGCAACCGTATTTGCATACATTTTCCTTATAAGCAATAACTGTCATGGATATTGGTTTATTAATAAAAAGCGCTTTTCGGACACATTGCAATCATGTACGTCTTCCCATGCACACAGACAGTGAGAGAGGTTAGGCTGTGCTTATATTATAAAGGGAAAAAAATGAGTTAGTGTTAATGAGTAAAGGCCTGTTTATACCTAGAATAATGACTCTAATAACGTTAGCATACATTAGCATCAACACCAATGAACAATATCGTTCTGTTTATTATAAGCATGATAAACAGTTTTCTCATCTGCTGCTTTAAATGCTCTGGCACTTAGAAGGAGGATGGATTCTGATTGGCTGACAATGTTTTATCGCTCATCAGCCTGGGGAAATAAAACCTTTGTGGAAGTGATTCCACTGATATCATTTCTCTGTGCTGTTTTTGTTATAGTGTTGGTGTAGACTTTGCATCTAGATTCTAATCTAAATTCTTTTACATTTAGATATCGTTATCGTCCTTGTGTGAATGGGCCTTAATTCTTGGTTTTCTGCAGATATTCATTTGATTTAAAAAAATGTATAGGCTAACAGAATGTATAGGTCTTCAAAACAAACACAACTTTGTTTCAAAATTTCTGCTTTAGGCCAAGAAATTTAATTTGGGGGCATCATTGTTTTCCCCTGTTATTAAGAAGAAAGTAGAAAGGTAACTAATAAAGATGAAAATCTTGTTATTTATTTATTTTTTTCTCTCAGATCGACAAGCTCCTGTGTCAGTCCTTTGGCTGAGTGTGAAGCAGGTAGATCTTCTGCTCATCGTTTTAATACAACTTTGGCTTCTGCACTGTAGTTTTATGAATCTGTAACTTATTATATCTGTAAAATTTAAAATAATTCATTAGGATTTATTTTCCAGGGCCATCTGGAGACTGCCTGCCTTTGAAAAAGATCAAAACAGAACCCCCAGATGGTGAAATTATCCAGGTGACTGTGCCAGGTATGGGCTCCCAGTCCCACACAAGGCTCACAAGGCTCAAGAGTTTTTTTTTATATTTCGGCCTTGGCACCTCAAGTTTTTTTCTCTCTTTTTGGCGTTTGTCAGTTGACAACAAGCATCTGTGCAGAAATTTAAATAAAGTTTTGAGTTGAACGCATGAAATCCCTCTAGGTCTACTGGATATGAATGCATTAGCATATTTCACTTACTCGCAGAGAGGAAGTTTGTCTTTGATGGTTGCCTTCTGATTTAAAAATATTTGCTCTCATTTTCCACCCTGCTGTGCAGTGATCTGAGCATTTGAGGACAGACAGGGCATTTTGCATTACATGGCACATTTATTGGCTAAACACTGAAGGAACATCATATATAAACTCAATTTGAGCTCAAGTGCTACATTAACAGTGTTGAAAAACATCATTCTGGCTAAATGTAATATGTTCTCCATCTCTGAAACCACTCTGAATCCAATTCCAAACACGTGTCAATCAAACCCAATCAATCCTTGATATATAAAATCAATTCCAGACTGTTTTTTCTGTTTTTTAGTGTATTTCACTTGGAAATATGTCGTATTATGGAACGATTGTGAATGCTGCATAATGTTGAATTTAAAAACATCCTGAAATCAAATTGGGACCTATTTACTTTCTTAATGAATGTCGCTGGTTTATACAAAATATACCATTCAAAAATATGGGGTCAGTCAAGTTTTTTTTTTTAAAAGAAATGTGTATTTTTTTTATAGCAAGGATGCACTAAAATTGATCAAACGTGACAGCAAAATGTATTGTGTTTAATTAAAAAATGAATCATGGTTTCCACAAAAATATTAATCAGCACAACTGATTTCAACATTGATAATAATAATAAGAAATGCTTTTTTTAGCACCCAATCAGCATATTAGAATTTAATGTTACGCTGAAGAAAATGCAAGAATATTACACTGCTGAAAATTCAGCATTGCCATCTCAGAAATTAAATAATTTAAAAATAAATTAAAATAAAAAATTGTTGTTTAAAATTGTAATATTATTAAAAATGTATATTACGGTATTTTTGACCAAATAAACGTAGTGTTGGTGAGCATATTTTTCTTTTTCACTTGCCTCATAGTACACAAGTTATCAATGTTTTCTAAAAAAAAATTAACCAATTTTATCACCCTAACTTTTTCTACTTTTTACAGTTCAAATTCAAGTGAACAAATCATATTATCTAAATTGAATGCATTTTGAGTGGCATTTTATTTTTAAATTTACATCCATATCCGTCTTTCTCTCATCCTCTACTCTCAGAGTCCAGTGCTTCTACAGAGGAGCCAAGTGAGCCTCAGGCGGAGCGGGTGACCCCTGACCTCTGTCATCCCAAGGAGCCTGAAGCCGGTAACAGCATACTAGCCTTCTTACCTTAAATCTGAATGTAGTTCCATTTCCATCTTTTTTCTCTTGCCTCCAGTGGAACATTGATAATCCCAAACATATGACATATCAAAGCCTCTCCAATCTCTCATCCAGTTACAAATCCCTCCATCCCTTCTATACCTGCCCTCCTACAAGCTTTAATGCCCGTCTCATAATCTTTATATGCACATGTACATGTCAGTCCAACTAACTGTCAAGTCCATTCTTGTAAGAGCTTATGCTTAACACAGAGATATTAAATGCTGATTTAGCCACTGCGTTGTGTGGAGAAACCATGTCCGAATCTCTCAAAAGGAATTGTACATGAGTACGAACCTCTGTGAAGATCGAAACAGGACAGCGGCAGTTAATGTACAAAAAAAAAAAAAATTTTACCAGTGATAATAACATAGGTTGAAATATGGTAAGACAAGAGTTTTACATTTCTTATTTTAACACCAAACCCAAAACCCCCAGACTTAACCCAAACAGTTGTCCCAGCCCTAGTCAGATCCGATGTGAAACCTGTTCCCCATGCTGTGCTAGTTCTCCCACTACAGTAAACCCACATCCAATAGAACTCCCGAAATAGACTCCCAGTGTTAGTGCCCCTAATATATAGAAATATACTGTGAGTTGATATGAACGCTTAACCACTGTCATGTGTATTAACAGGTTTCCTTGGTTATGGAAAATCAGGGAATTTTAAAGTCTTTTGCCTGGCCTAGAAAAAAAAATCCTTATGTTGTAGAATATTATGTCACTTATAGCTCTTTTGTAGATTAAAACTTGCATTTGATTTGGATCTTTTCAGTGCAATTTTATTATTTTTATACTAATATTCTATTTATGTCTTTTAGTTTTCGTTCTAATTTTCCTTCAAGTTTTAATAATTTTGTTGTCTGCTTTTGCCATTTTTAATTGTTTTTTTTTAAATATAATTCTATTAAGCTTTATCAGTTTATTTAAGTTTTTCTGTTTAATCTAATATTTATATTTGATTTAAATTAAATGAATAAAAAACATTTTTAATCTTTTTAGTTAACAATAGAAATGCTAGTTGTTTTCTATGAATCGGATCACAAATTGGTCTGAATGATTCATTAGCGAATCAGTCTGAATCTAAATTTTTTTTTTTTTTTACTATGGAAAAGTCATGGAAATTCATTGACACAAAGTGTGCTTCATACAAAATGTATTTAATATTTAATGTTTTATATATAATGATATAAATAGAATTACATTTTATTTTTTTAATATATTTAAAGATTTTCAAACAATAATTAATTCGCAAATTACCATTAAAAAAAATAAATAATTTGCACACGAGTCAGGTGTAGAAACCTGGTGTTGTTGAAGCGTACATATTGACTCACAGATTAAGTATTTTGACTCATAATTAATAACACTGGATTTATTATGTTGAAGTTTGCATTACACAAATGGTCACTGGAGTAAACCAAAGGTGAGTTGAATCATCAAAACATCTCCAGCAAAGAAGAATGTGTTTTTGATAAAATCATACACAGAGGAATACTTCCCATGTGCTACGCTGATGGTAATATCATTCTGTTTATCTCTGCAGAAGATTTAACGCCGAAGTCTACACCACAAGGGCTCAAGAGAGCTGTTGAAGGTAAAACTCCATTTTGAACAATCACTCAGGTTTGTCTTCAGATATTATGGGCTGTTGGTGTGATTGTCCTCCCTTTTCCCCAGAAGACATCGGAGAGATGATCCTTCAGCTGCGAAAGCAAGTCGAGAGCCTTTTCAGCTCCAAGTACAGTGAGTCATGGACTTACTCACCGTATCATTTACAATCAACTGTGGCGGCAGCCTGCAAATCTGCCAGTTACAGATTCCTCTGGCTTAAAATATACACCAATAATAGATTGCAGAATTCATAATAGTTTGTCAAATCATCTATCTGTCTCATTCTAGGTGAGACTCTCGGTCTGCCTGAACCGGCTAAAGTGCCATACTCCAAGTTCCAGATGTACCCGGATGACCTGTATGTCACTGGGCTGCCAGAAGGGATGACTTTTCGAAGGCCGAACTGTTTTGGGGCAGCAAAACTCCGAAAGATTCTTGCTGCCAGTAGTCAGATTACATTTGTTATAAAGAGGTATAGTCATTCAGAACACATTCAAATTACACATTAAAAAAGACACAAAACACTACACTACGATGTTTCAGAAAGCTGCTTGACAATGTGCCTTTTTTATGTGTTTGTCAGGCCAGAATTGTTGACAGAACAAGTAAAAAATGAAGGTGCCTCTAAGACGACCTCTGATTCAGGTAAACTAACATTTTTGTTTTACTATATATATATATATATATATATATATATATGAAGAGTTCAGATGCAAAAGCCTCTAAATGCCATTTGAAATTTTCTTCTTGAATGATGATTTTTATCAAACTTGCATATTTAAGTTCAGTGATCTCACTTAAATGGCAATGATGATTACCTATTAATTGTTATTTAAGTGAAATTACTGAACTTAAATATACAAGTTTGATAAAAATCATCATTCAAGAAGAAAATTTCAAATGGCATTTAGAGGCTTTTGCATCTGAACTCTTCATATATATATATATATATATATACGTACATATATAATTATTATTTTTTTATTTTTTATTTTATTTTTTTATTTATATATAAAAAAAACAGAAGTGGTGTATTCCACAGATGAGAATCCATGAATATTTTAACAATTTAAAAATCAAAACATAGAATAGTGCTATTGTGAATCACAAAGGCTGCCATTCAATTCAATATATATATGCGCTGCGTGTTACCGGGTGAAGCGCGGCTCCTTATTTAGAAGGCTCTGCAGGTTACGAGTTTCTTCTATACGCCTTATTCACGGCAGCGCCATCTTTGATTTTTAATGAGAATGAAAGCGAGGCTGTGAGGGATAGACTTGCATCTCTTCAATGGGCTGTACTGTTATTTAATGTGTTTTCGGATTGTTCTGCTCATGAAACACTGGAAAAATATCTTTCAAAGAAATGTCAGTTTACAAAAAACTCCCGACAATGTAAGCTTTGGAAAATTATAAGTAATCTAGCCGCTTTATTTAGCTTTTTAGAGCGGATGCCATTGGAAACACAGTAAGTCTATCCCTCACAGCCTCACTTTCATACCTGTCATGGCGTTGCTCTGAATAAGGTCTATTCTCAGTAAATGCTGCTCCACACAAACTCTTTGTTTTGGCTTTGTTTCATGCAAAGTGTTGGACTGTTATCATTTACATGCGTGGAGCAGCTCAGTTAACACACTCCATCTATGAATATGTTTGGGTTGCTTATAATGTTGATCTGGGAATGAATTGTGCGTCATTTCACCAGATTTGTAACATTTATAAATCTACGGCAACACAGGAGAATACATCAATATGTTTCTAAAAATTTGAACTGTTGTTCATCGCGATTTCAAAATTAAAGGAGTAGTTCACTTTTTTAATAAAACTTTTGCTGATAATTTACTCACCCCCATGTCATCCAAGATGTCCATGTCTTTCTTTCTTCAGTCGAAAAGAAATTAAGGTTTTTGATGAAAACATTCCAGGATTTTTCTCCATATAATGGACTTCAATGGGAACCAAACGGTTCAAGGTCCAAAAGACAGTTTCAGTACAAACTGCAAACTGTTCAAAGGGCTTTAAACGATTTTATACGATGAATAAGGGTCTTATCAAGCGAAATGATCGCTCATTTAAAAAAAAAAAGTTTTATAAGCTCAAATGGTCGCCTTGCTCTGTTCTTTGATGCGCATTTGTGACTCTTGTATTTGAACTCGTTCATCAAAATAAACTAATCTTTTCCAGAGTCTACTCGTTCATTTCGTTCGTTGAATGAACCAAATGACACGAAAAAAGATTTGTTAATTTTGATAAACGAGTTCGAACAGGAGAATCACGAACGCGCATCACAGAACAGAGCAAGGCGACCATTTGAGCTTATAACTTTTTAAATGAGCGATCGTTTCGCTTGATAAGACCCTTAGTCATCATCTGAAATCATTTAAAGCCCTTTGAACAGTTTGCATTGAAACTGTCTTTTGGACCTTGAACCGTTTGGTTCCCACTGAAGTCCATCATATTTAGAAAAATTCTGGAATGTTTTCATCAAAAACCTTAATTTTTTTTCGACTGAAGAAAGAATGACATGGACATCTTGGATGACATGGGGGTGAGTAAATTATCAGCCCAGTTTGCATTTTTTGATATCCACATGTTCTTTTTTAATAAATGACCATGGCTGTAGCATTTTTATCGCAAATAATTGGCCAAATATTAAAGATTAAATGTAAATTTTGGTTAAATGTTTTTTAATTGATAATAACGGCAATATTAAACAAGGATTTGAACTGCTGTAAAGGAACTTCCACACCAGGCCGTTGGCGCCCTCTGTAGTCATGTGTTATAATATATAATGGACTTACTGTAAGTTGATCGTGTTTATATTATGTAATTACTGTATTTTAACAGTGTTGTTTAATACAATCATATAATTATTGCCTCGTTGTTATTATGTATTTTAAGTCATTTTAATGGCTATTTTTCACTTTGGTCTATTTTTAGTTCCACAAAAAAACTGATTACTCGATTAATCGTCAAAATAATCGTTAGGGATAGCCCTAATTTTATTTTATTTTACAGACCAATTGTCCTATATATGGTCATTTTGATTAGTTAGAACTATTCATTTGGTGTGTATTCCTTGTTTTATCCAAAATATCACTTACTAATCTACTATAATGCTCCTTTTGATGAAATCTTCAGCAGAAACCGACTCTAAAGACCAATCAGATGACCCAGGACCTGCCTCCAAAAGACCGGGATTCTCAGGTATCACCGTGATTAAGTTATCAGGTGTTGTACATAGTAAGTTTGAGACTTAATTGCATCCGGACTGAATGAAAAGATTCAGTTTATCCTTGTGCCACGTGTCTGTCTTTTGGATCCCAGTTCATGTTCAAAACGTCATTCCCAATATGCTATCACTAAACCGTTGGCTTTTCTACCATTGTTCTGCCCTCAGACAGTTTAGAGGCCAAGCTCTCCCGTATCGACTTGGCCAACACACTGCGAGAGCAGGTCCAAGACCTGTTCAACAGGAAATACGGCGAGGCACTGGGCATTAAGTATCCTGTGCAAGTGCCTTACAAGAGGATCAAGAGTAACCCTGGCTCAGTGATTATCGAGGGCTTGCCCCCTGGCATCCCCTTCAGAAAACCCTGTACCTTCGGCTCACAGAATCTAGAGAGGATATTAGCGGTGGCTGACAAGATCTCTTTCAGCATTACACGGTGAAGCACTGCGCCAAGTTTTTGAAAAGCTTTCAAACTAAAAAAGTGAACATGGATTCATTTGTGTAATATGTTGGGTTTGTTTAAGAATTACAAAGTCTTTTCTATCTTTTCAGGCCTTTCCAAGGGCTTATTCCCAAGCCAGGTAAGCAGTCGAAATTTAATAGCACATCTTTATTTAAAAGTGTCTATATTTTTGCTGAATTACTCATGGAAATTACAATCAAATCATTTTTATTTTGCCAGCACCACGAAGAATAACCATATTAAAGAAAGGTTACACCCCAATAAGCGGTGAGAATACAGAATCATTTACTATGTGCTATGTGTTGTAGTTATTTATTGCACTTCAGGTCTACTCTGGACGTCCAGAGCGTTGTGGTGCAACAAAACTAGATCTAGAACTGTCAGTTGATGTCCCATTTCTATTTTTGTTGGGCTGCTCAGCTATCACAATCATTCAGCTTTTATATATACAGTGTATATATATATATATATGTATATATATATATATATATATTAGGGCTGTCAAACGATTAATCGTGATTAATCGCATCCAAAATAAATGTTATTTATGTTTGTCTTTAAATATATAAATATTTAATAAATATATGTTTGTGTTTACATAATATATGTGGGTGCACGGTGTATAATTATTTTATATATATAAATACACACACATGCATGTATATTTAAGAAAAATATTATTTATATATAAAATATTGATATTTATATATAATAGAAATTATATATAAGTATATACATGAAAATATTTCTTCAATATATACAAGCATGTGTGTGTATTTATGTATATAAAATAATTATACACAGTGCACCCACATAAATAATGTAAACACAAACTTTTATTTTGGATGCGATTAATCATTTGACAGCACTAATATATTTATATATATAAATATATTAAATATAAATAATTATTTACAATATATATATACTGTATATATATATATATATATATATATATATTTACTTGATTTTACTTGCAAATTTACTACTGCACTTGCAAATATATTACCATACAAACATATTTTTTTAATGCTTTTGAAAAAATCTCTTATGCACACCAAAGTTGCATGTATTTGATAAATATAGTTAAACAGTACTATTGTGAAATATTATTAAAATTTTAAATAATTGTTTTCTATTTTAATATACATTTAAAAAAAAGTAATTTATTCCTGTGATTCAAAGTTCAATTTTCAGCATCATTACTCCAGTCTTCAGTGTCACATGATCCTTCAGAAATCATTCTAATATGCTGATTTGCTGCTCAAGAAACATTTTTTGTTATTATCAATGTTTCTTTTTTGTTTTTTGAATCTGTAATACATTTTTTCCCCAGGATTCTTTGATAAATATAAAGTTAAAAAATAACAGCAACCTTTTCACTTTTGCATTATAAAAATGTTTTATTCAAAATATTTAATCATTTAGAATATTCTTAAATATATATATATATTTTTTAATTATAAAATAACCCATATCCAAGGTATTTCCTTTGAAAAAATAAAACCTTATAAGTCTTGCCTCAAGCTTGAATCTGATTGTCTGTCAATCATAACAGGTTATTTTAATGTTAAATCTGTCAGTGAACTTATATTAAAAATCCTTACACTTATTGTATCACTGTCCAACAGAAGAAGATGAGGTCAACCGAATGGGAGAGAAAGTGATATTAAGGGAACAAGTCAAAGAGCTCTTCAATAAGAAATATGGTACGTTGATCATTAATAACTGATTTATTCTTTTGTGCAAATGTGTTTTTGTCCTTTTGAAAATATTCCAGTGCTTCATATGTGAATGTGTTGTCTGTTGTGTTCAGGTGAAGCTTTAGATTTAGATCGCTCAGTCATTGTTCCGTACAAGTTAATCCGTGCCAATCCAGGCTCGCTGGAGGTGTGTGGACTTCCGGATGATATCCCTTTCAGGAATCCCAATACTTATGACATAGTTCGGTTGGAAAAAATCCTGCAGGTCCAAGATGAAATTACTTTCAATATTAAAACCCCCCTACAGTAAGTGCTTGGCGGATGTGATTATAGTGATTATGTTGGATGAAGAATGCTTGCAGGTGTTGTTTGACCTGATTGATATTGTCTTTGTTTAGGCCTTTCACAGAGTTGTGTACTCAAACTTGTAATAAAGGTAAGAGCCTTTATTTGTTATTAAACATTTTATGTACTTTTGAAAAAAAAATTAATGTCTAGAAATGTGTGCAAATGCTTACATTTTCTTTTGCAGAAGGTAAAGAAGTGTCTACGAATCGACGCAAACGTAAACGAGTACTTGACAACAGTCAAGCATCCATGGCCACTAGAACAGACTCGGCACTATCAACCAATCAGATCCCTGTCATGGTATGCAAACACATTACAGGAGCGCTTTTCCATTTACACTTTTTAAAAATACTTTGTCATCATAAAAGGCATTTTAAACCCAGGTTACTTTCAGAATGCAACATTTTGTTGAACAGGATATTCAATGAGGAAGAAATGTGGGGTGGGACTCGATTTTATCAGACAGGAAGTAATTGTATTTTGAAAAGTGGGTGTTATGGACAGAATGGAGCCAGACTAAATAGTAATTTCTGTAGTTTAACATTATACTACTGTATAAAAGTTTGGTGTCAGATAGATTCAAAATTGACAAAAAGTATTAAGTCAGCCTCTGATTGTGCAAGTTCTCCTACTTAGAATAATGAGAGAGGTCTGTAATTTTCATCATAGGTACACTTCAATTATGAGAGACAAAATGAGAAAAAAAATCCTGGAAATCACATTGAAAGAATTTATTTGTAAATTATGGTGAAAAATAAGGATTTGGTCACCTACAAACCAGCAAGATTTCTGGCTCTCACAGACCTGTAACTTCTTTAAGAAGCTCTTCTGTCCTCCACTCGTTACCTGTATTATTGGCACCTGTTTGAATCAGTTATCTGTCCAAAACACACCTGTCCACAGCCTCATACAGTCACACTCCAAACTCAACCATGGCCATGACCAAAGAGCCGTCGAAGGACAACAGGAAGAAAATTGTAGCCCTGCACCAGGCTGGGAAGATTGAATCTACAATAGGCAAGCAGCTTGGTGTGAAAAATCAACTGTGGGAGCAATTGTAAGAAAATGGAAGACATACAAGACCACTGATAATCTCCCTCGATCTGGGGTCAAACTGATCATAAGAATGGTAAGCAAAAACCCCAGAACTACACGGAGCGACCTGATGAATGACCTGCAGAGAGCTGGGACCAAAAAAAACAAACAAAGCCTACCATAAGTAACACACTACACCGAGAGGGACTCTAATCCTGCAGTGCCAGACATGTCCCCCTTGTCCCCCTTGCTTAAGCCAGTACATGTCTAGGCCTGTCTGAAGTTTGCCAGAGAGCATGTGGATGATCCAGAACAGGATTGGGAGAATATCATGTAGTGAGATGAAACCAAAATAGAACTTTTTGTAAAAACTCAACTCGTCGTGTTTGGAGGAAGAAGAATGAAGAGTTGCATCCCAAGAACACCATAGCTACAGTGTGAAGCATGGGGGAGGAAACATCATGCTTTGGGGCTGTTTTTCTGCAAAGTGGACAGGAAAACTGATCCATGTTGAGGGAAGAATGAACAGGGCCATGTATCGTGAGATTTTAAGCCAAAACCTCCTCCCATCAGTGAGAGCCTTGAAGATGAAACGTGGCTGGATCTTCCAGCATGACAATGATCCCAAACACACCGCCCGGGCAACGAAGGAGTGGCTCCGTAAAAAGCATTTCAAGGTCCTGGAGTGGCCTAGCCAGTCTCCAGACCTCAACCCCATAGAAAATTTGTGGAGGGAGTTGAAAGTCCGTGTTGCCTAGCGACAGCCCCGAAACATCACTGCTCTAGAGGAGATCTGTATGGAGGAATGGGCCAAAATACCAGATGCACTGTGTGCAAACCTGGAGAAGACTTACAGGAAACGTTTGACCTCTGTCATTGCCAACAAAGGTTATGTTACAAAGTATTGAGTTGAACTTTTGTTATCAACCAAATACTTATTTTCCACCATAATTTACAAATAAATTCTTTAAAAATCCTACAATGTGATTTCCTGAATGTTTTTTTTTCTCATTTTGTCTCTCATAGCTGAAGTGTACCTATGATGAAAATTACAGACCGCTCTTATTATTCTAAGTAGGAGAACTTGCACAATCAGTGGCTGACTGAATACTTTTTGGCCCCAATACACATGCACAAATGTAAAAATTCAAATAATTCTGAAAAAAATCATGGTTTTCACTAAAAATATTAAGCAGCACAACTTTTTTAAACATTTATAATATTAAGAAATATTTCTTGAGCAGCAAATCCGCATATTAGAATGATTTCTAAAAGAAAAAACCTCACTGCTGATAATTCAGCTTTGCAATCACAGGAATAAATTGCATTTTTAAAATATATAAAACCGTTATTTTAAATTATAATACTATTTCACAATAATACTGTTTTTACTGTATTTTTGATCACATAAATGCAGTTTATATATATATATATATTAAAAGAGAAAAAGTTATTTTAAATTGTAACAATATTTCACAATATTACTGTTGGATCTGAATGGTAGTGTCAACAATTCCCTGTGCATCCTAGATGAACTGAAAAGTCATTTAAGAAATAGTTTAAAAAAAAATAATTAAAGGCTGTTAAAACAAACACATGAATTTTTCTTAAAGGGAAAAAAATGTTCACCCAAAAATTCTGTCATCATTCACTCACCCTTAGTTGTTGTAAACCTAAATTTATTTTTTAGGTCCTTTTTCTTTTCTTTTTTTCCAGCAATGGCCCATGTACATGGTGGACTATAGCGGAGTGAATGTTCAAGTTCCTGGCAAAGTCAAATACTAAATAACTTTCTGATGCCGTACGGAAGACTTTCACCATTACGGGATCTTTTTAAATGTTTCTGAATGCTAAATTCAGCTTTCCCCAGAGCTGTGGCAGATCGGGCGGCTCACGCATGGAGACACCTGTGTGTTAGAGAGTGTGTACTGCTGGATGCAATGAAGTGCTAATGATGGAAAAACACAGCAGTAAATCAATCGGCCAGTGCTCTATTACTTAAGAGGAATAGTACTCATCCTCCTGCCAGTCCAAACCTCAATGCTTTTTAACTGAAAAAAGAACAACATGCAGGTTTGGAATGACATGAGGGTGACTATTCCTCTCTAAGAGGTTGTTTGTAAAAGGAGTAGCCGTTATTTGAGTATCAGATGAACTATATTGCTTTGCCACCTGGATTTGTGACAGCAGATCCTGGACACAATCATGATTAAATAACCATCTCGTAAAGAGCAGTAAGAATGAGATTTGGGATTTTTATTTTTTATTTTTTTCCCAAATAATAATCACTGTTGGGATACACAGCCTTGTTTGGTGCCGAGAGCTCGTACAATATGTACTTACTGTATGACGCGTGTAGTTGTCTGGATCTCATGCCTTGCAAATGTTTGTATTATTATTTATTTATTTATTTAAATAAAAACTTGTATATGCAGGGAATGTAAACTACCACATTCAGTATAGAGCATAAAGTACTGAATAACACGACTAATGATGCTAAAAACAGCTAGCTACTGTATGTATTCAGAGAGAAACTTCTGCTTCAGGTTTCAGTACGTCAAGTTGGAGAACCCTAACATGATAGCACTAACTTATATTCAATTGAGAGACTTTTTTTTGTATCATTTTAGCTTTGTAAGTTACTCTAGTTCGTTAAAGTAAGGCAAAGTGAGATATTTCACAGAGAAAACATCATGAATGTATTGTTTGTAAAGGAAAGAATGCTATAATGTTATCCTGTAATGACTGTCTCTGGAATCGCCAGTATTTATATGCTGTACCCTAATGCCATTTAGGCCTTTCAAATAAAATGTGTTGCCTTGCATTTGTTTATGCTTGTTTGTTTGTTTTACTTTTTTATCACGATAATGTAATGCAGTGAACACCTTTCTACGTGTGTGTATAAGGATGCCTGCCCTTAGTGCATAGTAGTTAAAGAATTCTGAAATATGATAACTTTAAGATGGAAAATAGACGAATGATGAAGAAAGAATAACGTTACGAACACATTAGCACTACCTGCTGGGCAAAAGACAACATCGCATTTTCAACGATGCAGAAATTTTTACTTTTAATTACAATTTTACCACTTTTACGCCTGGTTTCGCATACTAGACTTAAGCCAGGATTAGGTCTAAGTTAATAAGACATTTAAGTAGCTTATAAACGCGCCTAAGGGGGAAACACATTACTAGTGTGCATCTTGAGACAAAACAATGGCACTGACAGGCATATTTTAAGGTTTGTCAGTGCAAGTTGCTTTCAGTTAAAACGGCTTTTGTCTGGGACTAAACTTAATCATTGCCCGTGAAACCAGTGGAATATCTTAAATTGAATCCCACATTTTCAAACATCCTGTTCATGTCTGCAGTGTTTCATAAGGAGATGAAAGTTGAATCACTGCTGGTACCTTTGCTAGAGTAGTTTTTACTATTAACTTGAAATTCAAGCAATTATTTAAATTTAATAAGCAGAATGATATGGTGTTAAGTGGATAATTCACCCCAAAATCGTCATTTGTTATTGATGCGAATAATTTTCCCTGTTCAGCGTGACATAATTTTAATAGTGGAAGCATTATTATAAACAACATTACTTACTGAACGCCCTAACGTACGAAATCGATTCATTTGAGTTGAATCTTTTCAGTTGATTCAACTCACAAAAACGGATTCACAACTCAGACTCGTCTAGTTCTCCAGACAGTTCAGCTCCCTGATCCGAATTCATCCTGACGAATATATGTTGACTGCAAATTGGAAAGAAAAAAATACCAGTGAATGATGGCATCATTTTCAGTTTCGGACAAACTAGTATATTGCAAATTGCGTGTATTTGTACTTGTTTATAATAAATATACAGAGGGACTTTTATTTTGCCGATTGTCACATTGGCTTATCATTACTACTTTCAAAATAAAAGTCGGTAATGCGGACACTAACTAACAGAGACAAAATATGATAACGTCCAGAGCAAGTAAACTTCATGTAGCACTGGGAAATGCTAATAATTTAAAACAAATAGCCACTTTAATTTATTTTAAACCTGTAAAATGAAAGGGGAAATGTAAAAACAAAAACCATAGGGGAGTGTTTTGTGTCAGGCTTCACAGAGTGTGTATCTATGGGAATCCACCACCAGCGACACAAACACACAGCAGGCGAGCAAGTAACTATACAACCCTTGCGTACTTTAAAAAAACATGTCCATCAGTGTGCTTCTATAAGCCACCTGACAACTTCAGTCTGCTGTCAACAAAATAGCAGCTGTTATATTATCTGATAGTGGTTTATGAGGCTGGTAGCCGTACAGTAACGCACTGAATGGCGAAGAAAATAGCGACGCGGCTAACGTTAGTCTGAAGCTGCGACTAGCAACCGAACAAGATGATGCGACGTCAGTGGTTTTTACTCAAATCTGCGGTTGAATTAACGTGTTCTACTGGATAAAACACTGTAGTGGCGACATAGGTTAATATCTTTCAGAATACGACTAGTTAGCGGGCTATCTGGCTGTAAATCAAGTGCAACTGAAACTGAAAGGGTGTTGTTGTTGTTGTTAGCCGGGCCAACTCGTCACATTGCTTTATACTCCAGCTTATTTCGTCGGTTGGGATCTTTTCTATCTGACAAAATGGCAACAGGCTCCAGTTTTCATTCCGGAGGGAGTGGGTCTAGAAACGGACCATCTTTCGCATCGCCATCCTCCTCCTCCTCCTCATCCTCTGGGATGCCAGGACAGGCTCAGCCGATGGCGGTGGTTTGGGAATGGCAGGATGATCTGGGCTTCTGGAGGCCTTACACTGGACAGGTGAGCAGCTTTATCGAGCAGTGTCTCCAACATCAGAGAGGAGCATCGACCCCCAGCAGCAGCAGCAACAACATCAGCATCTGTCTGGCTCAGGCGGACCCCAGCCTGTCTGCCTACATCATCGACATCCCCAACCTCAAACAGTTCAGACAGGACACCGGTGAGTGGGACCTCACACAGCCCGTTCACTAAACTAGGCTACTTATGGAGACTCATAAAAAAATTAATCATGCTCATGGTACAGTAACCTAGCTACTGAATATGAATCGTTACCATATCAGTGTAGCGTCTAGAACTCCAGTCATATCAAACTCCAGTACATAATCATAATCAAAAACATGGTACTTTTTTGTTAACACTTAACTCTGTTATAGAATATCTCATTAAATAACATGATAATAACTTGTACCAGAAGATTGGTTCAGTTTGTGAAAACGTCAAACGTTAAAAAACGACACACCTAACGTTAAATAAACCATAGACATCATATAGGAAATAAACGTCCTGACTACTTTCAAAACAAGTTGTGATATTTGTAAAAACAGTACAATTGTGAACTATTATTACAAAATAACTTTGTTTGAATATATTTTAAAAACGTAATTTATTTAATTAAAATGAATTTATTTCATCGTAAAGCTGAAATTTCAGCAGCTGTTACACACATTTCTTGTTATAATCGATGTTGAAAACCATTGTGCTGCTTAATATTTTTTGTGGAAACTGTGATACATTTTATTACAGGATTATTTGTTGAATAGAAAGTTCAAAAGAACAGCGCTTATTTGAAGTAGAAAACTTTTGTAATATTATTAATGTCTTTACTGTAAGTATTGATCCATTTGATGTGTTCTTGCTGTATAAAAGTATTATTTTTATAAAAAATATGTGTATGATAGTATGTGATGAGTATATATTTTGCTATTTTTTGTCTACTCTCGTAAGTATTTATGGTATAGGCCTAAGTTATTTTTGGTTTACTTTTACACTTGACACTTTTAGGGTCATATATCAAACGTTTTTTTTTTTTTTTTTTTTGTTTCTCCAGAAACCTTTTCTTTTCAAAAGATCTAATTTGCATTATTATCTGGTAAGTTTTTAAGGACTTCAATCTAATTAACATTTTAGACTGGATTTAATATATCTTGGATGTCTTTATTAATGACCCATTAACTATGTTAAGTGATGGTTTTACCATCTAGTGCCGCCACAGTACTTCACTTTAACGGCGTGTTAAGAATGTATGCTTATTGCTCATTTGGATTAAGTAAATGTGTTACCAGTGCTTCCATAATCTACAGAGCGAAATAAGCTTAATGTGAACTGTGAATGCTGGCTGAAACTAATTCAGTTGCTCCGAATGTATGATATGTATGCTTCATTCTTGACAACAGGTCATTAAGCCTGCTGTTTAACACTGCAGTAGGACACATGGGCGTTTGGTCTGTTAGCTGGAGATTAGGCTTGTTTTGGAGGGATGTTTGAATGACTTTCGACACCTGTGGTCTCAATGGAAAAGAACAGGAAAGAGGTGCCAAAATAATCTCAGGAAATAAGCGTACAGATTTCGACAGGATGCACAGCGTATTTGCTGGATGAAATAACAGCTCTTTCTTGCATATGTTTTTAGAAGAGAAGCACTTTTTATGATTGAGAAATGTTCTCTGGAATGATAATTACTGTAATTTTTGTTTTTTTGTTGAACCCTCTGTAGGAAAGATGCGCACCGTTCGGCGATCCCTGTTCCCGCAGTCTTCTGCCCTGGGCAGTGGCGTTCTCTGGGAGTGGGCCAATGATGAGGGAGGGTGGACGGCGTACGAGATCCGAACCTCCATTTTGCTGGAGCACAGCTACCAGGCAGGACAGGCCACAGCTGACTTGAGCCCACAGGGCTACAACTACATTGTGGACCTCACCGCTCTAGAGCAAGTCAACAAGACTTCTAGCTTCAGGCGGCGCGTCAGGCGGCAAGGCAGCATGCCGTATCCTCTCACGTCTGGGTCGGTTATTCACTCGGGCCCGGCCTGTACCTGTCACCAGTGCGTGAGCAATAGCAGCACCGCCGGACCCATGCTGAGCCGGTCACGGCATTCCTTCTCCGCGGGGCAAGCCAGCAGACCAAGCCTTCAGACGCAACTTGGAAGACTTCCTGGAACCAGCTCGTCTTCAGCCTACTCGCCCTACCCCAGAAGACCTCTCTCGATGGGGAACCTGTTATGGAACAGCCCATGGAGCACCCCCACCTCAGTGGCTCATCCCACAGGACAGCCGCAGGCTTTTGGTCATCACGCAAATGGCTTAAGGTAAGACTACTGGGCCTAGTTCAAAAGTGGAAAATGCAGGTTATCATATTTTTAAAATACTTCTGTAGTTGCCATCTGATACTTTCAATCTATCATGGTACCACCATAGTTTCCCATAAGGGAAAGAGAGATGTATTTTAGCCATATTTTCAAGGACTTTGCACACAAGCATGGAAGTTCTCCTACAGAGAGCAGTTTAAAAATACTTAATGGCTTTTGGTCATAAGGAAACAAGATGTTTGACCCACATATTTCAAATGACACCGAAGGTCAAAAAAGGTTGTATTTCATCATCTACTGTGGTCTTCTCCTTCCTGCCATTGTGTCCGTTCTCATATATTTTTTGTAGTCGTAAGCTCAGTCATTCTGTGAATCCATTCGTGGCATAATTTTGAAAAATAACCGAGCCAAAATTATTTTCTGCAGTACTTACAAAAAAAAAGCATTTTATTTTATAGTTCTTCCTCTTTATGACATAGTATGTAATTATTGTGTAATAACCAGGCACTAACCAAGAACCAAACTTAACCTTTACCCATTTTAAAGGGATGATTTGGCCTAAAATGACAATTTTGCCATCAATTCTGACCCTCGTGTCATTCCAAACCTGTGATTTTCATAAGAAGATGCTTTGAGAAATGTCTGATTGTTTATATAGTGAAAGCTATACCAACATTCTTTAAAATATCTTCTTTCGTGTTCTGGAGAAGAAGAGTTAAATTTCACGTGTAAAAAAGGCCTTTGTCAATAGTGGATTGAAGCACAGTTCACACAGAAGTCTGAGTTTGTGTGACCAACTTGAAAATGAGTAAAAATATTTGGCCCTCAAGTGTCACGCATTGAGCATGACAGTCACTCTTTTCGGTCTTTTGTCACACACTCTCGCCACACATTGTATATTCACGCGGAAAAATGATTTATAATATATTTAATATGCTGCAGCGCCCAAAATGTCTTCTTTGGACTGGCAGGTATCAAGCGCGTTCTATGTTCGTTGTTAGTCGAGCTACACAAAAGCCAATCAGAAAATAGCACTATTGTATCTGGATACAATTTAACGCAACAACCAATGAAAAAAAAAGAGAAAATTGTCATGAAACAACCCCATTCCCATGAGCTGTCCAACATTTAAGGCTGCCACTCTGCAGAAGCAAATTCCATCCTATCTTCAATATGTTGGAGTAGTTTTAGTCGGACATGACAGCTGCTGTAAATGACATGAAATATTCTCTCAGTCCTCCTGCATCTGATAAGGCCTCATTAGATAATTTACAGGACGATTTTAGGCAATCGATTGCTTCAATCAGCAATCTGTCACTTTTTCTTTTATTGTCTATGGTCTTACCGCGTCAATTCACGCACTCCATAATCTGTCACTCTCTTTCGCTGCTGACCGCGAACTCGCGCAAAGCACTGCCGTTTTGACTTTGCGTTAGGTACAACAAAAAATAGCCTACTCAAACCATTTTCAGGAGAGGGGTGTTTCATTGTGACACAGGCTACATTTTACTCAAGCAACATTAAATAAAATTTATTTTTTCTCACTTTCAACAATAAATGGTGCTATTTTGGTTAAAAGTAAAATATGGTAACCTTTGCTTGCGGAAATGCGGTCAGCAGCCAATTGACTTTATGCATAGCTGCACTACTTCCTCAACATAAAGGGTTAGTTCACCCAAAAATGAAAATTAAGTCATTAATTACTCACCCCCATGCTGTACCAACCCCGTAAGACCTTCGTTCATCTTCGGAACACAAATGAAGATATTTTTGATTAAATTTGAGAGCTGTCTCACTACCACATTGGCTGCCTAAGGGACTGCCTCTTGACGGCCCAGAAAGTCAATGAAGAAAATGTTTAAATATTCCAGGTGACTACCGTGACTCAACTATAAGTTTATCAAGCGACGAGAATACTTTTTGTGCGAAAAAACAAACTAAAATAACGAGTTTATTCGACTATTTCTTTTCTTCCTTGTTGGCCTGAAACTATATTTCCACGACGCACGCGCGAGAATTGCGATCTCTGCTTCAACTACTTCAGTTCAGTTTTCGCACATGCGTCGTGGAAATCTAAGGAAGTCTCGTTTCAGGCCAACAAGGAAGAAAAGGAATAGTCGAATAAACTCGTTATTTTTGTTTGTTTTTTCGCACAAAAAGTATTCTCGTCGCTTGATAAACTTATAGTTGAGTCACGGTAGTCACCTGGAATATTTAAACATTTTCTTCATTGACTTTCTGGGCCGTCAAGAGGCAGTCCCTTAGGCAGCCAATGTGGTAGTGAGACAGCTCTCAAATTTAATCAAAAATATCTTCATTTGTGTTCCGAAGATGAACGAAGGTCTTACGGGGTTGGTACAGCATGGGGGTGAGTAATTAATGACTTAATTTTCATTTTGGGGTGAACTAACCCTTTAAGCCAGCTCCTTGTTTCCTGTATGCCACTATTGGACAAACTTGATTAATTCAGGTGTGTCTGATTATTGTTGCCGTGACTACTGAGGTCAGTCACACCTGAATTAATCAAGTTTGGCCAATAATGGCATACAAGAAACAAGGAGCTGGCTTAAGTTGAGGAAGTAGTGCAGCTGTGCATAAAGTCAATTGATGTGCGGTTTGGGATGTGACGTCTGTTTTGAGTTTTTTAAAATATGCAAATTGTCGTGGAGACTGTTGTGGAAGGTAATTATGCTAAACCGCTTTGGTGAGTGGTTTAGTATAATTTCAGTGCCGTACCATCGCAAAGCCATGCATTTTTTGATGCGCATCGAGGGATTTATTCGGTAAAGGTGTTTCCATCATAGTTCATGCGCATGTTTTCTTATCAGATACAAAGTTTATCCAACTCAATTGAGCGCATAAACCTATGTGCATTTTTGGAATTTATGCACTTTTGGCATAAGCATAACTTATGATAGCATGATAATTTCCTCTCTCAGTCTAAGGACTAATTTTGCTTCAAGAGGAATAAGGATCATCCTCCCTTTTGTCCCCCTACTATAATTGTCTTTTCCTCTGTGTAATGGTGTCATATCCTCTCGTCTGTCTGGATCTACAGGAGTAGAGGTCTGCTTTAGGACACATGGAGGAGAGCATGTCTGTGCTGACTGAAAGGGCAAGACCCAGATTTGAGTCATTGTTCTCTTCTGGTAAACTAGGTTGAAAGGGGAACCAGGAAATTTTAGACATTTTTTTTCCTCACTCCTTATATACTCCTCATATGGACAAAGTAACGTTACATCTCCTGTAGATATGATGATTTGAATAAACTCTTAAACTTAAGTTTACATTTCGGTGCTTAATTTTTCATGCACAGTTTATGGTGGTTAGTTTTACACCGAGTGAAGAGCTGAATAATTCCTGGCATATGGCCTCATCACACCCGACTGTGTCATGCGCTTCTCAGATGACTGTGGGAGTGTACTGTGAGCTGTAATTGTTGCGAATTGTAACGCCACTACTGAGATAAAGCTGTAAATGCAGTTATGTAAGTAGCAGAAACATCTGTGTCATATGGATAAAATAGGAGGGATTTACTCTATATCCACGACCCAGTTTGCAGAACACTTGTCATTGTGGGAAATTGGTTAAGCAAAACTGTTGCTGAAAACATTGTACGATCAAATCAACCAGTGAAACATATTTGCAAAAATGGAAATGCATTTTGATTGGATTAATTTTTGTGCATTCATTATTCTTTTGTCATCTTCTTATTATTATATGCATCTATTCTACACTGCCCCAAAAGTTTGGGATCTGTAATTGTCTCGTTTTGAAAGTCTCTTACGTCTCAATTTAGGTCTCAACATATGTTTTAATATATTTTAAAGCGGTCATGAACTGCATTTTTTTTTATTACACATTTGGAATTGTTTTGAAACTGTGCGATGTTCGCTATAGCCTACACGTCCCAAATCAGACATCAAATAAATACCAAGGATACTCCAGTCTGCAACAGCATGGTAATTACTCATTTTTATATATCTTATACATTTGTGAGGTGGTGTTGTATTTTATTATAATATTTTAGGAAGTATTTTTTTAATGACATTAATTTAGTGTTGAAACAAAGACGCTACAGCAAGGTCTTTATCTCATTACATAGATGAAACATGTATGTGTATTTCATATGCTTTATAAGTCTTGGTTGTGGCAAATAAAGTCACTTGCCTTGGTACTTAGTTAAAGTCCCTGTAAAGGCAATTCTACAAAAAAGTTCTAAACACATTATAAATGTTACATATGTATTGCTAAAACATATTACAAAGTCTGTGAACTGTGAAGTACTGAAATGTGGAGTTAGACCGTTAAACAGTTTTTCACCATTGCAATTTTACGGATTAATTAGGCGGGGCTAAAACAGGGTTCGATGACGCACTGGAGCCCATGAGCTGCTGGACACCCCCCTATTTGATGACGCACAGAGTCTGATCTCGCATTCACCACTCAATCGCGAGTGTCTGTCAGTACTATTAGTTACTACAGCTGAGCCTACAGTTTTCTAGCTAGCTATGCCTTCGACACGGACATGCATGGGCTACTACCTGGATGCGATCATGTACAAAACAGATCGGTATCTTCATTTAAATTCCCCTAAAAACGATCACATCAAGAAGAGGTTTTTTAGAGAGCTTATACCTTGATGAAGAGCCTCTGTACCTCTGTAGTGATCGTTTTACTCTGGATCGTTTTATAAACTTTCCTCAGAGACAACTGGGATTCACTGATAATCCGCTGTTACTGGTGAACGGGGCCGAAACGACTATCTGCCACCTCAGTGTTCATCCTCCCGTCTCCAAAAGCTAATCAGCTAATATCACCGTCAACAGCTTTCCCGCTAGTGGGCGTGGTTTCAGCGCAGCCAGCGGACACGCCCCCAGCGTTTGAGAGCAGAGAATCTGCTCATTTTTTCATGATTTTGAAAGCTTATTTTATGTACTTTTCGGATTTTTTTTTATCATTCAAATTTGGCTGGGTGGCTAATAACACATTTTTCTGTGGTATGACAGACTCAGAACACATACTTAAATTTGACTTTACAGGGACTTTAGTTAAAGGAGTAGTTCACTTTAAAAAAAAAATTGCTGATAATTTACTCACCCCTATGTCATCCAAGATGTCCATGTCTTTCTTTCTTCAGTCGAAAAGAAATGAAGGTTTTTGATGAAAACATTCCAGGATTTTTCTCCATATAATGGACTTTACTGGTAACCAAACGGTTCAAGGTCCAAAAGAAAGTTTCAGTGCAAACTGCAAACTGTTCAAAGGGCTTTAAACGATTCCAGATGATGAATAAGTGTCTTATCAAGCGAAACGATCGCTCATTTAAAAAAAACAAAAACAAAGTGTAAGTTTTATAAGCACAAATGGTCGCCTTGCTCTGTTCTGTGATGCGCGTTAATGACTCTCCTGCTCGAACTCGTTCCTCAAAATGAATAAATTTTTTTCCGTGTCATTTGGTTCATTCAATGAACAAAATGAACGAATTGACTCAGGAAAAGATTCGTTCATTTTGATGAACGAGTTCGAACAGGAGAGTCACGAACGCGCGTCACAGAACAGTTATAAAATTTTTTAATGAGCAATCGTTTCGCTTCATAAGACCCTTATTCATTGTCTGGAATCGTTTAAAGCCCTTTGAACAGTTTGCAGTTTGTACTGAAACTGTCTTTTGGACCTTGAACTGTTTGGTTCCCATTGAAGTCCATTATATGGAGAAAAATCCTGGGATGTTTTCATCCAAAAACCTTAATTTCTTTTTGACTGAAGAAAGAATGACATGGACATCTTGGATGACAAGGGGGTGAGTAAATTATCAGCAAAAGTTTTTTTTAAAAAGTGAACTACTCCTTTAAAAATAAAGTTCATCCATGCTTCGGATCACAATGAAGGCAATGCAAAGAATGTGGAAATGTTTTTCCTCAACTTGGCTCTTCATAATATTTTGTAATCAGTCAGAGGCATCTTTATCTCTTTGTTACTGTCAGAGTAATCCTGTGTTTGCGTCTGTCTTTCGGTGCTTGGTTTCTGTTTTTGGACTGTTTTTGGTTTTCATATTTCAAAAGATCAAGGAATTTGGCTTCTCAATTCATAACCCCTTTAAAATGTAATATTTATGTGATAGCAAAGTGAAATTTTCACTCAGCATCATTACTGCAGTCATCTGTGTCACATGATCCTTCAGATACCATTCTAATATGCTGATGCTCAAGAATCATTGTTATCTGCAATGTAGAAAACAGTTCTGCTGCTTAATATTTGTGTGTAAACTTTCTATTAATCAGACAATTTTGAAAAAAGGAACAGTGTCTTTGCCGTCACTTTTGATCAATTAAATAATTTTTTGCTGATTAAAAGTATTCATTTCAAATACTTCTTACTTCATCTTACTGACTCCCCAAACTCGGGAGTGTTTATGAAAAGTCAGATCAGATGGCATAGCATGAATTACACCATGACAGCTTGAGAAAGCCAGGGGATTTCCTTGGAAAGTATCTTGCTTTCGTTTTATCTTAACTAGGTCATCTACAACAATCTCGACCACTCAAATTTGCTTTCTCTTTTGTATAAGAAAAAGAACATGACACCTGTAATGGGAGTTAAGGCCATTGTCAAACGCTCTTGTTCTCATGCATTAAAGTGTGTATTTCTGTCTCCACAGCATCCCAACCATCCCTCTACACATGAACGGATCCAGTATTGTAAACTCGGCGCTGGCAGGTACGGTCCTCGCACGCCACACAGGAGGAAATCCTTCCAGTGATGCACTGGGGTCTCCTCCTCATTGCAGAAAGGTGTTTGATTTGTTTCTTGGGAGTGTCAGTTTGAACCACTCAATTTTTTCCCAGAGCAGTGAGTAAGTGAAGTTAGCTTTAGCATCCTTCAGTGAATGTCACAAGTAGATTCATGCCACAGACTTGCGTTTCCACCCTGTTTTTGTCTTTTGTCGGCTGCTTGTCACAAATCAGCTTATGACATTAGCGGCTTCACTGAGTCACCAGCTTGTGGGTTTTGTGTTGGTGTGTCTTAAAAGCGCTCGCCTTTCAACAAGTTTCAGGCTAATGGTGCGTGTCTGGGGATGTTGAATATCTGTTGTTCTTGTTGCTGACAGCTGCAGCACCAAGATGAATGAGGCATTTGGGGAACATATAGACATATCTGGAGCCAAGTGACATCTCTAACATAATTTTCACTAGAGTGAAGGTGAGGAGATTTTTGGGTGGGTTTTGAATGAAGTGATCAATGCAAAACAACTATATGCTAAAAACAAATACTGAATCTGAATACACCGTAACCATGTTTATATATAAATTCATTCAATTCAATTCACGTTTATTTAAATACACATCATTTCAAAGCAGCTTTACAGAAAGTGCATGAGTCCATATTACAATTTACAGTGTTATGTCGTCAGAGGTAACTGTCAAAGTTAAAGGGATAGTTCACTTTGAAATAAATTTTTGGTATGGTAGGTGTCTTTGTTTCCGCAGTATTTTCAATTTTGATATTTTTAGGTCAAACCGTTCTTGTCTGTCAGTCATCTACAGTGGTGGAGGAAGTACTGAATCTCAGTACTTAAGTAAAAGTACAAATAAACAGATCATTATTTACTTAAGTAAAAGTACAAGTAACACAATGACAACCATACTTAAGTAAAAAGTACCTGATTTTAAATGTACTTTTAAGTATTAAAAGTAAAAGTACTTGCATAACAATTTATTCCATTATTCCATGTCCATTTTGTCTAATGATTAATAAAACATTTAATTCTAACTCGTTCCACCTAATACTCCTATAATGATGTTCAAGAATTATGGAAAAAAAAAATTGTTGTCACCATTTCTGAAACAAGCTTGCAATTAGGCAATATGCACATCATGCTTATCCTTACTATATATTAATAACTATGTTTGGCTGGCAGTAATCGCGATTAATTTATGGTGTAATTCTGAACCTCTTGGCTTGCCATAATCCTAACCAAACGTATAATACACACGGTGCGTTTCCTATGCACATAAAAACAAATTTCCACGTATAAACTGCACGATAAACACACTGCGTGCGAGACGCATTTAGTGTGACCGGGTTGATATATCTATGGCAACCAAACGTCACTGGTGAGACAAACGTGCAACGAACGGACAGGGGAAAAACTGATCAGAAAATGTAATGAAAATGTAACAGAAGTTGTAGAAATGTAGTGGAGTAGAAAGTATAATAATTGCTGCAAAATGTAACGAAGTAAAAGTAAAAAGTATGCACTATTTATTCAGAGAAGTCCAAAAAAATCCTCTTGTAATCAGTTCCATTATAATCAAGGAACTGATTAATAAGTTGTCTACATTGCACAATGAATATCATCTTTATAATTGTCTACACTTAATAAGAGGTTTCGCGGGAGTGCAGAACTCGGCACTGAACAAAAAATCCAGATTTTTGACTAGTGAGTGGATTCTGACTGAATAAACTCCTCTGATTGGCCACTTTGTTCACCGCTGCAAAAACACGTTGTAATTAGAAGCATTGGACGGTTTCTAGAACGCCAACACAAATACGCACTGGTGCATTTACCAA
Organism: Pimephales promelas; assembly: GCF_016745375.1. The sequence goes on from NW_024121987.1 coordinate 15,310,607, forward strand.
ATCTGTTTTGTCAAAATTATATGATTACAGGATCAACTGAGGGTGCTCTTGCTTTCATTTGAGGTTGCTTAGCATATGGCTGAATATTTCCACTATAGTTGACTGAGTGGAGGTAGTCCGATCTGTTTTGAGTGGAGGCGGGGGCTAATTTGCATATTCAAATGAAGTAAGGTGCAGTGTTATATTTAAGCTATTTTAAGGCATGAAGAAATTGTGATCATCAAAGATGAGTTTTACGCGATAACATTATTGACTTCTAGGGTGCCTGGTTTCACAGACGAGGCTTAAAGGGTTAGTTCACTCAAAAATTAAAATTCTGTCAGTATTTACTCACCCTCATGTTGTCCCAACCCCGTAAGACCTTCGTTCATCTTCGGAACACAAATTAAGATATTTAAGATATTAAGATCGCTCCTGCATACTAGTCCATAGGCTTCTTGAGGGAATGACTATTGCTGGCATCGAAAAGTCATCAAAGACATCGGATTCGTTAAAATAGTCCAAGTGACTACAGTGGCTCAATTTTAACTTTATCAAACGACGAGAATACTTTTTGTGCGCAAAAAACAAACAAAAATAACGACTTTATTTCAACTATTCACTTCCTTCTCCATGGTCCTGTAGTCAGTTAACGTAGTGTGATTGCGTAGAGCTATGTCACACGTAGGCTCACTATTGGCTGACGCTGGTCATGTGTGTGATGCGTGTGATGTACAATAACAGAAGCTTATGCTATTAAAGGATTAGTTCACTTTTGAAAAAACTTTTGCTGATAATTTACTCACCCCCATGTCATCCAAGATGTCCATGTCTTTCTTTCCTCAGTCGAAAAGAAATTTAGGTTTTTGATGAAAACATTCCAGGATTTTTCTCCATATAATGGACTTCAATGGGAACCGGATGGTTCAGGTCCAAAAGATAGTGTTAATAACAGTTTCAGATGCAGCTTCAAATGTCTTTAAACGATATCAGACGATGAATAAGGGTCTTATCATGCGAAACGATCGGTTATTTCAAAACTTATTCCAAAAATGTAACTTTTATAAGGACAAATGCTAGCCTTGCTATTTTCTGTGAGGCGCGTTTGCAACGTCACGTATTACGTAATTACGTTCAAAAGGTCACGGGCGACGTAGCCGAAAGTACAGTGTTTACAAGTTGAACGCATAGGTTGAACGTGCAAACTAACTCAAACACCGTTTACAAAAAAAGGAATTAAAAGGAAAAACAACGATGTCGGACGATTTTGATTCTGTACTTCCGGCTACGTCGCCCGTGACCTTTTGAACGTAATTACGTATTACATGACGTTACAAACGCGCCTCAGAGAATATAGCAAGGCTAGCATTTGTCCTTATAAAAGTTACATTTTTGGAATAAGTTTTGAAATAACCGATCGTTTTGCATAATACGACCCTTATTCATCGTCTGGTGTCGTTTAAAGACATTTGAAGCTGCATCTGAAACAGTTATTAACCGTCTTTTGATACTTGAACCATCCGGTTCCCATTGAAGTCCATTATATGGAGAAAAATCCTGGAATGTTTTCATCAAAAACCTAAATTTCTTTTCGACTGAGGAAAGAAAGACATGGACATCTTGGATGACATGGGGGTGAGTAAATTATCAGCAAAAGTTTTTTTCAAAAGTGAACTAATCCTTTAAATAAGTAACCTGACTCGAGGCAGAGGGAGAAATAAAGGAATAGTTGAAATAAAGTTGTTATTTTTGTTGTTTTTGCGCACAAAAAGTGTTCTCGTCGTTTGATAAACTTAAGATTGAGCCCCTGTAGTCACTTGGACTATTTTAACGATGTCCTTTAATGACTTTTCGATGCCAGTAAGAGTCATTCCCTCAAGAAGCCTATGGACTAGTATACAGGAGCGATCTTAATATCTTAAATATCTTAATTTGTGTTCCGAAGATGAACAACATGAGGGTGAGTAAAAACTGACAGAATTTTCATTTTTGGGTGAACTAACCCTTTAAGGCTAGTCCCGGACTATGTCAGTGTCATTGTTTTGCCTCATGATGCTCTCCAGTAACGTTTTTTTTTCCTTCCTAATACACGTTTATAAAAGCTACTTAAAGGTCTTTATTTAAAGGAGTAGTTCACTTTTAAAAAAAACTTTTGCTGATAATTTACTCACCCCCATGTCATCCAAGAGGTCCATGTCATTCTTTCATCAGTCGAAAAGAAATTAAGGTTTTTGATGAAAACATTCCAGGATTTTTCTCCATATAATGTACTTCAATGGGAACCAAATGGTTCAAGTTCCAAAGACAGTTTCAGTGCAAACTGTTCAAAGGGCTTTAAACGATTTCAGACGATGAATAAGGGTCTTATCTTATCAAGCGAAACGATCGCTAATTTAAAAAAAAAAATAACAAAGTTTAAGTTTTATAAACTCAAATGGTCGCCTTTCTCTGTTAGGGTTAGGGTGTGATGCATGACTCTCCTATTCGAACTCGTTCATTAAAATGAACGAATCCTTTCCCGATTCAACACGTTCATTTCATTTATTGAATGAACCAAATGACATGAAAAAAGATTTGTATGTTTTGATAAACGATTTCGAACAGGAGAGTCACAAATGCGCATCACAGAACAGAGCAAGGCGACCGTTTTAGCTTATAAAACTTAAACTCTATTTTTTTTTTTAATTGAGCAATCGTTTCGCTTGATAAGACCCTTATTCATCGTCTGGAATCGTTTAAAGCCCTTTGAACGTCTTTTGGACCTTTGGAGTCCATTATATGGAGAAAAGTCCTGGAATGTTTTCATCAAAAACCTTAATTTCTTTTCGACTGAAAAAAAAATGACATGGATATCTTGGATGACATTGGGGTGAGTAAATTATCAGCAAAAGTTTTTTTTTTTTTTTTTAAAGTGAACTACTCCTTTAACTAAAGCCTAATCCTGGCTTAGACTAAACCTTGTCTGTGGAACCAGACCTAAATGTTTAACAACGCAATGCTTAGGTTTGGTCATATGTCCTGGTGTGTATGTATCCGGAAGCATTGCTTGCTTGCAGCTTTTTTCGTCACGCTGTTTTATTATGTTGTAATGGATGCCTAAAAGCAACACGTTTTGTGTTTGGTCATCAGATGTCAATCAGATGGTCTCTTCCTGTCAAAATGGACCAGACGTTATGCAAATAGTTAAAAGTCTGACTCTGTGAGACCAATGTGTCCCATGTCTCCTCTGAAGGTAATTTGAGTGATTGGATCACAGTTAGTCTCCAAAGCGAATTGGATCCCGTGTACTTCATTTAGTCCTAGACGAATATTAATAACAGGTAGGATTGTAGTCAGCATCTATAGATGGACTTTTTTGTCCCCGATATTATTTCCTCTGCATCAGATGCAGAAGTGAGTAGGACCCTAAACTTTTCTTGACTTCATCAGAGCATGCCCCACTTGTGGTTGGCCTCTCCACTCTTGGCTCATTACTCTTCCTTTCCTTCACTCCTCCTCCTCCCTTCCTCCTGCATGTCTCCACATGGCCTCCGGCCGTTCCAGGCATGGCTTCCATTTTGATGTCTGCCGCAGGACTGGGAGTTCGCTTCATGACCGCCCCCTTCTCCCATCGTGGCTCCAGCAGGCCCACCAAAGGCCAGGCCAGCTCCGTTAAGAGGGCAAAGAGACAGTCCAGGACAGGTAGTTAAGCACCGTCAACCAGCCCGACCGAACCTGCCCTCCACTGGCCTGCAAACTTCTGCTGTCCTTTTTGTTTAATTGCTCTTTTCCTTACCATTCTCCTTTCAAAATTATATTTTCCCCAGGGGGTTAGCACTGTAGCTTCATTCCGACATGCTCCGTCTAGCCATTGCGGGATGTTTATGTTTTGCTGTTTATCGTTTGCTTCTGCCGTCACGTTTTCACCCATTTCTTGTTTATGCTGTCACGCTGTCTTGCTTCCATCCTCTCGATCACATAATGAATGTACTATTGATGGTATTCAGCTTGACACCTGCCTGCTCACCCGTGGGACACTGCAGACAGATGTCTGCTGGGGGGGTTTATCGAATAACAAGTTGTTCCCTGGTCTTTTTTTCACTTTCTCTAACCCTAAATAACCTGTGTTGTGGTTAATGCTTTTCATACAGAAGATGATATTAGGTTCAGACTGACACTCACAAGCGCTGTTAGTTTACTGCTTTAATATCAGCTTACTAAAACATCCTAAACACATTTTCCGTATTGAACTATTTAAGTGTTGTCTGAAAACTCTAAAAACTAACACTAAGGTTTTATAATCTGGACATTGTGTGCTTTTATATGGTATGTTAAATGCTGAATAAGTATCAAACATTGATTTATTAAAAGAGGCCATATTTAAAGGGACACTCCACTTTTTTTTTTTTTTTTTTTTTGGAAACAGGCTCATTTTACCACTCCCCCAGAGTTAAATCGTTGAGTTTTGCCGTTTTCGAATTCATTCAGCCGATTTTCTGAAAGTCAATGAGACCAGAAACTGTCTGGTTACAGATATTCTTCTAAATATCAGAAAATCGGCTGAATGAATTCGAAAACGGTAAAACTCGTGGGGATTTGTAAAAAGTCTTTTTCCAAAAAAAAGTGGAGTATCTCTTTAACGAACAGTTCTGGCTCTAAATTCTGATTGGATGAGCGACTTTCAAAGCCTTTGTTAGATGGCTGATGCACGATCATATTAATTGAATTCTATATACGTTACTAGACTAATAAACTATCATTTTATTATTATTATTACATTTAATTATAAAATGGAACAAAAGTATTTTCATTAGAACAATACGCTGTTGAGACTTAAAATATAAGAATATTCGAAAATAACTATTTAGCAAATTTATTTAGCTAAGATCTGTACATTTTATTTGATAAATTGTAAATCTCACGCTGCAAGATTTTACCGTAATAAGGGGGTTTTAGGTACGGAGCCCCAAAAGGGACATGGTGATTGGAGGAAAGTTATATTTCAAAGCTTTTGCGTTCTTTCAATCGTTTTGCATTCTGTCGCAAAATTGGTCATGGATATATGATGAGGTGGGAGGAAAAACTATATTTTAATGCCTTTAAGAGAGAATGCAAAGTTTCTCAGGGAAACGCAGAACTTTTGCGACAGAATCTAAAGTTTCTCAACATGATGTTTCCATCAACATGTCCCCTTAGAGACTCCGTATTTAGGCACATATGCTGCACACTTCTGTTTACAATAGTAAATTGCGAAAATTGCCTTGATATAATATTAAAACGAACTGACGTTATTCACATGCAAAGCAAAACCGACTTACTCTGTAACCAAAAAATGTTAATAGTTAAATGTGTACATGAGCTTATATGTGTCTGCATATAATCAGTGTGTGATGATGCATAACAATGCACTCATTAAAACAAACTGTGACTCAGGAGGTCAAGAGCAAGTATTAATGCATTAGGTATTTGGTTGTGGCTTGGTAATACAAGGATACTAATGCCTTAGCATCTCTAACTGCTTCTCAGAAAAAACAATTTCCGTAATGTATTTGTTCATTTAGAAACCATAACAAACGTAGCATTCTACTTCTGCCAGGTTCGCTGCATTTATGATGTAATAGGAATTTATATAAAAAATAATCATAATTTAACTGTCTACAGAAATTCACAATATATATATATATATATATATATATATATATATATATATATATATTTAAATTAAGTCTCTTCTGCTCACCAAGGCTGCTTTATTTGATGAAAAAAAAAAATGACAAACAGTAATATTGTGAAATATTATGACAATTTAAAATGACTGTTTTCTATTGTAATATATTTTAAAATGTAATTTGAAAGCGGAATTTTCAACATCATTGCTGTTGCTGATTACACATCAGTTTTCAGTGTCACATGATCCTTCAGAAATCATTCTAACATGCTGATTTTATTCTCAAAAAACATAAATTATTATTTTCAATGTTGAAAACAGTCGTGTACCATTTTCCCCCAAAATTCTATGATGAATAGAAAGTTCAAAAGAGCAGCATTTATTTAAAATATAATCTTTTTCTAACATTATAAATGTCTTTACTGTAACTTTTGATCAATTTAACTCATCCTTGATGAATAAAAGTATTTTCTAATTTCTTTCCCCAAACTTTTGAATGGTAGTGATTAATGTTACAAAAGCTTTCCATTTCAGATCAATTCTGTTCTTTGGAACTTTCTATTCATCAAAGAATCCTGAAATAAAAATGTAAAAAACTGTTTTTAACATGGATAATAATCATAAATGTTTCTTGAGCATCATATTATAATAATTTCTGTAGGATCATGTGACACTGAAGACTGGAGTAATGAAGCTGAAAATTCAGCTTTGATCACAGGAATAAATTACACTTTACTATATATTCACATTGAAAACCGTTGTTTTAAATTGTAATAATATTTCACAATATTACTTTTTTTTTTACTATATTTTTTTATCAAATAATTGCAGCCTTGGTGAGCAGAAGAGACTTCTTTTAAAAACATGAAAAATCTTACCGATCTAAAACTTTTGACTGGTAGTGTATATATATATATATATATATATATATATATATATATATATACATACATACATATATGAAGAGTTCAGATGCAAAAGCCTCTAAGTGCCATTTGAAATTTTCTTCTAGAATGATCATTTTTATCAAGCTTGTATATTTAAGTTCAGTGATTTCACTTAAATGGCAATGATAATTACCTATTAATTGTTATTTAAGTGAAATTACTGAAATTAAATATACAAGTTTGATAAAAATCATCATTAAAGAAGAAAATGTCAAATGGCATTTAGAGGCTTTTGCATCTGAACTCTTCATATATATATATATGCATATGCTGACTTCAGAGACAGGTTCATTATAGAGAGCATTTGATTGGCCAAAAATGTATGTAGTACATGAATAATTTACAATTGATTAGTTGAACAGACAGACAAGGATTACAAGCCACAAAACTCTTTCATTCTCTTTCAAAAAGCTTTCATTGACTCTAAGAAAATGTAATCTTCATGTCGTCATATATTTTAAAATGTGTTTTGTGTATGTCCTTAGCTCCGGCTCAGAAACCAGAGGAAGTCATCAAGAAATACATGGAGGAAGTGCCTGTGGTTCCAGATGAGGTATATTTTTATGTACTTGCATAAATCTGTACATTTTTCTCACCCCGGAGTTAAAAGAATATTATATTTTAGTAAATATATTAGTTAAAGATAATGAAGACTATTTTATGACCATTTTTACATATTTTCATAACAATTAAGCACCTTTATGTAACAATGCGAAAAACTGTAATGGTCCTAAAATAGATTTGAATTTCTGTATACAAAATATAACATGACCTGGACACATTTTGATGACATTCACCCATATGTTTAATGCCCTGCCCTATGAGATGTGTGACATCTGGCTGTGTGCTTTCAGGACTGTATTATCTGTATGGAGCGCCTGGCCTGCCCGTCTGGTTATGAGGTCCCAGCTGAGTGCTCTCAGACTCTTCAGCCCAACACTGTGGGCAAATTCACTAAATGTGGACACACCTTCCACATGCCCTGCATGCTGGCCATGTACAACAATGGAACCAAGGTGTGCAATATCTTATCAACACTTTTAACTGTCAATTGTATACAACTATTTAATATGTATTTTAGGGTAATTACAAGAATGGATGACATGAATTGCAATACACCCAAAAACGTGGGTTTGAAAAAAAAATATTTTCAGAATTTTAATTTTTTGGGTGAAGTATTAATTTAACAGCATTCTATTCTACACTACCATTCGAATGTTTGGTGGTTCCAATGCCAAGTGTTTTTTTTTTATTATTATTTATAAAGATGTCTCTTTTTCTCACCAAGGTTGCCCTTGTTTGATCATAATAATACAGTAAAGATAGCAACATTGTTTTCTATGTTAATATATTTTAAAATGTAATTTATTCCTGTGATGGCAAAGCTGAGTTTTCAGGATCATCAGTCTTCCGTGTTGTATGATCCTTCAGAAATCATTCTAATATGCTGATTTCTTATTATTATCAATGTTGAACACACTTTTGCTGCTTAATATTTTAATGGAAAACATGATAATTTGTTTCCAAATTCTTTAATAAAATAAAAAGCTCAAAAGAACAGCATTGATTTGAAAGAAGTAACATTTATAAATGCCTTTACTGTCACTAATGATCAATTCATCTGGAATAAAAGTATTATTTCTTCAAAAAATAAATAAATAAATAAATACTGACCCCAAAATGTTCAATGGTAGTGTACGTCATGCATTCCTGGAATTACTCTGAGATGACAAAATAGGTGCATGAAATTAAAAGAATTGATTTTTTAGCTCAAAATACTTATTTTCACATTAAAAAGATTGTTGCACCCATTTTCTCTCTCGTTGTCACACCATAGGACGGGAGCCTGCAGTGCCCCTCATGTAAGACAATTTATGGAGAGAAGACCGGCACCCAACCAAAGGGCAACATGGATATCTATAGTATTCCTCAGTCTTTGCCTGGACACCCAGACTGCGGCACTATACAAATCATTTACAACATCCCGCCCGGAATACAGGTCTGTTTTGGCAAACCAATGTAGTTCTGTACTGTTTTATATGTATTTGCTCCATGATTCCCCAATAAGAAAAGTGCTTTCAACTTTTAGAATAAGTGCTTGAGGTCCTTAAGAACCAGCCAAATGTTTTCATCCAGCAGACTGACGTCGGCCTCCATCTGCATTTATTGGGGGCATAAGTTAACTGACTCTGTGTGCTGATGGTTTTGTCCTTGCCTTGGCCTGCACCAAGCACTCATTATCCTAATGCACTCTTTGTCTGCAGGGCCCTGAGCACCCAAACCCAGGACAGCCGTATACGTGCAGAGGATTCCCGCGCTTCTGTTTCCTTCCTGACAATGACAAAGGCAGAAAGGTAAGAGAGTGAATTGACCCAGTTCAAATAAAGATTCATGCCATTGTCATTTGTCACAATATGAAATCATTTGCCACTTTCACACATTAAACCTGTTTAAGTACCGTTCAGTTGATGAATCATCCATTCCAGCGCCGTGTGTTACACAAGGTGGAGTTTCAGTTCCTTGCCACTGTTGCCTTTTTTCACCTTTGTTGCCATTGGCTTTTGGCTTGCTTACTTGGGGACGTTAAATTTAACATTTAATTTAATTTTCAACAATAATTTTGATCTGCTTGCATTGACACCATTATATGAGTTGGATGATGACATCACGGTTTTCTCCAGAGCGGCTATATATGAAGAGTTCAGATGCAAAAGCCTCTAAGTGCCATTTGAAATTTTTATCAAGCTTGTATATTTAAGTTCAGTGATTTCACTTAAATGGCAATGATAATTACCTATTAATTGTTATTTAAGTGAAATTACTGAACTTAAATATACAAGTTTGATAAAAATCATCATTAAAGAAGAAAATTTCAAATGGCATTTAGAGGGTTTTGCATCTGAACTCTTCATATATATATATATATATATATATATAAATAAACTAAACATCACTGTTCATCAACTTATTCGAGCTAGACTGATGCTATTTTCTTCTGGAAACAAAATTTATTTTCCTGTTATCTCTGTAAAGCTGCTTTGAAACAATCTGTATTGTAAAAAGCACTATATAAATAAATATGACTTGACAAGCAATGGTTTTCCCTACTACCATTCACACACATGCACCACAATGCTATTAATTAAAACCTCGTTGTCTCAAAAAAAAGGTGCGTTCACTGTAAATGGTCAAGTGTTGCAGGAAGCAACACTCACTTAGAAAGTCACTTTCAAACCAATCATCTTTCTGTTGGTCAGTGCTGTAAAAAAAAGAAATTATAAAATTGCACAGGGAAATGTTTCATACGTACACAGCAGAAAGAAAGAAATGCCAGAGAAATGTCCTATTTTTTAAAAGAAAAAATATTTTTAAACAAGTTTGAGTTTTCCTACATCTTGAAACTTTCTTTACTGGATCTCTTAGCGCTGTGTGGTAACAGTGTCGCTTGATCGAGATCGGCTCGCGCTGCACAGATGTTGCTGGTCCGAAATGATAAACGGTCCGTGAAGCACATAACGAGTAGCGCAGTTTCGTTCCACTTTCATTATGCTTGCCATTTGATATTGTGCAACGTTTTGGTGGCCGCACCAGAGCGAATTTTGTCGGCAGGAAAAATGGTCCAAGGAATCGCTCGGTTTGTATGTGTACCGAACTGGAGGCCTCCAACCGAGACGGTTCAATACGAATACATTTACCGTTACACCACTAATATATACAGCTAATAACACCACTAATATGTATATGTATTTTTAAAAGAAGTCTCTTCTGCTCACCAAGGCTGCAATTATTTGATAAAAAATACAAAAAAAAAACAGTAATATTGTAAAATATTATTACAATTTAAAACAGCGGTTTTCAATGTGAATATAATTTATTCCTGTGATCAAAGCTGAATTTACAGCATCATTACTCCAGTCTTCAGTGTCACATGATCCTACAGAAATTATTATAATATGATGCTCAAAAAACATTTATGATTATTATCCATGTTGAAAACAGTTTTTTACATTTTTATTTCAGGATTCTTTGATGAATAGAAAGTTCAAAAGAACAGAATTGATCTGAAATGGAAAGCTTTTGTAACATTAATCACTACCATTCAAAAGTTCGGGGTCAGTAAGAATTTTATGTTTTTATTTTTGGGGGAAAGAAATTAGAAAATACTTTTATTCATCAAGGATGAGTTCAATTGATCAAAAGTTACAGTAAAGACATTTATAATGTTATAAAAAGATTATATTTTAAATAAATGCTGTTCTTTTGAACTTTCTATTCATCATTTTGGGGGAAAAATTGCTACACGACTGTTTTCAACATTGAAAATAATAATTTATTTTTTTTTTTTTTAGCATAAAATCAGCATATTAGAATGATTTCTGAAGGATCATGTGACACTGAAAACTGATGTGTAATCAGCAACAGTAATGATGTTGTAAATTCAGCTTTGATCACAGGAATAAATTACACTTCACTATATGTTCACATAGAAAACCGCTGTTTAAAATTGTAATAATATTTCACAATATACTGTTTTTTGTTGTTTGCAGCCTTGGTGAGCAGAAGAGACTTTTTTTAAAAACTTAAAAAATCTTACCGATCTAAAACTTTTGACCGGTAGTGTATATATATATATATATATGTATATATTAAGGGTGTCAATATTTCGATTTGAAATCGACCGAAATTAAGTCACAATTTCACACTTCGAATTAAAAAATTTAATTATCGATGCTACTACGCCCCATCCTGTCGGCGTGCCAAGCAGAAAAAGTACTGCGAGTCTATGTTCAACCTCCTCTAACTTCGCTACAGCCATTCAAAAGATAACATGGCAACTGCAGATACAGGAGACCCATCAACAGAACTTGATATACCTCCTCCTCTTTCATTTCTTTTTATTGGATCTTCCAAAGTGTGTATGTAAAGTTTTAGCTGAAAATACCCCGAATGTATTAATACATAGCATGTTAAAGTTGTCACTTGTTCCGTGATAGCATTTGTAACTCTCTTGGCCAGACGCATTATCTTACCTGTATTTAAACATTGGATTAATGATGTTATGCACTATTTAACACTTGAGCAAATTCGCTATAATTTGCAGGGTAATAACATTAAATTCAGTAATATCTGGCAACCTGTTCTTACATTAATCGAACAAATGGACTCTAATGACATTGTATGATGTTGTTTTTTTGTTTTTTTTTGTTTTGTTTTTTTGCTATCATACCTGTAGTGTGATGTGGGTGGGTGGGTTCTTGGTTGTTAAGTTGTTGTTTGTTGTATGTTAAAATACAATAAAAAGACTTTGATCAAAAAAAAAAAGTTGTCACTTGTTAAGGGTGAGCAAACACACACCCTTTGTCTGTCCCTTTAAATGCAAATCAGAGCACTCAATGCTCTGGTTTGCGTTTCTCTCTGTGAGAAAACCAGCAACTGTGTTTCCTGTAAATCTGAGGGTCTTGATGATGTGGTTTTCAGGTGCTGGAGCTGCTGAAGGTGGCGTGGACACGACGCCTCATCTTCACCGTGGGCACTTCCAGCACCACAGGGGAGCCTGACACCGTCATCTGGAACGAGATCCACCACAAGACGGAGATGATGTCCAACGTCTCCGGCCACGGCTACCCCGACCCCAACTACCTGGACAATGTGCTCTCAGAACTGGCTTCACAGGGCGTGACGGAGGACTGCCTGAAACGAGACGCTCAGAGCCAAGGGGCTCATAGTTCAGGCATGTGAAACTGACCATTCCATCCGCTGTAGATCTAACAAAGCTTGACGAAAAGGGAAAACTAGAGTTATGATGTTTTGGCGAGAGGTTCGGATGAAAGGGCAAGGGTCGGCGGCAACTTCCTTCATCTGGCTGAGTCTAGAATATTAGATGGGGTCCCTGGCTTCGTGGTCATCTGTACTTTCACCGTATTGTAAGGCAGCTATAGATGGTTCTGCACGAATGGCTCCGTCTTAGATTGACCCCTGAATCTCGAGCCAAGAGGAGACTCGCTCTCTGACGCCTCATTCATCTCAAAATATGATTCATCATAGGGCCGTGATGTCCTTCATGACGCACTGCATTACAGTAGAACACAATGATGCTCATTCTATTGCTGGGAATCGATACACTATTAATTTAAAAGCATCAATGAAAACAAAGATTTGCACATCAATGCAAATCATGTCTTCACTGGTACTGTAAAATGTACTGCTTCAGAAATTCAAGGAACTTTTTTTTCACAATTTGCAGCTATGAGGTTTTTAATCTGACAGATTTGATGATGGCATTCACTTGCTGCTATTTTTTTTTATTTATTTTTTTTTTTGATCATAAGGGTTTTAATTTTTGTCAAGGTTCCTATGGAAGCTTATTTCCACAACAGAATTTTTTAAAAAATTCTCACAATTATAAAAAAAAAAATTCTCACACACAAAAAATACAAACTTGCAAATGCACGTTATAAAGCCAGAATTACGAGTTAAAAAAAAAAATAACTTTTTTTCTCGCAATTGCGAGTTTATATCACAGAATTCTGAGTGGGAAAAAGTCAAATTCGAGCTGTAAACTAGCAATTGTGAGTAAAAAAGTCAGAATTGTGAGATTAAAGGGATAGTTCATTTTGAAATAAATTTTTGATATGTTTTAGCTTACCTCAAGGGCATCCAAGATAGGTAGATAGTAGGTGCCTTTGTTTCCACAGTATTTTCAATTTTTATATTTTTAGGTCAAACCGTTCTTGTCTGTCATTCATATAATGCAGGTCTATGGTCACCACCTCAAAGAGCACGTGCAGAGAAGTCCAAATTAAACATGATTTAATGACTCATGAATGTAAGTACACGTTGATGGCCTAAGACACGAAACGAGCGGTTTGTGTGAGAAAACCTGTTTGTGTGAGATCACTTGGACCTGGCTGTGGTTACAAGAGGTAAAAACGATATAAATACTGTTCGTTTTCTCACACAAACCGCTCGTTTCGTGTCTTAGGCCATCAATGTGTCCTTACATTTACGAGTCATTAAATCATGTTTAATTTGGACTTCTCTGTGCGTGCTCTTTGAGGTGGTGACCATAGACCTCCATTATATGAATGACAGACAAGAACGGTTTGACCTAAAAATATCAAAATTGAAAATACTGCGGAAACAAAGACACCTACATCTTGAATGCCCTTTAGGTAAGCTAAAACATATCAAAAATTAATTTCAAATTGAACTATCCCTTTAAAGCTACCGATTTACCTTTTATTATTCAGTTGTGGAATTAAGCATCTATAGGTTTCTATTGCAATGAACCATTTTTATTCTTTAGACTATACATACATTTTAGCTATTTAAAAATGCAAGACTTTTAAAAGCTCAGCAACACTCTGTAATGCTTTTTAAAAAAATGTCATTGCTTATTTAATTCTAGTCCAGATCCTGAGAATAGGTGTAGAAATGCAATCTCACATTATTATTATTGGGTTGCAGTATTAGATGGTGCCACAGAGACAATCAGCAGTGTTTGATTAAGTTACAGTTCATTACCACTGCAAGTCTGTAGACATTCATTCATCTTCTCTTACTTCACAGAATGGGATTTTTGGTTTTACAATGTATGCAAGTGTATATATAAATATATATTCAACTTCTAATCAGCAATAAACTACTCCATATAACAATACTTTTTGGTTTCTGTTACTTGTTAATGAGAACTCTGCTGTAAAACACTTAATACATTTAGAGTGTTATAAAATATTTCTATTTTGAATAAATGCTGCTCTTCCAAACTTTCTATTCATCAGAGAATCCTGAAAATAAATATATAATGCTTTCTACAAAAATATTAAGCCGCACAACTGTTTTACAGCGTTCATATTAAAGGGATAGTTCACTTTGAAATAAATTTTTGATATGTTTTTGCTTACCTCAAGGGCATCCAAGATGTATGTGTCTTTGTTTCCATAGTATTTTCAATTTTGATATTTGTAGGTCAAACCGTTCTTGTCTGTCATTCATATAATGCAGGTCTATGGTCACCACCTCAAAGAGCATGCACAGAGAAGTCAAAATTAAACATGATTTAATGACTCGTAAATGTAAGTACACATTGATGGCCTAAGACACGAAATGAGCGGTTTGTGTGAGTAAACAAACAGTATTTATATATTGTATTTCTCTCTGCACATGCGCCGGAAGTGATCTCTCATGCATGTACATCACTCATTGAGTTTACACAGAGATTTCGGATTTTATAAACATATTTAGATATACAGGAAATCGCAATTGAAGACGATTTTGATATTTAGATCTTCACAGTGAAAGGTAAAACTTCCGAAATCTCTGTGTAAACACAACGAGTGACGTATACGCGGCGCGCGAGAGAGATCACTTCCGGCGCATGCGCAGAGAGAAGCGCCCGTGCCTTCAGATCACTAAATACTGTTCGTTTTCTCACACAAACCACTCGTTTCGTGTCTTAGGCCATCAATGTGTACTTACATTTACGAGTCATTAAATCATGTTTAATTTGGACTTCTCTTTGAGGTGGTGACCATAGACCTGCATTATATGACTGACAGACAAGAACGGTTTAACTAAAACTATCAAAATTGAAAATACTGCCGAAACAAAGACACCTACATCTTGGATGCCCTTGAGGTAAGATAAAACACATCAAAAATTAATTTCAAAGTGAACTGTCCCTTTAAGAAAGGTTTCTCAATAAGAAAATCAGCTTGTAAGAATGATTTCTGAAGGATCATGTGACACTGAAGACTGGAGTAATGATGCTGAAAATTCAGCTTTGCATCACTGGAATAAATTACATTTGAAAAAAAAAATATATGGTAACACTTTACAATAAGGTTCATTAGTCAACAGTAAATGTATTATTATTTAACATGAACTAACAATGAGCTATGCATTTGTCAGTATTTATTAATCTTTGTTTATGTTAGTTAATAATCCAGCTATTCATTTTTTCTTCATGTTAGTTCAGTGCATTATCTAATATTAAAAAAATACAACCTTTGTTTTTGATAATGTGTTAAGTGTTGAAATGTTAACTAAGATTAATTAATGCTGTATAAAGTATTGTTCATAGTTCAAGTAGTTAACCAATAAGGCGTATTGTAATTGTAACTGTTATTTTTAACCTGTTAATATATTTAATTATATTATTATTATGCAATATTACTATCATCACAATATTTTCACTGTATTTTTGACTAAATAAAAGCAGCCTTGGTGACTTCTTTCAAATATATATATTTTTTACTCCCACTTTTGAACTGTAGTGTATATACACACATAAAATATACCTTTCTCATGAAGATTTGGGGAAGAAACGTGACCTTGACAAACAGTCAAGCTTTCACCATATTATCTCCTATTTGTACCTGATTTTAGCTGAACGTGAACGAATCCTCCCAGCCGGAGTCTATCGTTCAGTCAGTAGAGGGCAGTGTTGCTCCATGTGATCTGCAGGACATCCGCATCCCAGAGCTGCTGTTCTTCTGCTTCATGAAGACAAATGCTTTTCACCTGTAGAGTGAGGTTCTGTTCTTCCCTCATGAAATTAAAGCTGAAAACTGTCACAATCGTGTTGGTTGCTCAGCGGATCAGATGTGGTCTGTTTAGAATCATTTACCATGTTTCTTATTTTCTCTGCTTTTGAATAGCGGATATGCGCCCACAGCAGCTGCAAACTTGCCGAGGGTTTCATTTGACTGCGTAAATGCTCAAAATGAACTGACTTTGAGAAAACGCGCGTGATAAATAAGAGGCCTTTGATTGTAGGTAAGAATACTCTATCGCTGGTAAGTGGTAAGGCTGTTAGAAGATGCTTAATGCAAATGTGAAGATCAAACAAAATGATAACACACTTGTTCTCCGCTGTGTTGATTCAGATCAATGCAACTCCTTTGAAAAATTGTCCTTGTTACTACTGGGCCACAATAACCACAGATACTGCGACGTTTATAGCAATTATATGTCATTATTACTCACCATCAAGTTGTTCCAAACCTGTATGAATTTATTTCTTCTGCTGAACAAAGAACACAAAAGAAGATATTTTGAAGAATGTCGATAACCAAACAGTTGATGGACCCCATTGACTTCAGTGGGGTCCATCAACTGTTTGGTTACCCATAGTCTTCAAAATACCTTCTTTTGTGTTCAGCAGAAGAAAGAAATTCATACAGGTTTGGAACAACTTTTTGGGAATATTTCCATGTTAGTGATATGAAGATATGAAGAACTGTTTGTGTCCATATAATGAAAGTCAATAGGGTCCAAAAACAGAGTAGTTCACTTATAAAAAAAAACTTTGCTGATAATTTACTCACCCCCATGTCATCCAAGATGTCCATGTCTTTCTTTCTTCAGTAGAAAAGAAATTAAGGTTTTTGATGAAATCATTCTCCATATAATGGACTTCAATGGGAACCAAACGGTTCAAGGTCCAAATGAGAGTTTCAGTGCAAGGGCTTTAAACAACACAAGATGATGAATAAGGGTCTTATCTAGGATTTGTTCATTTTGATGAACGAGTTTGAACAGGAGAGTCACGTACGCTCATCACAGAAGAGAGCAAGGCGAGCATTTGTGCCAACGCATTCTCACCCCAAGGCGTCACCTTTGACCATGCTTCAATATTTGACGTTTTAGGCGCCCTTTAGCGTCACTTACATGACGCGATCCTACGGCGTCATCTAACTGACGCTAAAGGAAAGCGTCAGTTAGAGGACGCGGTTAGGTTTAGGTGTGGGGTGGGGGTAGGGTACACGCGATCCTAGGGCGTCATCTAACTGACGCTAAAGGGCGCCTAAAGCGTCAGATATTGAAGCATGTCCAAATGCTTGTCAGTTAAGTGACGCCTTGGGGGTGAGAATGGGCTGCAACGTGCTTATAAAACTTAAACTTTTTAATTTATTTTTGAAATGACCGATTGTTTCGCTAGATAAGACCCTTATTCATCGTCTGGTGTCGTTTAAAGCCCTTCAAAGCTGCAATGAAATTCTCATTTGGACCTTGAACCGTTTGGTTCCCATTGAAGTTCATTATATGGAGAAAATCCTGGAATGTTTTCATCAAAAACCTTAATTTCTTTTGACTGAAGAAAGACAGACATGGACATCTTGGATGGCATGGGGGTGAGTAAATTATCAGCAATTATTTTTTTTTTTTTAAAGTGAACTACTTTAATGTCTTCTAGAAAAAAGATATATTTGGAGCAACGTGAGAGTGAGGAACTCAACATTTACATTTTTGGATGAATTATGCCTTTAGGTGTCCAAAAATGTTTCATTGGCATTGCCTTTGAATCACACAAATATATGATGTAGATGAACCAATACTCTAATAAAAATGTATTACCGCTGCACACTGAACAAATATTCTAAAAACACAGCACCTCTCAAGCCTGCTCATTTTGGTACTGATTTACTCAGTTTATTGTACTCGCTTCCTCTGTATGCATGAGAAATCCTCTCTTTTGCTTATGAAAGCGCTCCCACTTTCTCCTTCAGAACTGGTAATGAGACCCTCTCTGACTCCATCTTATTAGGAAACATCTATGCTGTTTGTTGTGTGTAATTAAAACAAGGAGCGAAGGGTGCTGTGATGAATTTCCTCCACTGAAGTGTGTCCCGCCGCATGCCCACAGGCTCATCTTCTCCTAAAATGGGCTCTTGCTGAAGTTTCTGGAAGAAATGAAAAGAATTATTCTTATTAAGATGTTCTCCCTGTTTACTTTCATATTACATTTTGCATGGAAATAAGCTAAATATCGCTTGGTTTAATTAATGTTGCTCTGATGTAACCATGACCATGGGCGTCAATTTTATTTTAAAATTAGGTAGCACACAGAAGTGATTGTGATATCATGACATGCCAAATTGATGGCTCTTAAATATTAATTAGGTTAAGTTAGCAAATGAATGTGATAATCGTGTCTGCGGTAGAGTGTTCGCTTATTTCTGAGTCTGAACAGAAATGTAAACAGTTGCTTTAAAATTAGAGATGTTCAAAAGTCATTTAAACAACTTGCAAACAAGATGCATTCGGTGCAAATTTATCACTTTTTTAACAGAAGTAAATTATGTTTTAGAGACATCTGAATATACACTCACATGTTTAGCCAAAATGACATCCCAGCTTACAAAGTTAGGTTCTGAAAACGTTTTTCTAACGTTCCATTTTGGTTGTTGGAACGTTGATTTGAAATGTTCTAAAAATGTGGAAATGTCCAGTTTGCTTAACGTTGCTGGAACAGTCACTTAATGTTTGCAAAACGTTGCTGGAACGTTAGCATAATGTTGTTGGAACGTTATCTTAAGTTTAGAAAAAACGTTGCTGGAACGTTAGCAAAACGTTGTTGGAACATTATCTTAAGGTTAGCATAACGTTTCTGGAACGTTAACATAATATTGCTGGAACGTTATCCTAAGGTTAGCATAACGTTTCTGGAACGTTAGCATAACGTTGCTGGAACGCTAGTATAATGTTGCTGGAACGTCATCTTAAGGTTAGCATAACGTTGCTGGAACGTTAGCATAATGTTGCTGGGATGTTATAGCTTAACGTTGTTGGTATATTATCTTAAGGTTAGCATAACGTTGCTGGAACGTTATCTTAAGGTTCGTGTAACATTGCTGGTACGTTATCTCAAGGCTAGCGCAATGTTATCCTTCGGTTAGCACAACGTTGCTGAAACGTTATCTTAAGGCTATCATGATGTTGCTGGAACGTTACCTTAAGGCTAGCAAAACGTTGTTGGAACGTTATCCTAAGGCTAGCATAACAGTGATGGAATGTTACATTAAGGTTAGCATAAGGTTCAAAATTGTTTCACTAAATGTAGAGAATCCCAACGCTCATTGGCTGCCGCCTCTGTAGATGCTTGTAGCGTTATGTCGTTTGGCGATGTCAGATTTATTTAGTTAGCATCAGCGCAAACCCAATTTTAGAGTGAGACATTCTACCGAAAGGGTGACATTTCTGTCCCCATGACATTATATGTATACAATTACAAGAAAATTAACTCTAAAATACATTTTATTATTAACCAAAATGTCATGCACATTAAGCTAACTACAAATTTAAAACGTATAATTAAAATCATTAATAAAACCGACACAGAACACTAAAAAATAGCATTTTCTTCATGTCCCAACTCTCTATCTCTAAACTTTACCATGAAATATTATGATTAAAATCCTTCAGAATTCGGATTTTTCTCGCATTGTTGTGTGACTTTACATCCACCGCTTTAAAATGAAAAAAGGAAAAAAAATTTTTAGGTAAAATACACATTTTAGTCATGTCCCTGGATTTTCACTCAGTCCTGTTACTCTATCACACCACCCCCCCACCCCCTCTGCTAAACGTAGACTATTCCACAAGACGCATTTTCAACAGTAAGTTGCATCATCTTCTGAAGGCAATGGGGCGACTATAAGTCAGTCCTCTTATTTTCATTTCTGTTCACATTTGATGAAATTGTACCT
Organism: Pimephales promelas; assembly: GCF_016745375.1. The sequence goes on from NW_024121987.1 coordinate 15,330,670, forward strand.
TGAGAAGGTCAATCTCAACATACGGTCCTGTTGCCTAAACTTTTTCTTAGATTTAAGTTTTTTATTTAAAAAAAATATGAACTTTTGGTAAGGCACTAGAAATGGCTCAGTGTCCTCACGCTAGCATCAATGCTATGTGGACATATGCCATATATTTGATAGCTTTTTGCTTAAAAACTCAATCCTGTTACTTTCAGTCCTGTTACTATTTTTTGTCTTTTTCTAAAAAAAAAATTAAACCACTAATTAATTACCACCCATAATTTATACAATTATTTAATGAATTAATTTAAAATATATATAAACTTGAGGCTTCTGTCTTTGTGTGTGTGTGTGTGTTTTATCAAAATACACCTTGCTTTAATAGTGTTTTTATTGGCACAAATATTACTTTTTTGAACATATATAGAACCAACAATTTCTTTAAAATAAACACTCTTGTGGGGAAAACATAGGAATTAATTGACATGCTTTTAAACTTGCTTTTTAAATGACACATGATTTTCAGTAACAGGATTGAGAAAACATGCGCCCGTCTTCTGCTTAAACTTTGTAAAAAAAAAAAATAAATAAATAAAGTTGGTTGACATTGACCAATGCATTTTGAATAGTTAAATATGTGTAGTATTAGATTCAATGTTGAAAAGGATAAAAAATAAAGTTTATTTTTGACGAGTTAGCCTACAACAAGCAAATGTCACCCATTCGGTGGAATGGCCCAAGTTTGACGTTGCGAAGATTTTTAATAGCCTAGATAAAGCTGGCAAAACTGAATTTTCAGAAGCCCCTTCAGTGTCACATGATCCTTCAGTGGGGTAAACCTATTTTTCGCAAAATAACCATAGATTGGAGTCAGGGTAAAACATGTGCCCGTTCTCATCCCATGGCGTCATATACCACGCTTTTGCCAAAGACATCCAACGCACATGGCACCTTTTAGCGTCAAATGAGACACATATGGGCCAGAAGGCGCCTCCTAGTGGTCTAACCCTATAACTGTCTCCCATACCTAAACCTACCATAAGCGTCTCATTTGACGCTCAAGGGTGCCATGTGTGTTGGATGTCTATGCTTTGGCAAAAGTGTTGTATATGACGCCTTGGGATGAGAATGCGTTGAAAACACCCACGCTGGGAGGTAAAACGCCCCTCAGGGGGCATAGTTTCTCTCTATCATAATTTATAATAATATATTTCTGTCAATCAAATCCTTTGTTTACACATAGGCTAATCCAGTATAACTACATGGTAAAATCAAAATATTTGAACAAAACATTGATAAATTACCTCAAGTGAGCATTAGCTAGCCAGCTAGCACAGTTAGCTCACTGATAGAAATTTGTCAATTTTGGACTTTCCTGAAATAAATATTAAGATATATGCATGTTAATACATTACGCCTTTTACTTTTAGAGATTAAAAACTATATTCTGTTAATTTCGCACAGTTGATCTATGAAGCAAACTGGTTGGTAAGAAAGGGGGCGTTACCCATGGTTTTGTACAAAAATATTTTAAAATTTCTAAATATTTACGAATGTTGAGCAATTTTAATATTTGACGAATAACTCCTGCCATAGCCACTCAAAACTGGGATGGCAATTCTAGTCACATCATGTTTTGTTTCACAGTATCACATTTTCCCTTAACTCTACCCCTACTTGGTTCTCAAGAAACATTTCGTTTTCTCATTCTCATAATAATAATTCTTAGATGGAAATGGTTGTGTTGCTTTCAGAAGTGTGGAAAGAGTAGAATTGTTTATTGGGATTTTTTTTTTGGTTGAACATAAATGTGATAAAATGTGAAATATAAATGTTTTGTAAAATTAGAAATGTCTTTGATCTTATTTTTGATCGATGTAATGCTTTCTTGCTGAATAAAAGTGTAAAAAAAAATCTTACGGACTCCAAAATCCGATTGGTGTGTGTTTTTTAACGAGCCTTTGGAGGACGTTTGATAAGGAGTTAAATTGATAGGCTACTCTAGTTAGTTGTGATAGATAGACTTTCTTTATATCTTTGATCATGACCAGACAGCAAAGATTGCGTAAAATGACACTTTCTATAACAGGTAAGACAAACATATAGATCAACGTTATTTGTTCTGGTGACATATTAATTTGTCAATCCATGTTTTTTTTAAGAGCTTGCGCCTAACTAAACCGAGATCCCAGAGTAGGACGAGCATTAATCTGTGGCATGCAGTAGTGGTGTGAAGTCAAACCAAACCCCGGTCCATCTATCTCCTGAGCTCAGTGGCACTCACCATTAATCAGTGTGTCACGTCTCATCTGGAGGTGTTGGCACTCCACTCGCCCAAACGGCTGATCACACACAGTGTGTTCACAATTCCCACGGCCTAATTGCACATTTCGCAGTGGCCTTTGTTCTGGTGTGGGACTATGCAACTCACTTTCTCTCTCGCAGTCACGCCGCTATTAGTTCATCATCGTCAGCTAATGAATGCAGGCTCCATTGTCTCTCAAAGTTTGATGAGATGACATGTAATTAATTGTGAGATGTGCAGAATGTAGCTCGGGGAGTTTTGATGTCTAAGAGTGCTGATGTTCTTACATTGCACCATGCCCTTTTTCTCTCTCTTTTTTTGTGAGTAGCCTAATTCATTTACTCGCATTCAAGGATTTTTCAGAATGGCTGACCTGAAGACATATGCTGCGGCTGAAAAGTCAACATGAAATCAAAAATTACCATAGCTTGTGGTCATATTGTGCGGTGAAATATCATTGCAAAACAATTTCCTCTGTAACTTTTCATCAAAGTGCAATAATTTGCAATATCTCTGAACAGACTTTATTTTTTCAACTCATCCAACCGTGTATTTCCTTTTCTGGTAGGCTATGTAACGCCCACTTTTCTCAAACGAATAAATTCCAGATAAATACTTAAATACATCTTTTCTAATTGAATATCCTAACCCAAACTGGTAAACTTAGTAGTAATCATTCTTTAACATGGAAATACAGCATTTTATTGTATGAAAACAAAGAAAGATACAAGTCAAATTTATTAACTCCTCCATTTTGTAAATATACATTTTAACTCCAACTGTCCTGATTTTCCTTGTAGACTTGAAATTGTTCCCCTGAAAAAATGCTTTAGTTCAATCAGGATGCATTAAATTGATCAAAAATCACAGTAAATATGTTTATAATGTTATAAAAGATTTATATTTCAAATTAATCCTGTTATTTTCAACTTTCTATTTGTCAAAGTATCCTGAAAAAAAGCAGTTCAACTCTTAAACGGCAAATCAGCTTATTAGAATGATTTCTGAAGGATCATGTGATGCTGAAAATTAAGCTTTGCCATCACAAGAGTAAATGACATTTTAAAACATATTAAAAAAGAAAAAAAAACGTTTTTTAAAATGCATGAATATTTTACAATATATTACTGTTTTTGATCAAATCCTGTATTTGTAGTGCAGCCTTCGTTTATAATAAAAAAAAGTGAAAATTTTCCTTGGACTGTGAGTGTTCTTGTGGTGCCATCGGCCAATCATTGTTGACACTGATGAAAAAGATTTATTTGGTTCACACAAATTTGCATATGCTCGCATCGCATCGAATATCACTTGCATTCTTCACATCGCCAGCTGTGTCTGTTAGCATGTCGCCAGAAATCATGAAAATTCATCTCTTTGGGTCACTGTACAACTGCAAACCACTGTCAGTGTAAAAGTTCTTTAGAGATACACAAGTGTGCATACTCATGCCCGTCATCACTCTAAATTCGATGCACATGCTGCTGCATTACTAATATATAAATGCTGTTTTTTGAAATGCTGTTTGATTTGAAGCCTGAACAGCATTTTACAGAAAATCAGACAAAGAATTAACAAGAGTTGTTGTCATATAGTAACACAACTATCCTCCGGCTACAGACAGGGATGTTCTGTCTACTCACATGTCTTCTTGCCTCAGGTTGATGTTAACCTGATTTACACAAGTCCTGTTAGATTGAGCTAAGGGTTCTCATGGTGGGATCTTCGTATTCCTGAAGCCATCCATCGAATTGCCTATCGATCTCTGGCATTTGGAAAATGGACAGGATTCTGTATTCCAAACACAGGCGTTCACTTGTTCCTCTACTTTAATGGGTAAAAGTAAGAGACTGGGATCTTTACAATGACAATGATGGATAACAGTTGTGATCAGCGGTTGGTTTAAATTGACAGCAGTGATTGGTGGCCTTCACCCCAGACTAAAATGAGCCTGATTTAAGGCAGGCTTTGATCTGCATACATGATGCATCTAAGATTACAAGTATTCAGTCATGTACAAGCACTGTATAACCAGTTGGTATGCACGGGTGAGAAAGTGTGGGTTTGTGTCTTTAAGTGTCTCTGTCCTTCTTGCCAATGCTGTCCATTGAGTTTCTGTCTGCGCGAAGATGAAACGGTAATAATGACAGCACCCATCAATATGCTGCCCTTCAGCAAGCAGTGATGGATGAATAGCAATATTCAGTATAATTGAGAGCTGTTACCTGGTTCTTTATGTTTCCTTTCTTTTCCGTGGAATTGAAACCATGCATTGGATTATCCCTACTATAGGGCTTTTTACACTTTAAGATTATCCCCACTATAAGGACTTTTTATACTACACCTTTATCCTTGGGTTAAGACTTCACTTGAGTAATTTCACTTTTCAAATAGGCTATAAAGTCTTATCCCACCTAAAAGTTAAAAACTGTGGACTTTTAATTTCAAAATACTAACTTTTTTTCTCACTTTCTGTTTCTCGCGATTCTGACTTTTTTTTCCAACGCCATTTCACGACCTATTCGTACAAATTCGTACGGGTGATTAAAAGGTGGCCAATTCATACAAATTTGTACAATCTCACTCGAACAAATTCGTACGATTTGTCTAAACCCATGTGATGGGGCGGGGTCAGTGGTACATTCGTACAAATTCATACGAATTGGAAAACACGTAAAATATGTAGGCCTACAATTTTGCAAAAATTGGACAAATTTGTATGAGTGAGTTCGTATGAATTTGTTTGCATTAGCCACATTGTAAAATTCATACGAATTGCCGGGAGATTGCGTTGCTTTTTTTTCTCAGAATTGCGAATTCTGACTTTTTTCTCGCAATTCTGACTTTTTTTCGCAATTGCAAGTTATGAAGTCTAAATCTGAGGTAAAAAAGACTATTTTTGGAGAGATGTAATTGTGAGAAATAAACTCACAATGGGCTATATCAACCCGGTCTCATCCCAAATCGTCATATAACTGACGTTTTGGGACGTCTTTTGACCATACGTCAATATTCGCCTTTTTAGGGCCCCCTTAAACGTCGGTAGATGAGGTTATGGGATCCTAACTCTACCCCATACCTAAACTTAACCCTAACCCTAACCCGTCACCTAACTGACGTTAAAGGTAAAGCGTCACTTGAATGACGGCCCGGGATCGCCATCTACCGACGTTTAAGGGGGCCCTAAAAAGGCGGATATTGACGTATGGTCAAAATACGTCCCAAAACGTCAGTTATATGACGATTTGGGATGAGACTGTGTTAGCTATATGCACGCATAAGTTCCGCATTTGACGCAAGGATGCTCGTCAGTTTAAGGCAGTCTTCAAAATTTACTGTCAAAAATAATCTTTGAAACGAAACTTTCATAAGTTTAGATGTAATTTTATATATAGTTATGTTTATTTAATATAATTTTAAAAGAAGCATAAACACAACAAGGGATGTCTGTTTTGTCTGTTTTTGTGACTAACGTTTCTCATGGAATATAAAATTCAATATAAATTCTCGGTATTGCATTGGACTCTACGATCGGCGGAAGTTATCGAGCATCCTTAAACCTTCACCGGAAAAAACGCTGTGCATAGAGCCCATTCCGACTAAAAAAGTTAAAAAAATGTTTATGGCAGAAACAAGCTTCCATAAAAAACAAACAAATATGGTGTTACTTTTAACCCTGTAGCTGTCACCCCCTTTTTGAGAATGGGGGTTAAAATGCACTATTCAAACTTAAATGATTGGAATTCAAGAATGCTTTGGAATATATATACCCAAGTTAGGTCTTGTTTTAAAGAAAACACTCAGTAGATTATTGCTGAAGTGAAAAAATGTAAGTATGAAACAGTTATGGAAGTTTAAATTTACAGTAGGCCTAAATCAAATATACTGTACTCCATATTTTTTTATTTTATATAAAATATATGTTTTACAACATATTTTTTACTATAAAATTACTATAAAATCAAAGCCATAAATCTAATGTTGCAAACTTGAAGTTGATATCACAAAAATTGAAGTTCTCATGAGATTTTGTTTAGGCGTAGTACCAAAAATAGCCACCGGGTGCCATTGCATTCCATTGAATTTAGTTGTATGCATTCTGCCTTAAAGGAGAACTCCGGCGAACAATGTACCTTTGGTCTAATAAAACATCGGTACCTAGTCAATCGTATACTCTGAGATTTGTTTTCATGATAATCGAATGTAAAGAGTTTTATCTCTATAAACTGTTTAGCGTATAATGCTAGTAATGGGGGCATTGACTAAGTAAAAAGAAATTGCTAGTTTATACCACTAACAAAGTTCAAAATAGCCCGACACTAACATAACGTACACTAACATAATGAGGGTCCATACATGCAAAACAAAGCATTGAGAAATTTGTAAGTGTACAGACTGTTTAATAAGAAGACACTTTATGAAGAGAGTTCACTTTGCGTATACAGACAGGAGCCATCTTAAAAAAAGTCTCGATAAGTCGATCCCCGAACGCCGCTCATACAGTTCAGAAGTTCGCTGAACTTCATACAGTTCAGCTCACTCAGCACGACGTTCGTGGTTTGACTTATCGAGACTATTTTTTAAGACGGCTCCTGTCTGTATACGCGAAGTGAACTGTCTTCATAAAGTATCTTCTTATTAAACGGTCTGTACACTTACAAAGTTCTCAATGCTTCGTTTTGCATGTCATGGAGCCTCATTATGTTATTGCGTTAGTGTGGGGCTATTTTGAGCTTTGTTAGTGGTACAAACTAGAGATTTCTTTTTACTTAGTCAATGCCCCCATTACTAGCATTATACGCTAAACAGTTTTTAGAGATAAAACTCTCACATTCGATTATCATGAAAACAAATGTCAGAGAACGGTTGACTATGTACCGATGTTTTATTAGACCAAAGGTTCATTGTTCGCCGGAGTTCTCCTTTAAAGTTACATTTATGTCCAAATACATTATGTCTATACATTTATGTCCAAATATCAGAACTGTCACAAAATTTGGAACCTTGAAACTCAGAGCTTTCTGACAATATGTGTTTTGTAAAGATTAGAAAAGGTTTTGATCATAAATTATGAAACATTATGATGCCCAAAAGGGGAGGAGCCTGATAAAATAAGTACCGTCGCAACGTTAAATTGTAAAACGGTTTTCACACGATGAATTCTGAGTTTATAAGCTTTCAAATGATACCTAATTTATGATAACTACTAAAATATGTGATATAATAAAAAATAATATTATACTATAATTTTTTTTTATTGAAAAATACTACATTATATGTTTTATTATGAACTTTTAGCATAAAAAATAGAAGTTTCAATGATTAAAAGTGGGTGCATCGACTTTTTGTGACAAAGGTCAGAACTCCTGTTATGATGCAGATTTTTTGAGGTGCACTCTTGTCATAAATTCATCAATTACTCTTCCTACATAATTTGTAACACAAAACAAGGGTAGAATATCTATTTAGTCTTAAACGTTTCCAACGATATGTAATTTGTCATAATTAGATTAGGATTTAATAGAAATATAGTGAAGTAAAGTTAGACAATACTATAGTTTTGTTGATATTTTGTATTACATTTTTTTTTTATATTTATTCAAATTTTAAGGTGCCACGGTCACCTGTTTATGTCCCATCATCCTCTCCGGTTCACACGTAAACTCGCGCTTCACCATTACCCGCACCTGCCAGGGATCATCATCATCACTCACCACGTTCAGCTGTTGTCACATTGTCTTCATATATCATCTGTGTTCTCATACATCAGTGTTCTCTTTTCACGGTTAGTACTCGTAAACAGTTTTGGTACGTTTCTTTTTATATCAAATTCCTGTTGTCTGAGTCAGCTTCGACGTGCCTCACGCAGCCACAAGCATGAAAGTAGGTAAGTTTTTTTTTTAGGTGTTTTTTTTTTAAATTAGTTTTGTTTTATACTTGCCTATACTTTGTTATTATTTTCCAAATTATTTTAAACTCCCATTTGGAGCTATTTTTGTTTGTTTGTTTGTTTACAGAGAACAAATAGACAAAGTAACTGTGCTTAGAATGTAAGTTACTCTACATTAACTTCTTGTTAATTTAAAAGTTGTATAATATCACACTTGCCGTTGGTCTGAATATCCGCACAGTTGTGATTAACTGCTGCTGGTGTCTTTTGGTAGCATTTCATAAAAGCAATAAGCCGCTCAGGTTTGCACTGTAATGTTTCTGTTCTGGGTTTAAGGGTTCAAGATGTTTTACAAACAATAACCTCTCATGACTTATTGCTTTATTTAACACTAATTTCTATTTTGGAGTAAATAGCACCCTGATGGATAACCCAGTATCATACACTGACAGGTTTACTGAGCAAACTGCCAAATAGACTGATTACAGCACATTGAACAGTCATTAAGATGTTAGTATCAAAAGCGTGATGCAGTTTCACAACACAATGAGCTGAAATGAATACTCTGATCTCTAGAGAGGATCACGACGACCGTTCATCATGTCTCGAATGAATGAGGAAAAGATCCAGCAGATTGCACTTAGTTTTTCCCCAAAAAATAAAATAAATAAATAAATAAATATGCAATGCCCTTTCATTCTTCTGTGTGCCACAAGCTTTCCATACAATTATTATGAGTGGGTTCATGAAAGGAAACAAATTGCCATCCAGCTCATATTCTTCAGGGCAGCCACTCAACATTTGCATTCCATGTCCTACATGGACATTTAAGATCTGATCCCAGGCCAGAGTCAGTTACGTCTACATTACTCTGGACACATTTGAAAATGCACCTTTTTCTCTGTTACTTTTTAGCCTTCCATCCATACCGAGACAGTGTTTTTGTCCAGTTTTTGAAGACGCTCTCCCAAAAGGATGAATTTGAAATCATTGTTTTTGTGTTGTAGTTTTGGACTGTGGAAATGAAGGAATTCAATAACAATGATGCAGGTTTACTCATGTTAAAGTGACTAACTTTCCCACACTCAGGATTTGTTCTCTGCATTAACCCATCCAAGTTAGAGCACACACATTAGGAGTAGTGAGTAGTGAACACACACTGCAAACTGTGGATACACAATCTCGAAACAGTGGGCAGGCATTTTTGCTGTGGCACCCGGGGAGCGATTGGTGTTTAGGTGCTTTGCTCAAGGGCACTTCAGTCATTTCTTGCTGTCATTGAGAATCAAACCTGCAACCTTTGGGTTACCAGTTTGACTCTAACCATTATGCCACAACAGCATGTGACGCATTATAGATGCGTCTATGCTCATATCATCTTTATATAGCACTGTTTAAATAGAACTTGAGGTAACCAAAGTGCTTTACAAAGTATACAAAAAAGATAATACATCAGCATAGTAATAATAAAATTTAAAGCAAGTTGTACAATCATAAACCATTTTTAAAATGCCAAAGTGAACATATAAGTCATGGGCCCTATTTTAACGATCTAAGCGCATGGTCTAAATTGTGAGGCGCAAGTGTATCCACTTTTGCTAGTTTAATGACAGGAAAATGGTCAGCGTCTGCACATGGTCTAAAAGGGTTGTCTCTATTCTCTTAATGAGTAATGGGTGTGTTTTGGGCGTAACGTGCAATAAACCAACCAGAGTCTCATCTGCCATTCCCTTTAGAAGCCAGTTGCGCTCGTGCCATGGCCGATTCGTTTTTTTTTAAAGGGTAACTAAACCCCTGGTCAGAGCCTGACTCCACCCACTGGCAATATTTGAAAAATGCTGAAAAAGGGGGCAGACCCCAGCGGAGATAGAGGGGATGAAATAGATGCTAAAACGCTCTATCCTGATCGTTTTCAATACTTGCAATTGTAACTCCTGACTCGCTCCATGGTTTTGACGAAACAATCTGTTGTTTTTACTGCCAATGCCGTAGCTCGCGTGGTGAGCTGAAACCTGCGTACCTCATGAAGTGTGGAACATCCAATAGGAAAATTCAACTGCAGTAGCCACCGTTCAACCTGAAGAGGGCAGCACTAAGAAGTTTTTACACCATATATTGTAGAAATAAAACACTTTATACACAAATGTCAAAAAAGTTACTCAAATCAATGACTGGTACACTCTCAGAAAAAAAAGGTACAAAAGCTGTCACTGGGGCTGTACCTTTTCAAAAGGTACACTTTTGTACCTGAAGGCTGCATATTGGTACCTTAGTGGTACATATTAACACCTAAAATGTACATATTAGTACCTAAAATGTACATATTACCAACTAAAATGGATATATTACCACCTAAAATGTACATATTACCGTCTAAAATGGACATATTAGCTCATGAAATGTACATATTAGCATCTAAAATGTACATATTTCCACCTAAAATGTACATATTAGGACCTAAAATGGACATATTAGCTCCTGAAATGGACATATTAGCACCTAAAATGTACATATCAGCACCTAAAATGTACATATTAACACTTAAAATGTACATCTTAGCACCTAAAATGCACATATTAACACCTAAAATGTACTTATTAGCACCTAAAATGTACATATTAACACCTAAAATGTACATATCACCAACTAAAATGGATATATTAACACCTAAAATGTACATATTAGGACCTAAAATGGACATATTAGCTCATGAAATGGACATATTAGCACCTAAAATGTACATATTGCCACCTAAAATGTACATATTAGGACCTAAAATGGACATATTAGCTCCTGAAATGGACATATTAGCACCTAAAATGTACTGTACATATCAACACCTAAAATGTACATATTAACGCTTAATGTACATATTAGCACCTACCTACAATGTACATATTAACACCTAAAATGGATATATTAACACCTAAAATGTACATATTACCACCTAAAATGGACATTAGCTCCTGAAATGGACATATTAGCACCCAAAATGTACATATCAACACTTAAAATATACATATTAGCACCTAAAATGTACTTATTAGCACCTAAAATGTACATATTAACACCTAAAATGTAAATATTATCACCTAAATTGTACATGTTAACACTTAAATTGTACATATTAGCACCTGAAATGGACAAAAATTTACCATTTGAAAAGGTACAGCACCAGTGACCGCTTTTGTACCTTTTTTCTGAGAGTGTATTAATAAAGATCCATTCTTACAGATCATTTATATATTTTTTTTCCCTCTTTGAGTAGACAGCAAGTATGTGTCCCATTGCTAAATGTGTCTTAGACTTGAAGCGTGTCCCTGATGGAACACAGTGGAAACATTGAGCTTCACTTAATATAGACAGTGAAAATTCCATCTAAAACACTTAGATAATGTGCCTTGAAGAATGGATGGCTAATGGATTCTGGCCAATAACCCTTTAGATTGCAGCAACAGCCAAATATCCTCAGTCTTCTGTCTTGGTAAATTGTCTTGGAAAATACTTGGTCCGTACCTTGTGCTCGAAACAGCATGAATGAAATCTTAAGTGGCTCCGAACTGGATCCACTGTCATCCTCACAATAGGACATCATGGAAATTCGGAAGTTGAGAAGAACTTCCAGTGGCTCATTCATTCCAGCTGAAATGTGGTCTTGACCTTTCTCACAGTTCTTTTCTGGTTGCTTCATCAACATGGGAGAGAGATAGAGGCAAGTTCTCTCTCACTGCGTCTGCAGATAGTGCTTCTGTTGAGAGATGGCAAATCAACAGTGGATGGTTGGGCTTGTGTTTTCAAGCAAACAACTCCGCGCCCCCGCCCCCCTCCCATCCGCTACGAGAGCAAACGGGGTTAGAGTGGGACACGGTGCTGACACGCTTCAATCCTGCAATCTTAAGCACTCCTCGGGGCCTGTTTTGTTTTCTCATGCTCCGACAAGATTCATTTCCCCCCCCCCCTGCAAGTTCCATTTGGAAAGGGGAAAATAGTATTAATAAAATATTAAGTCATTAATCAAACATGCTGGCTTCTTCGCCAGTCCAGCGTGGTTATTGGGGAGAATTTAACGCTGTGGCAGGTAGCGAGTCTAGCGACTTCCCTTCCAATGAACAAGCTTTCAAAATTTAAACCGAGTAATTGACTTATGCTCCCCAGACGGAGCACTGTAGTAATGGATGACTCAGACGCTCTCTACGTTTCCAGAAAATGCATTGCTTCGCGATGCAAAGTAGCATTTCCACACCTTGCGAGCGTGATTTATGCGTGCGTGCAAGCTATAACGGCTGGAGTATTTTGAAAAAGTGGCAAATCAAATCCAATCAGGACTGCGGAGAAGGAACTCCAGGCCCTCGTTTCTTATCACGCACCTTAGACTCTAAAAGCGCTGTTCGGCTTTTGAGTGGTTCATTAACAACTTGAGGGTGAGTAACGAGTTCCACAAGAGTTTTGCTCATTCGGTGGTTAGGAGCTTATTGATTTCAGAAGCTCTTTGCTCTATTCCGCCGTATGCATTGCCTTGAATCAGCATGAGCAACGAAGGCCCCTAATTCATCATTACAAATCAAATGCTCACTCACATTTGCATACACACTGTGCCTATACTTACCAGCACACGTGCTCTCGTTTGTCTCTGGAAATCTCCATAGAAACTGAGATATTTAGACTCGTTGGTCTTGTGAGAATTATTTACTCTCTGGTAGTTATCGGTGACTAGATGAGTAGAGCTGTGTTTGTATATGGTGTTCAGTGGTCATTATTTGTGATTGCATTAAAGAGCTGTAAGGTCTTGCAAACATTTGTTTGAGAATAATATCAAAACTGAGAACCAATTCTTGTATTAACGTCTCAGTAAATGAAGTTGGGCCACCAAATTTATTGCGGATATCTGAAGATTGTCTCATCATAAACTAATAACAAAACTCCCGCCCTGGGGTATTACTGCAGATAGGCTATAAAGCTTCGCTGTGCTAAACGCATTGATGAAACGATGAAAATTTATTTCACGCATTTACATCTAGCAGTTTACATCCAGCTGAGCCATTTTCTAGATCTCATTAGTGTAATAAGATGTTCCAGTTGACATAATTGAGTGAAACTTCAACCCTTTTTTGTCCAGAGACAATCAATCTGCTATAGCTCAATAACATTGTGTGCCCTTTAATGCATTTGCATTGCAGACATTTTTATCCATTGGGAATTGATATGCATTTTTGCCAGTAAATGTGTGTGTTCTCTGCCCATCAAACCCTTGATCTTGACACTATTAGTGCCATGAAGCAGATAAGTATTTATCCATTTATCCAAAAGAGTTTTATTTATCCTGTATTTTAACGCAGTTTAATTAGTAAGTGAAATCATGCCATGAAGTTGAGCAAGTTGTTATTTTTAGGGCAGAACTGGTGCTTAGAGATTGACCAGGGGTGTTTGCATGTATAAGATCCTGGAAGTAAGAGTGTGTTTGACCATGCAAGGCTCTGTAAATAATGACTACAATTTTAAAATGAAACCAATAGGAAGCAAATGAACAGCCCATTCTCACTCCCAAGGCGTCACCTAACTGACGCCTTGGGAAGCATTTGGACATGCTTCAATATCTGACGCTTTAGGCGCCCTTTAGCGTCAGTCAGATGACGCCCTAGGATCGCGTGTACCCTACCCCCACCCCACACCTAAACCTAACCGCGTCCTCTAACAGACGCTTTCCTTTATCGTCAGTTAGATGACGGCGTAGGATCGCGTCATGTAAGTGACGCTAAAAGGCGCCTAAAACGTCAAATATTGAAGCATGGTCAAAGGTGACGCCTTGGGGTGAGAATGCGTTGAAATGAAGGGCCTAATGTTCACGTGCTATGGTAATTATGGTAAATATCAAAAGCCAACGTGGAAAATGCACACGAACACCCCCCACGTGTGGTATTTTCAGCCCGATCTCATGAAAGTTCGTATCTATGGCACGAATGTCATTTCTCGTGGCATTTATACGCCAAAAACGCGTACATATGATACGCACTTTTTTGCGTATAATACGCACGAACTCCCCAACACCCCTCCCCCCTAAACCTAACCCAGGGTTTTTTAGTGCGTACCATATACACGAAAAAAACACTTTTGGCGTATAAATGCCACGAGAAATGACACTCGTGGTATAGATGCGTATCTTCATGAGACTGTGTTGGTATTTTCCACTGGGCAGCTCGTAGAATATTTTGATGCACGAATTGTCGAGATGAGTCGTGAATGGTAAAAATATGTACTTTTCGTGATCTAGAAAATATACATTATATTATGCACCGTTTGAGTTTTGATAAATCATTTTCTTTCTGTAGCAGATGACTTAAGCGATCTAAAGTTTTAGCTAAATAACAGGTCTGGATCTCCATCTTTTTACCACATTACAACAACAAAAGCACTTGAACGCAACACACTGGTAAATACCAGTTCACAAGTGGAAAATATCATCTTTTCCATAGCACGTGAACACACCATTAAGCACAGGAGTAATGTGCGACCTCTTGCTAGTCCTATCAAAAGCCTAGCATTCTGGACAAATTGCAGTCAATCCAGTGTATCAAGTGTATTAGGTCTACTGGAACGGTTCCAGATATTTGTATCGTTAGTTACATATCGAAATATCAATATTTTTGACAACATTAGGGTCTGTACGTATTTTTTATTTTTTTATTTCAGCCTCATTACTTTATTGTTGAGTGGAATACGATCCTTCAGAAATCATTCTAATATGACCAATAAACATTTTATAATTATGATTTTTTTTTTTTTTTAAGATTCTTCAAAGGATAGATAGTTCAAAAGAACAGCATTTATTTGAAATGGAAATTATTTATTAACGTGTGACATTTTTAATGTTTGACTTTTCACTTTTGATTAAATGAATGTGTCCTTTTAAGGAAATAAATGCAAATCGGTTACATTTTATTCTAGTTTTGATCCAGTATGTTTGTTCAATATCCTTTGAAGTTTCACATTTGTATTTCAGCCTGAATTTCCATCCTTTTGTAGTTTATACTGTTTAGTGTTGGTTTGGTGGAGAGATCCTGCGACCGTACTCTTCTTTTCAGTGACGTCTTGCTGTCTCGGTCCATTTTCCTGTCTTTAATACGTCTCTAAAGCAAAATACTGCCTTTGTATAGCCCATGAATCATCAGCTTGACTCCTGCACTGTAAAGCCACGTGTGTCCCACTGCTGATAAGCTGAAATATGTGAAGTGTGCAGAAGCACTAGTGCCTGTCACTGTACTGACTACTCCAGCCGGATCAAATACTTCCAAATAATCCGCACACTTCCTTGAGCCAGATGTGCTAACTGAATCAAACATGGAGAGAGGGAGACATGGATAAATCTGCCCCCCGAGTGCATGATCCGACTGAGGATGTGTAACAAATTCTTAAAAGCTTGTTGAACAGGTAAAGAGTGTGTCCAAGTCTATTAGCTTTCATCTGTGATGTCTAAAATTTGGCCAAAAAAAAAAAGACTTAGTAGATATTCGCCCTTTTAAATGTACTTTCTCGTCCAAGAAAATGCACTGGAAATACAGATTTCCGTCCAATAAAATACTCTTATTGGATCTCATTCATGAAACACGAGCAGAACAAATTTTTGTGTAAATCGTGTGTAAAGTGGTTCTGGCGTAAATTTTCGGATTCATTAAAATGTTCGTATTTTCCAAATGTTAGTTGGTACGTAAGAAATCTACACTCCAGCCACGTATAAATGGTGCGCTTCACATCCGAACGTTTTGCTCATTAATAAAGGCTGCATTTTAATTCACCAATGGGTACATATTTATACAGCATTTTGAAAAAAAACAATTTTATATAGTAAAGCTTAATGTTGAACCAATTTCTTCTCACTTTTGGGACTGTTCGATTAACAGATGAAACTCCATTAACTCCATCTGTAATATGCTGCCAAGCTTTCTTTTTTTTAGGACCTGATACGCCACTATGTACGCTTGAAAATAAAATGTGGCGTTTTGAATGAACTTCTGATAATAAAACTTCAATTTCTGCATCCGAGAAATCTTTTTCATTCGCATTCATGTTATTATATGCCTCTATATAGATGTCGGTTGGATATAATGGGCGCGATTTATGGTAATTGAGAATGAACGTGCACGCACATCCCATTTACGACTGGTTGGAATTCAACACACACACATTTCACTATCACATCTAACGTTTACGAAGTGTCTGTGAATCAGGAGAAAAGTTTTCAAGAAGGTCTCTTTACGTGCAAATCACTCTCATATTTACGAATGTTTCATAAATGAGACCCATTGTCCCTTCTCCTTGTAACGGTCTCCAGCACTACATCTCCCAGCATCCTCCCTGGCTCCAACCTGCACACACTATGCCATTACAACGCATTCTCATCCCAGGGTGTCATATAGGTGGCGCTATTGAAATTGCATCTAAATTCGACGCACATGGCACCCTTTCACGTCAATATAACACGCTTCGGTTATGGGTAGGTTTAGGTCTGGGGTAGTGTTAGGGTTAGACCAATAGGAGGCGCCTATTGGTCTAATATCTGCGTTTCATATTGACGCACATGGCACAAGGGTGCCATGTGTGTCAGATGTAGATACAATTTCAAAAGCGTCACCTATATCATAGACATCATATAGATAGACGCCCTATCGACAGCGCAGTCTCATCCCAAGACGTCATACAACTGACGCTTTTGACCATACGTCAACATTCGCCTTTTTAGGGTACCGTTAAACGTTGGTTAGATGACGCCATATAATCCTAACCCTACCCCAGACCTAAACCTACCCCGTGACCTAACTGACGTTAAAGGCAAAGCGTCAGTTGGATGACGCCCAAGGATCGTCATCTAACCGACGTTTAAAGGGTTAGTTCACCCAAAAATGAAAATTAAGTCATTAATTACTCACCCCCATGCTGTTCCAACCCCGTAAGACCTTCGTTCATCTTCGGAACACAAATAAAGATATTTTTGATTGAATCTGAGAGCTGGATCACTCTTCCATTGGCTTCCTAAGGGACTGGCTCTTGACGGCCCATAAAGTCATTAAAGAAAATGTTTAAATGTTCCATGTGCCTACAGCGGCTCAATTATAAGTTTATCAAGCGACGAGACTACTTTTTGTGCGAAAAAAACCATAAATAACGGCTTTATTCGACTATTCCATTACTTCCTTATGGGCGCATGCGCGAGAACTGAGACGAGGACGTTCTCATTCGACCACTTCTTGTTACCGGCTGCTCACCGCTTGGGAGTTTTACCGCCCCCTACAGTATAAGATGATAATAAGGCACACTGTCGTTTTTTGAGAAGATTAAAGGCTTTTAAGTGCACCTTGTAGTGCGGAAAATACGCTAATTGAAAAGCGTATGTACAGCGCGCATCTTCCTCTGCTTGTAAACAGAAAGTTTTGCACTTCCAGCTATATCAGCACATCATCTTATACGGTAGGGGGCGGTAAAACTCCTAAGCGG
Organism: Pimephales promelas; assembly: GCF_016745375.1. The sequence goes on from NW_024121987.1 coordinate 15,348,330, forward strand.
TGAGCAGCCGGTAACAATTCGAAGGAGATCGTCCTCGTCTCAGTTCTTGCGCATGCGCCAATAATAGGGTTGCCACCCGTCCCTTAAAATACGGAATCGTCCCGTATTTGTGAAATAAAAAGCGCGTCCCGTTTTGAATCAATACGGGACGCGATTTGTCCCGTATTTCCGACGCATGATCCCATGCAAATCATGCCACCCGCATTCTGTGAAGACGCGTCCTATTCTACCCTTGATTAGGTAATACGCGCTGCCATTGTTGGTTTGATTGGTTTGTTTAACACTATCAGGTTCAGGACCAATCAGAGTCAGAAGAGGGCGGGTCTTTTGGCAGAGAGTTGCGTCCACCTCTGAAACGAAAGCGTATGCAAAAGTAACGACGAGAGTGTGAGGAAACAAAATACTTCGCTGGAAAGTGTCAGTGGCAATGAGTAGCCTAAATAAGTTATAATAAGAAATAAGAGAGAGAGATATTAAATACATATTTAATAATAAAAATGTGAATGTTGTGGAGAAAAATAACTTGCTTAACAAACCCAGAGAATTCCATAGGCTATAATAGAATTAACAATAGCCTATGTCTGAATACATAAATAATAAATAGATTTTCTTACCAATAATAGAAATAGTCATACAGACATAATTTTACATAGACCCACACATAAACAAATAAGGATTTTACAGTAGGCTATGGATAATAGCCTAATTATAATGAAATCAATTTCACAAGAAGTAGAGTAATTAATTTGCCCTTGGTTGCATTTTAGTGTCTTTGTTTCCATGATGAGTCTAGAGAACATGCGACTCAAAGCAACATGCCATGACCTATGGCCGTGACAGACAAATTTAAAGGTATAGGCCTATGTTTTTTTTTTTGTTTGTTTTTTTTTTTGTTGTTTTTTTTATTTGGAAAATAAATATATAATATTAATATACAGAGCTTGGTAGACAGGTAACCTATTTGTTAATGTTATTAAACAGATTAATATATTTAAATATTATAATTTGCATTATTAAATATTAATCATATGCATACTAAATTGTGATCCTATCTGTTATACACACTTTATGGCAATTAAAAGAAAGTTTTAAAAGTGCTACATTATTTAAATAAAAAAATTGACAAACAATTACATAACAATTTCAAAATCAATTTTAGTAAATAAAAACAATCCATGCATAATTGTCAAAAACATGATTAATGGTTCTGTAATCCCTAACATATACAGAAGAGTTTATATAAGTAAATAAGAGTAAAATAATAAAATGTAAAATAATAATATAAAATGTTTTCTGTTAAGCTCACATACTTGATCTCATTTTTTCTCGTGGTTTATTGTTGAGCTGTCAAGTTGGCATGTTGAAATAATCAGTTCCATACACTTGACACATTTTTTTTTAATTTAATTTAATTATTTATTTATCTTGTGTATGGGTGTCCCTTATTTTGCCTCAGTGAAGGTGGCAACCCTAGCCAATAAGGAAGTAATGGAATAGTCAAATAAAGCCGTTATTTATGTTTTTTTCGCACAAAAAGTAGTCTCGTCGCTTGATAAACTTATAATTGAGCCGCTGTAGGCACATGGAACATCTCTGGATACATACACGTAAATAGGCGCAATCCAGGGGGTTATCGCAGATATTACACATATGAGCAGTGAAGTCGCAGCTCGATACAGCTTGCGCACATAAATCCTGAACTTTGGCTTTGCATCGCATGCGATTTACTTGTTGAGTGTGAGTAGGTACCTTGCTGAAATCGCACAGACATCGCACAGTGTATGCCCGCCATTACCTGCCGAGAAGAAAGCAGGACTTCAGCATCTCTTCTGAACTCTTTCTCCTGCATTAGCTCTATCCACCCCAACACGCTTTTGTGTAATCTCCGGTCATGTTTCCTTTTTACGATCTCTTTTTTTGGACTTTTATAATCTCATGAATTGTAACCAGTTATAATGCATTACTTATGCATTCATTCAAACTTTAGAAAGTATAATAAAAACACGAAAATATATATTATGTAATATTATAATGCATTTTATCTTTGGTTACAAATATTCATGAAAAGATATAACGTACATTATGAATACCTATATAATGTTTATATGACCTGCTTTGCCTGAGCCTACCTTTTTTTTTTTACTCTAAGGGAACGTGTCTGTTTTTATTCCTGCAGGTTTTAATCATCAGAACATCTCGTTGTAAACAACATCTCTAAAAATGAACACAGGAGAGTGTGCCGAGCCGCTACGAATCTTGGGTACATTAAAGAGGTATGACAGGTAGGAACAACCTTCTCAAGTTCATTGACTCTGTGTGTTTGCTTTATAACACCTCAGAAAGTGGTGGTAGAGTGAATGAAAGGCCATATTTCATCTGAAAAAACAATCAAATGCTTGTAAAAGAGTTTTTTTTACTTCTTATGGTTCCCTTTGCAGTTTTGCATGTACAGATCGGCCTATTGTTTTTGTAGCTCTTGTACTAACCTCTCTCCCACGCAAACATCATTCGGCTCACTATGTGGTCTCAGTTCTCCAAATGTGTTGTCCTTTGCCCTGCTTTTCTGGTCTTGTTGTTTGTTGGGTTGCACACCCTTCTTGTAGATTTCGACGATGCCGCTTTACTCGACAGCAGAGAGGAGCTCGAGGACATGCTTTCCGTTATCAGTCATTGTAAAACCTAGCCGTTCACCTGCAGGGAACTATTTACAGGTGCTTTAGAACAAACAGCCTGACATTTATCACTCGATTGTGTATTTAGTCTGGGACATTTCTTGTTTCTTGGTTGTTCGTAGCAAAAAAAAAGTCTATCTGTTCTATTCTTAAACTTATGTCTAAAATTGATTTAAAAAAAACAATGGCCAACGATTCTTTCATGCCTTCAAACTATTTAGATGGAACATATTAATAGCTCTCTTTTGAGCATTGGACATTTTTGGGGGGGAAATTGGCTTCTTTTTATAGGCAAGATTATAATTTAATTGGCCATTGTCATTTTTTTGGTCATTATGATAAGCTTTCAAAAAGCTGAAAGAATTAGACTGCGAAACAACTTGCATGTCGCGATGAAGTAATTTTCTCTTTTGTGATGTTAAATGCATTGGACTACACAAATGACTAAGTCATAGAACTCGCTTGAAACATGGAAATTGTGTTATAGAATGACTTTCTATTTCTTTAGTTAATTCAAAGCTTGATACTTTGGATTCTTTTGGGGCTTTTTTTTTTTGGTGGAGAAAAAATATACACTTCCGTCCAATCGTTTAGGGTCAGTGTGTGTTTGTATGAATATATTATTGCTGTGATTGTGTTTCTATAGCATGTTGTATGATTGATGGAGTGTGTATAGTACTTTCATGTAGGAAGACCCATCATGGCCATATTCCAGAATCCAGGCTGACGATGTCAAGATTCATCAGGCTCAAATTGTGAAAGAATGGTTGAGAGGGAGCATGAAGAATCGTTTTACAAGATCTTAACCAAAAATGTATGCACTTCTTGATGGAAATAACATCACAATGTTGATTTCCATCATGAGGTCTATCCATTCTTTCTCAGTTTGAGCCTGATGAATCTTGACATTGTCATCCTGGAATATGTCCATGATGTGCCTTCGTACATGGTGGTTTTAAGCAATGAAAAGCTTCACACTCCATCAATTAGGCTTAAAAGTACTGTTCCATCAATTAGGCTTAAAAGTACTGTTCCCAAATACATAACATTCTAGAAACATAATCATATCCAGTCCATTTCATTCCATATAATATTTCAGTCTAGTCCATTCATGTCCATATATTAATAATGATCCAGTCAAGTATTTGCCTATTTAAATCCAAACAGCCATTGTATGTTTCTTGAGCACCAAATCAGGATATTAGCATAATTTCTGAAGCACATGTTGAGGCAAACTGCATCAGAAACATTGCCCTTGTTTGAGAGCTCAGGGTATTTGGAAGATTAGCTACATATTTCTCTTAGTTGTAATTAAATCAGGTAATTAATGAGGTTGATGTCGTGTTTTGCTCACCTTTTTTTTTTCTTTTATCGATGCTTTTAGGAAGAGACAGATAATTTTCACCTGACTGAAATCATTAGACATAATTAAATGAATACAGTTGAATCTCACATCACTATAATGAATGCAATATTAGTTTGAATATATTTCAAACTGATGTTATGAGAAAAACATTTTAATTTATTTTGTTTAGGCCACAGCCCCCCTTCAATATCTGTGGATCACAATTTAAGCACTGGTTTTGGAAGTAAAATGTGTGAAGCATGAAAACTGCAAACCGCAATGATTCAATGTGTGAAGAAGGAATAATGACTTGTTATGCCACTGAGATTGAAATGACAAGAACTCTCTTTTTGATAACCTAAATTCTTTAAACTGAAATAGTCATGGCTTGACACATGGTACATCAGTTTGTCATTGTAAATCAGACAGACATCTGCTAAAAAGGATTTAATTATTCTAATGAGTACGTCCAGTCAAAATTGTCAAGACCTACTAGAATTAATCACAACAGTGTTTATAGTTCATAATATTTTGTCAGTTAATTAACTGTCAGCTGTCACTTTCTGCTAGGTGTAATTCAGTCATTAAAATTCACTGAGAAAATGATCGTAATGTTGCTTCTTTTTGCGCAGTATTTATGGAAAAGTTGTAAAACAAGTTTAAAGGCAAAGTGTTCTAACAGGTTCTGAGTTTAATGTCCATGAAATGCTTTTAAACGTTCCAGCTGGTCACAGATTGCTTTTCTGAAATTAGGCATTTTTCACAACATGAGTCCCGTGATGTGTTCTTAACATCTTGGGGGAAGCACTTAAACAAACTGCGATCGTTTCAAGAAATATTACAACCCAACTGATGCATGAGAAGACCTTCACAATCCCCAAAGTAAAAGTGTTTACCAGCACTGGATGAATGACTCTGCACTTTCCTTCGAAAAGTTTAATTTCCTATGCCAGGTTTGCTTCTGTACTCCCAGAGGAACGTTTTATTGCTCGGAGGTTGCTCTTTCATGAAGTTCTCGGTATAAAAAAAATGAAAGAAAAGAAAAGTATCTATCAACTTTATCTTTGATGTTTTTCCTAAAATAACGTAGGAAAAAAATTATGACAAATTATAGCATGGATTGAATAATATGGCACTGGTGTAAAATCAGATTATAGACTTTGACATTAGACCTCTTGTGCCTCCTTAGGGACATTTTTGGTCTTTTAAATTTTAAATTTTATTCTTTCACCGCTATTTCCTTCCTAAAATCTTTTTGCACTAGGTTCACAAAATACTCCCTCTCAGAATCGAAAAATCGAAAGCTCATTTTTTTTTTTGAGATATCAACCTCAAATTTGGAGCACAACTTATTTATATTAATGGCTTTGAGTTCAACTTGTTTTTATAAAATGTATATATTTTATATAAAATGTTAATAAATAATTTTCCTAAATTTATTTTTTTTTTAAACTTGGATTGACTTATTAATTTTACTTCAGCAATAATCTGCCAAGGGACTTTAAAATGATACCAAACTTAAGTCTGTGCGCCCAAGCTTAATTTTTATGACCATTTTTTGATGTGGAATTTTTTTTCCCCTGTATGGAGCTATGTGTACATTTTTTACAATGAGGCACAAGGGTTAAATCGTTCCCCAGAAGAAAATCCAGATAAACGAGTCTCCATTTTTAATCGTATTGCTCTATAAAACACACCGGAGCCGTCCTGAGAATAACAAACATGTTTGCCATTTAGGTTTTTAAAGGGATAGTTCAACCAAAAATGAAAATTCTTTCATCATTTACTCACCCTCAAGTTGTTCCAAACCTCTATGTGTTTATTTGTTCTGCTGAACACAAAGGAAGATATTTGGAAGAATGTTTTAATCAAACAGATCTCAATCCCATTGACTACCATAGTATGTATTTTTTCCTACTATGGAAGTCAATGGGGATTGAGATCTGTTTGATTAAGACATTCTTCCAAATATCTTCCTTTGTGTTCAGCAGAACAAATAAGCACATAGTGGTTTGGAACAACTTGAGGGTGAGTAAAAAACGATGATAGAATTTCATTTTTGGGTGTACTATCCCTTTAATTCAAGATGATTATGTTGACATCAGTACTTCCACAACAGCCAATGAGAGAAATCTACAAGGAGACGGAAGTGACTGAACTTTTGAAATGGCGATCGCAAAACAATAAGCAACTTTACGGGTCGGGTGGGTAACGGAGATGGAGGAACGGCTGGTCGAAATATATCAACAGCACAGCTGTTTTTTTTTTTTTTTTTTTTCTTGCTACAAAGAATAATTATTGATGCAGAAAGTTGCCGTGACAATGTAATGATTTTGTTTGTAACCGCTTCCCCTTGAAATCCCGTGAGGTACTAAATCTGGCATGTTAATCTTGAGAATATCTTGTTAGGCTACGGTGTATGGAAGCTTGTTTCCGCCACTGAATGAAAAATAAAAAATATAATTGCGACTTTTTATCTCCCAATTCTGACTTTTTTTTCTCAGAATTGCGAGTTTACATCTTGCAATTGTGACTATTTCTCAGAATTGCGAGATCAAGTCAGAATTGTGAGATATAAACTATACTGAGGGGGAAAAAGTTAGTCTTTTTTTCAGTTAGTCTCGCAATTGCGAGTTTATAGGCTGTCTCACAATTCTGAGAAGAGATGTAAACTTCAAGATATAAACTCGCAATTATGTGTTGTGAAATGTAAACTCGCAAAAAAAGTCAGAATTGTTAGGAAAAAGACTATTTCTCAGAATTGCAACTTTATATCTCGCAATTGCGAGTTTAATTCTCACAATTGTTACTTCATATCTCACAATTGTGAGATAAAAAGTCACAATTATTTTATTTTATCTTTTTTTTTTTTATTCAGTGGCGGAAACATGCTTCCATAACTGTGTGATGTGCCACGATTTTCATAGAATGCAACCAGATTTAACAATCGGTTATGATTCATAAACTCCTGTAGTCTCAGCAGTTTGTATTTCATTTCTACAGGCTCTCTTATATATGGAAGCTTTGCTGGAAGCTGGACTTTTTACTTGTTTATAAAGTCAGAATTTTGAGATATAGAAATTTTACTTCAGCTTACAGACTTTTCCCTTCAGTTTACAGTGTGAAATCCCAAGAAAAGTCAGAATTGAGAGCTATAAACTTTTTTAACCAATTATAAAGTTCAAATTGTGAGTTAAAAAGTTGCAATTCTGAGCTTTTCTGACGGCTACTTGCACTGACATATCTCAAAATATTTTAGTGCCAATGTTTTGTCTTTTTTTCTAAGGCACGTTTATAATCGCTCTAAATGAACTAAGGCCTATCCTGGCTTAATATAAGCCCTGTCTGTGAAACCAGGCCAGAGTTTAATAAAAACAGAAAGAGAGAAGCGCGTGGAAGCATGTTTCTGCCACAGAATTGTTCTTTTTTTATTTTTTTATTTACTCCTTATTTTGCAATTTGATGCCCAAGTTGAAATGTTGTAAAGTACCCAGCTTCTTCTGTGGAGAAAATGCAATATTGATGTCAAAAGATGTTGCCGTGTTTTACAGTTCAAAAGCACTTAAGCTGTACCAGAAAGTGCACACAGAATAAAACAATGATGAATTTATGAGAGGAGCAAACCGAGACCTTCTGACATCAATAAATTGGCCCTGCATGAAGATCTCCCGATGGTACTGTATAAAATACATAAGCCACTTTCATGTCGAGAAGGCGAAATACACAGAAGCACAGAGAGCAAACATAGAAATGCTTGATGTGTGCACGTATATTTATGGCAGTGGTAGTTGAGCAAAACTTACTATGCAATATGAAGATGTTTGATGTAATTACTTTGACACCTGCCTCACAAGATCCACCTCGCCTAACCATTACTCAAGGAGCCCTCAAGGACATAACTCTTCAATATTAACTACAGTGAAATAACTTGTTTTGTAGGGAATATATTGCATGTGAACATAATGACTCTCAGTGGACACTGAGAGAATATTATTATATCATGCCAGAAACTAAGCTATCGCTGTCCAACAGTTTTTCACACCAACAGAATATTTCACACTTTATAAATCTAAAGTTTTTCATCAGGTTCCAGATCCACACCAGCTCTTTCTGTGCCTCACATTGACTTTTTGCTTTTGTAGTAATAGTGCCAAATCCTGACTATGTTGTGATTCTTGTAGACATTTCAAAAGCTCCACCTATACTTTTACACAGTCATGTCAGTCACCCTGAGATATAATAAACAGAATTTAAAGTGAGACGTCAAAAATTTCATGACATTTAATAAAGGAAGGGTGCATATAAAGGGTATTGTGCCTGGAAATTCATAGGTCCGGCAGGTGGCGCTCTTACTGATACACTGAATGTTAAATAAAATTTGAGCTATTAATAGAAAAATAGGCAGTGCAAAAATTTCAACCCCTTTGAACTTGATGGTTGGTCATGGTTCAATGATCTTTATAATTGTAGTTTGAACATAAGCAGTGATGATGAAAAGTATAGGCTATATAGGGGGACTTCTGTGCTTCATGTGAGAGATGGAAAAGGGGTTAAGTTCTTCATTCAGTCATTCGAGAGCAATACTTCAGCAGTAATTTAGCTTCCCAATGGGAACTTTCATAATGTTATGCTTAATTTTCAGCCATCTCTACTGCTCTTTTCTCACTAAACTCCTCATTTAGATTACCCTTAAAGGATGTTATGTTGATTGGTTTTGCACCGGACCGGTCAGAGCTGTTCTCTGTTGATTTGACCATCTGTCTGGTGAAACTGCAAACTAGCTGGCAACAGATATGCCTGTATTGTATGAAAAAGTCAGGGCTGCATGTTTAAATTCAATGAATTAATATACTGATTAAATTACCACTAGTTCGATTAGTTTACTTATAAATGCTTGCTGAGAAAAGGTATGAAATGAAGATACACTATTATATATTTACTGGAAAATAAAACAAAAAAAAATACTCGATACAATTTTTTTTTTTGCCTTTAATTCATGTAAGGAGTAAGGGTCTGTAACATTTTTAAAACAAGTCTCTCATGCTCACCAAGATTTTTTTTTTAAATAAATTACAGTAAAAGTGATATTGTGAAATTAGTGCAATGTTCTATTTTAATATATTTTAAAATGCAGTGTATTCCTGTGATGGCAAAGCTTCAGATTCAATTCGTTTCAAATTCATTTGTATAGCGCTTTTCACAATACATATTGTTTCAGAGCAGCTTTACAGAAAGTGCATTTCAGAAATGTACATGGAAAAATACATTTAGTTAATCATGTAGTAATTTAGGGCATAACATATCGCCGGCGTCGAGTTGTCTCCTCACAGGCGTTTAGTCATCTCATCGCAGGTGTTTGGGCATCTGAAGTCTCCATGAGAGGCTGAATACAAACTGGAGCTGACGAACGCCATTTTTTCAGCAGAAAAGCAAATGGGAAATAATTAGCATAGCTGCTGTTCATAATATTAAATGTATTCGATCTAATTCAGCAGAGGAATAAAAGGTAAGCATTATGTGAATGCTTGGCTAAAGAGATGCGTCTTTAATCTAGTTTTAAATTGGGAGAGTGAATCTGAGCCTCGAACAATATCAGGAAGGCTATTCCAGAGTTTAGGAGCTAAATGCGAGAATGGTCTCCTTCCTTTAGTGGACTTATCCTAGGAATGACCAGAAGCCTCAAATTTAGTGATCTTAAAGGGCACCTATTATGCCCCTTTTTACAAGATTTAATATTGGTCTCAGGTGTCCCCAGAATGTATTTGTGAAGTTTCAGCTCAAAATACCCCACAGTTCATTTATTATAACCATTTGAAAATGTCATTTTTGGGGCCTGTTTAAAAATGACCTGTTTTGGTGTATACGACCTTAAATGCAAATGAGATGCATATCCCTGCCCTGCCTTTGGATGAGGGCATCACTTGCATACCTATGGCAGTCGGTAAGCAGAAGGGCTGAGAGAGTGAGAGACGCGCTGTTTTGAATGTCGTTTTGAATGTTTGAATTCAGCCGTACATGTTTGAATGGGAATATATAAATAGTCTCTGATCAGACCCAGATGACGAAGGGACTCTGGCAGAATAAACACAAATGAGAATGGACCAGGACGTCTCGGTATGGTTGTTTGATACATTTATGTACTTATAGAGTTGTAATCGCGTCACCTTTGAAATTATGGAAGTGCAACACACACACACCAACACACAGACACACAAACACTAACGTTGGCGCAATTTTTTTGAAACTACATACACATACTGTGATAGTTTGCTATGTAGAAGCGAAATTACATTTATGTGAGGGACCTGTTGTCATGCAGATGCTTCTGTGGCAAATGTGAGAAGATGGCTAACTTAAAGAACAAGAACATATATGCAGTTTAATAATACAGTATCTTTAAAAATCTCTATATATTTTTAAATGTGTGGTTACACACTATACAAACAAGGTTTAATTTATATACACATACATCCTACGACGACAACAACTTTAGACGCATTTGACTGAAATAACTATTTGCTCAAAAATCATAAAATACTGTTACTGAAGGTGACGTTGGATACGCAAACAGTAGACGACGATCCACACTTGAGGATTAACTTTGAAGCAAGACCTGCTTTGAATTGACCCTCGTCCACTAAACAGTCAGAAAATGATTCGCTTAACAATGGAGGATGGTGTACAGATCACCGAGGAAGGGGTCTATGCCACAACCACACTGTCAATAAAACCCCTTGCTCAATTCTAGCTTTTGAAACAGTAGTGTAATTCAACAGCGTTAGTGTAACATCATTTAGAAGTCAGTATGGTTTTTGTTTTATTTTCATATTATTAAACCCTCGCATTTACTTAGTGTTCTGGATACAATATAAAGTGCTCTGGTAATAACCATACTAAATAAATAGTCTTTTGAATGGTGTGCAGCTGCCTCACCTCACTTACCTATGCTAATTTAACTGCTGTTAATATGGCCTAGCCAACAGATTGAGGAGGGTTTGATAAATCGCCCAAGGAATAAACAAGCAGAAGGTAATATTGTTTCTTGCCAACTTGCCGTCAGGTGAGATTCAAGGTGAGAGAGGTCTTGAGGATTTGAGCCGAGCCGAGTCACCCGCATGCTTCACGTCTCACTGGATGGACACTATCCAATTGAATGCCAGGCGAGGAAAGTCACTGAATCTCCAGCGACCAAGGACACATCTGTGACTGTCCAAACGCATTAAGGTTCTATGCTGAAAGTTTCTAAGGGGATGTCAAATTCTCCTGGTCTCAGCATCGTTCACAGTGACAACATGAAGACCTTGGTCCTGGGTTTCTTATAATATCCAGGCCTGATCTCCTCTCACTTCCTATTTTACAGCTCCCACGTTAGTGTGCCATGTGTCCACGGACAGATTGAGCATGTCAAAACTGTGTCTTCATTACAAATACTGTCTCGCTGAATGATTCTGTTTGAGGGAGCTGTCGGCAATCGTGACTCCTTAAACCCTCACAGCACCATTAGTAAGACTCAAGTGCCCCATTCAAAAAGAACAAGACAGAATTTCTACTCGTGTTATACTTAATATAATTTATTCATACCATACCTTTATTATAATTCATGTTATAAAAGTGGACATTATTATAATGATAGACTTTTAAGCTAAAAAATAGCCTACCTCACTGTGGGTGGAAAAAAGACTCAAGTTCATAACTACTAGCTTGTAACACGTAGCTACAAACTACTCATTATTATTAAGTTGGCTTGAGAAAGCCAACTTACTGAAATCCTATTTAAACTTATTATTATTCTTCTTCTTTTTCTTACTCAAAAATTTCTGACTGCTACTCCTCCTAGAGCTTTAACTCTACAAACTCCAAACTCGGGTCAGACCTTCAGACTGTTCTGACTCGAGTTGCTATATCTTTTTAGACTGATTCGACTTTCAGGTTTCTTAAAAATTAATATTAAAAATCATAAAAATCCCATTGACTTTCATTGCAGCATGGTCAAATTGAGCCAAGACTACGGTGGCCCAATAGCGTACAACAAAAACTCAAATCTAAATTCCCTGAAGCCCTAGACTCAATTAAACTACCATTCTATATGAACTAATGAACTATCTATCTATCTATCTATCTATCTATCTATCTATCTATCTATCTATCTATCTATCTATCTATCTATCTATCTATCTATCTATCTATCTATCTATCTATCTATCTATCTATCTACCTACCTAATCTTTCTTTCTTTCTTTCTTTCTAACTAATCTATCCATCTTTCTTTCTAACAAATCTATCCATCTTTCTTTCTAACTAATCTATCCATCTTTCTTTCTAACTAATCTATCCATCTTTCTTTCTAACAAATCTATCTATCTTTCTTTCTAACAAATCTATCCATCTTTCTTTCTATCAAATCTATCCATCTTTCTTTCTAACAAATCTATCCATCTTTCTTTCTAACAAATCTATCCATCTTTCTTTCTAACTAATCTATCCATCTTTCTTTCTAACAAATCTATCCATCTTTCTTTCTAACAAATCTATCCATCTTTCTTTCTAACTAATCTATCCATCTTTCTTTCTACCTAACAAATCTATCCATCTTTCTTTCTACCTAACAAATCTATACATCTTTCTTTCTAACTAATCTATCCATCTTTCTTTCTACCTAACAAATCTATCCATCTTTCTTTCTAACTAATATATCCATCTTTCTTTCTACTTAACAAATCTGTCCATCTTTCTTTCTAACAAATCTATCCATCTTTCTTTCTAACAAATCTATCCATCTTTCTTTCTACCTAACAAATCTATCCATCTTTCTTTCTAACAAATCTATACATCTTTCTTTCTAACTAATCTATCCATCTTTCTTTCTACCTAACTAATCTATCCATCTTTCTTTCTAACAAATCTATCCATCTTTCTTTCTACCTAACAAATCTATCCATCTTTCTTTCTACCTAACAAATCTATCCATCTTTCTTTCTAACAAATCTATCCATCTTTCTTTCTACCTAACAAATATATCCATCTTTCTTTCTAACAAATCTATCCATCTTTCTTTCTAACTAATCTATCATCTTTCTTTCTAACTAATCTATCCATCTTTCTTTCTAACTAATCTATCCATCTTTCTTTCTAACAAATCTATCCATCTTTCTTTCTACCTAACTAATCTATCAATCTTTCTTTCTAACAAATCTATCCATCTTTCTTTCTATCAAATCTATCCATCTTTCTTTCTACCCAACTAATCTATCCATCTTTCTTTCTTACTAATCTATCCATCTTTCTTTCTAACAAATCTATCCATCTTTCTTTCTATCAAATCTATCCATCTTTCTTTCTACCCAACTGATCTATCCATCTTTCTTTCTAACAAATCCATCCATCTTTCTTTCTAACAAATCTATCCATCTTTCTTTCTAACAAATCTATCCATCTTTCTTTCTAACAAATCTATCCATCTTTCTTTCTAACAAATCTGTCCATCTTTCTTTCTATCAAATCTATCGATCTTTCTTTCTACCTAACTAATCTATCCATCTTTCTTTCTAACAAATCTATCCATCTTTCTTTCTAACAAATCTATCCATCTTTCTTTCTACCTAACTAATCTATCCATCTTTCTTTCTAACAAATCTATCCATCTTTCTTTCTAACTAATCTATCCATCTTTCTTTCTACCTAACTAATCTATCCATCATTCTTTCTACCTAACTAATCTATCCATCTTTCTTTCTACTTAACTAATCTATCCATCTTTCTTTCTAACAAATCTATCCATCTTTCTAACATCTTTCATGATGCTAGCTACATGCTAATCATGCTAGCTTCTTGCTAAAAACATGCTAGCATGATGCTAGCAACATGCTAATCATGCTAGCATGATGCTAGCTACATGTTAATCATGCTAGCTTCTTGCTAAAAACATGCTAGCATGATGCTAGCTACATGCTAATCATGTTATTTTGATAATAGCTACATGCTAATCATGCTAGCATGATGCTAGCTACATGTTAATCATGCTAGCTTCTTGCTAAAAACATGCTAGCATGATGCTAGCAACATGCTAATCATGCTAGCATGATGCTAGCTACATGCTAATCATGCTAGCGTCTTGCTAAAAACATGCTAGCATGATGCTAGCAACATGCTAATCATGCTAACATGATGATAGCTACATGCTAATCATGTTAGCTTCTTGCTAACAACATGCTAATCATGCTAGCATGATGCTAGCTACATGCTAATCATGTTAGCTTCTTGCTAAAAACATGCTAGCATGATGCTAGCAACATGCTAATCATGCTAGCATGATGCTAGCTACATGCTAATCATGCTAGCTTCTTGCTAAAAACATGCTAGCATGATGCTAGCAACATGCTAATCATGCTAGCATGATGCTAGCTACATGCTAGTCATGCTAGCTTCTTGCTAAAAACATGTTAGCATGATGCTAGCAACATGCTAATCATGCTATTATGATGCTAGCTACATGCTAATCATGTTAACAACATGTTAATCATCTTAACTACATGCTAATCATATTAGCATCAAGCTAGCTACATGCTAATCATGTTAGCTTCTTGCCAAAAACATCTATCTATCTATCTATCTATCTATCTATCTATCTATCTATCTATCTTTCTTTCTTACTAATCTATCTTTCTAACTAATCTATCCATCTTTCTTTCTTTCTTTCTTTCTTTCTTTCTTTCTTTCTAATTCCATCTTTAAAACTTCATTCAAACTTCAAGATTCTTCAAACGCTCTGGTCTGGCTTTCTCAAGCCAACTTAAAGTTTGTGTCATCAAACTTTTTTTTCTAGTTTAATTTAAAGTTGTAAGTTACACTTTTAGAAACTTTTTAAAAATTGCTAGCAACATTGCCACTAATGGGGGAAGTATAGAGCGGTGTAGTGACCTGGAAGTCAACAAGGTCTTTTCGACAAGACTAACAGGATTTTTTCTTTGCCTTTTGGATTATTGTGGAAAATACTGTGACTGACAAAAGTTTGGTAACACTTTACTTGAAGGGGTGTGCATAAGACTGACATGATACCTTCATAACCATGACATGACCTCATGGTTTTATGCATGTTTATGATAACTGTCATTTAGTGGCATTCACTCAATTATGACATATGTGATGCAAATATGCCATTGACAATATGACAAATATTGTCATTGTCTTTGTCATAACAACTTTTTGAATTTAAAAAAATTACAGCTTCATCGGAATGTTATGATACTTGGTGACTTTTCTGGCATTTGGTATGTGAATACAAAAAAAAAAAAAAATGAGGTCATGATCCAAGTATGCTAAGTGGTCGTAAAAAAAAAAAAGTCACAATTTTGGTCTACGGTCAGAAATGACCCACATAGGAAATTAATGGGAAACACTTTTTTATCACTATTTCTAATCTAAACCTTAAGAAATCATTTTTGAGGTTGTTTCAAATATAAACAATATACATAAATAACAAAACAATAATATAAATATAAACCCCCCCCCCCCCCGGGGAATTGTTTTTAGCTGGGGAATTCAGATGCCTCTCCATAGACGGCTGTACATGCCATCTAGTGGTTACACCATGGTTCTATACTTTTTCTCTATACTGTAACCAGATGGTGCGAATTTTCTTCCAATTTTTTTTTCTGAAGACCTAGACTCTATATTAAACTAAAATACTGCATTAATATTTAAAAAAATTAATAATAATATATATGTAAAAAAAAAAAAAATTTCCAAGGCAAAAATAGACCATAAATATTGCATAAATATTAATAAATTCAATCAAATTGTCTCAAAATGCTAAATTAAAAAGAATAAATATTATAGAACAAAAATAAATTGCATTGGTTTTTACTGGGATGGAGTAAACTTCATTTTTAGGTGTCTGGTCACTTCTGACCTGGAAGGCTCAGGACATGACTCCTAAACGAAGACCATCAGAGAGTTAAACTGTCATATTAAACCGTCGGTTGGCTTTGACATTGTCATAACTGTCAATGAGGCCATTATAACGGTGTCATGAATATTTTTCTTGACCTCAACTACAGTGGTACAAATCGAATTTGTCATTAACGTTATTATGGCCTCATGGCAGGTCAAGTTGTCATGACAGACACTGACAGGTTCTGATATATTGGTTTGTCAAGGTGTCATAAAGACATCTCAAACAATGTCATATTTGCATTAAAAATACCATAATTGAGCGAATGATACTTAATGACCGTTGTCAAACCTGTATAAAACCTCCTTCACATTCATGACATCATGTCATGACTGTGAAGGTGTCATGTCCGTCTTATGCACACCCCTTCAAGTAGTGTTACTCAATATTTCAACTGCTTCGCTTTTCCAGTAACAAAGCCACATTAAGTAGCGTGTTACCAAATGATGCATCTCTGTATTTTTAACACATTTTATTGCATCTGCTGCTTTATGGCTGAATGATGAAATATTCAAACATTCTTTCCTATAATCCCCTTCCTCATATTTAACTTTAACGAATCAGTGTGTTTGCAAGTTTGATACACGAACAATTCAAATTAAATTAAAATTCTGTCATGAATTACACTCATGTCGTTCCAAACCCATAAGACTTTCGTTCATCTTCGGAATACAAATGAAGATGTTTTTAATGTTCTCATAATTTTTGTCTATCCATCTGAAAGTGTAACATTTTAAAGCTTTAGAAGTAAATAAAGACTTAACATGAACTGAGTGGTTTAATCATAGTATCAAGTCCCGTTCACACCAAGGACTATAACTATGATTTTTAGAGCTATTTATAGATATAGTTATTCTAAATATAAAGGAATAGCCACTCTACAATTTGAACGCTAATGGCACAGAGAAGTGATATTGTTGGAATCACTTTCTGAATGCTTCGTTTCAGCTGAGGAGCAATAACAATGACAGCCAATCAGAATCCATACTGCTTTAGGGCCCTTTCACACCTACCTTGTTTGGTCCGGACTTTCGGACTTTTCAGTTTGGTCCGAATCAAAATTACAGGTGTGAAACCTCCCCCAGACCACGGACCAAACAGATGAAATTTGGTCCGACGAAAAGAGGTCGGTCCGGATCAAACTGGAAAAAAAGGTTTGGTCCTTTTATAGTGTGAAAGCATTTCTGTATGGTTCAGACTTTCAGACCTTTTACAGGAAGTTCTGGTGGTTCCCAAAAAGCCGAAAAAACAGAAGGTGGCGGGAAAAATTAGCCATGGTAGCACACGGGGAGATGAGGAGACGAGGTTTTTAATTGAAGTATGGTCTGATGACATAATGAGAAGTCAACTTGCATTCTTCTCCTTTCCTGCCGGCGACGAAAAAATGTACGTGCGACGAGGACTTTCTTTTGGTGAATTTGAACTAGCCTTGTGTATAGTTGGTGCTGCAGGTAATTATGCCATAAAAATAACAATATAGTTGCAACGATATGCATCTGTACGTTCATGTTGTCAAAGTTACCCGGCGAATTGACAACACGCTGACGTCAGACGCACGTCCATTTACTAAACCAATCAATGTCAAGATGCAGCCCACATAGATGATGACAGAACGCAAGTATGTCATGTAAAGTTCTTTAGTACGCTCGCAAAATTGCAGTGTGAAGCCAAACCAAAACTTTCTGAAAGTATAAAATGTATCAAAACGTCTACTTTGGTTCGGACCTTGGTGCGGACTTTCAGGTGTGAAAACGCCCTTAAAGAGCTTGAGCATTTAAAGCGGCAGATGACAACTGCAGTGCGCCATTTTTGGAACATGATGAAGCTGAGTAAATGATAACAGAATTTTCTTTGTTTACAGCAGCACATGACCAAAGGTTGCTCACCATCCCTCATTGAAAATCAATGGCCTCAGGCACTTTATAATGCTTCTTTATACTGTTTCCTCTCCAGATGTGATTCAAATTTTTATATATATATATATATATATATATATTTTTTTTTTTTTTAAATCACAGCCTGCGGATGATTTTGCATTCTCTCTTACACTCTCACTGTTTGTCCATGTTTGAGGTTTAATACACTTGAAGAGCATCATTGTGGTTTGAGTTTGGTGGAAACCCAGTATGATGCGGCAGAAATTCAAATCAAGCCAATTACAAAGTGTAGTATCACGCATTGCTGGTCATGCAAATGTATTGGAGAAAAAGCTTTTATCGCTTGTCTCTTTGTTCCTAGTTAAGAACATGTAATTGAATTTGGAAACAGGAGAATTCCTTGGTTATATTTCTTCTGTCTCTCTGCTGCTCTCCAAACTAAGAAAGATGGACTGAGAGGAAAGGTAGTCTGAGATTTAAAAAGAATTACAGCAAAAGCTCACTCTACTTTAAAAGAACTTACTGATTCTATTGGCGGTGACAGGAGTGAGCAGTCCGTCATCTCTGAACATTAGCAGAAGTGGACGGAGGGATTAAAGCAAGATTGGATCTGCTTTTAAATGATAATCTAAGCAAACGGATTAAAATCCAGAACCACAGACAATTGGTCGCCCACCAAACACAGGTCTAGTTGATGTGGTTATCATAGTCATACACCTACAGAATACTGCTGTAAAATCACATTACTGCTCAATGACCCCAGGACTGCAGCCCATGTAAATCAGTTTGCAAACTCTCATTATATCGTTTACCCCCTCACTGAAAATAATGGGAATATACCAAATTCAGCTGATTGAGTTCTGAATACATGCATAAAAAAACATACCATCATGCTTCTGAATTTTGTGTGCTAGCTCAATATATCATTTGTTACTGAAATGATAGTTGCAGTTAGTTCAGAAGTGTGTTGGCCTACTATTACTTTTGTAAAGCATTTTTTTTACTGACTTACAGGTAGATGATAAATCAAAAATTGCATGGACTTTCGGTACATTAAAGGAGGGACACAGGCCAAATTTATGAAACATTCTTAAAGGGTTAGTTCACCCAAAAATGGAAATTGTCAATGACTCGACCTCATGTAATTCAAAGCCCGTAAGATCTTTAAAACACAGTTTAAAGGGGTCATGAACTGGCTTTTTAAATTTTATTATATTGTTGTCTAAGGTCACATTTTGATGTTTTTGAATGCAAAAACCAAGCCAACGTCATAAGTAATAGACTATTTTGTACCCTAGTTTCGTGCTTAGCTGAAAAACGCTGGGTTTTTATGGGCATAGCGCTCTGAAGACTTGGCCCACTGCTGTGAGTGGATAACAGTTTTGCATATTATAATGAGTTTCAACTCACTTGTCAGTGCACTTGGGGGAAATTGTTTTGGAAACGTCTAATATTGTAAAATGGGAACCGTATTTTAATCGATCCGGTTTGTCATCACGAGGTAGGCATCTATGTTCTTTAGCTATGCGTGTAAGGCGCAAATCGGTGGGTGGGGCTAAACCGGCCGTGTTGAAGTAGCCGTTGATCTTCTTCTGCGGGGGTGGTGTTTTATCCTCTTTGACGTCATAGTTCACCACTTTGAAAATCAAGTCGTTTGCTGAGCCTGGTGTCAATAAAAGCTTTTATTGGACCAACAAGCACGTTTTCAGTTCTGAAACTTACAGGATATTCTTATAATACGATGACCTCTTAGATGTCAAACGCTCAAGGAAAATTTGATTTCTCAGTTCATCACCCCTTTAAGACATTTTAGATTTAGTCCGAGAGTTTTCTGTCCCTCCATTGAAGATGTATGTACGGTATACTGTCCTTGTCCAGAAATTAAATAAAAACATCATCAAAGTTTGATTGTTTTGAAGAACTGAAAATAAATTTTGGTCCAAAAATAACAAAAACTATGACTTTATTTAGCGTTGTGTTCTCTTCCAGTTCTGTTGTAAATAATGTTGTCTATGATATCATGGATATTATAGATATCTTGGCCAAATAAGCAATGACTCACAACAGTAGTGTTACACGTTTCCTCTTCCTTGTGCCATGTTTGTAGTCCTTTTGTTAATTGTTTCCCCCTGTTCGGTGTCTTGTTAAAATGTTACCCTTTGTATAGTTTAACCCCAGTGTTTTCAGTGTTCATTT
The DNA here is from genome assembly GCF_016745375.1 of Pimephales promelas. The sequence goes on from NW_024121987.1 coordinate 15,368,370, forward strand.
CATGCCAGGCCAGTAGTTGGTTAAGTCACTTTGTAAAGAAACCCTACGCGCCTATAGACTGAACACATAATATGCACGCGCATGAAGTCACCATTTTCACAAATTCACGTTTTTGTAGTTTAAACGGTAATAATAACGGTATGGTATTCTTGCACTTTAAAACCCGTTTCCAAAAGCTTACGATTTCAGACCACCAAAACACCCTTGTTGTGTAAATGAATGGCCAAAATGAATTAAAAGGTTTTCGGTGTTGTGTATACTGTATACAGCCCCTAATCCGCATTTGAATCCAGCTCTCCCTCGTTTCACCAGTATAACAGCACGGTAGCAACTTTTGCTGAAGAAATTGGGATTCTTTATAAAGTATAAGGACTAAGTAATAGACTGATGTGGTTATGGCATTGCATAACATTTTCTGCTGAAATTTGTCTTCATTCCTAGTTACTCTATGCCTGCATATTTCCCATAATCAGGTCTGTGAATCAAATTAAGTCCCTAATCTTTTTAAATAGAGGATTTGCTCTGTATAATTGCAGGTAGGTGCTCCATATGAGTGCAATCATAAATTAAGGAGCTGAGCATTATGGGAATCCACAGTGAGGTTTAACTGGGAAAATCTGCAGAAGGGGACACTCATCGAAACAGCTGTCATGTTGATCACCCTGACCAGCCCATTAACACCTCAAGCTGTGAATGCCAATTAAATTAACTTATTGATCGTTGGTTTAATAAAGCTATTAAATGAAGGCATAGGGGAACAAAACCGAAAGGAAAATTGTGTCTGTGAGAGAAGCAAAGGTCTGTCCATTTAGAAGGGGGGGGGAAAAGTGTCATTAAATGTGTCATGCCTTATATAGCCTAGATGTGCAGGCAGAGAGAGTTTTTTTCTAGGTCTGACTACTTGGACAAAGACAAGCTTAAGTGGTCAAGCTTTAAATGTGTCATGGCTTTTTGAGATTAAACTTTGCAAAGCAGCAATCTCACCAGGCAGAAAGAGCAACATCCTGCTCGGATGAAAGGCTTTAGATAACATGATATACTTTTACGGTATAAAACACTATTGCTCTTTCTCCTCCAAGTGTCGTATATCTTTTAATCCCCTGCCACAGATAATGCTGTTATCAACATCATGAAATGCAAAGATAAATCCACCTGATTTGGAGGAAATCTGATGTTTGATGCTCAAATAATGACTGTCATATTGCTCTCAATGGGCTATATGCACGCATAAATTCCGCATTTGACGCAAGGATGCTCGTCCATTTTCGGTTGTGGCGATTAAAGCAGAGGAAAACCGAGGAAAACGGGATTATGGCAGAGTCTTCAAAATTTACTGTCCTTCCGTCTTTGAAACGAACCGTACATACGTTTAGATGCAATTTTATATATAGTTATGTTTATTTAATATAATTTTAAAAAGAAGCATAAACACAACGAGGGGTGTCTGTTTTATCTGTTTTTGTGACTAACGTTTCTTTAGTATAACCATGGAGTATAAAATTCAATATAAATTCTCGGTATTGCATTAGACTCTACGATCGGCGGAAGTTATCGAGCATCCTTACACCTTCACCGGAAATACCAACCCGATCTCACGACCAAGTCGTACGAATTCGACGAATGATTAAAAAGTGGCTAATTCGTAACAATTCATACGACCTCACTCGTACGAATTAATACGATTTTGCTAAATCGTACATATTTTACGAATTGGCCAATTCGTATGAATTCGTACGAATGACCTACCCCTTACCCCGCCCCTAAACTTAACCATCACGTGGGTTTAGACAAATCGTACGAATTAGTACGAGTGAGGTCGTACGAATTAGTACGAATTAGCCACTTTTTAATCATGCGTCGAATTCGTACGAATTGGTCGTGAGATAGTGTTGGAAATACCGCCGTGCATAGAGCCCATGGGCTGAACAACAACACATCTTAAAATAAATGTGTCGAATGTTCCAACTTAAGCTGTGACATGCTGTTGGTACACACAAAAGAACATTTATTTACTGTATATGGAAAATAGACTAATTCCATTAGGTTTTTCTATGATTATTATACATGATATTAAGGTAACTCGATGTGTATGATGTTATATAAATTAATAATATTTAAAAATCACCTTTTTCTGAAAAAAGCCCAACTACATTCCATAAGAGAGTAATGACTGCTGAAAGTGTTACATTTCTAAAACGCAATGTTATTCATTTTCCAATTTATTTTAAATTGTAATAATACTACTGATTCTATGGTATTTTGAACAAATAAATTCTGTCAAACACAATCGGTAATACTAAGGTTTTGTTTGTTGACATTCATTAACTACATGCTAACCCATCTGTTAACATTATCTAATGATCCTAAACAAACAATGAACAATTGTGTTAGTATTAATTAATGTTAACAGAGATTAATACGTACTGTAATAAATGTATTGCTCATTGTTAGTTAATATTACTTATAGCATTAATGGAACATTATTGTAGAGTGTTACTAAAAAATCTCACCTCCCCCAAAACATTTGAATTGTAGTGTAAAAAGGTAAAAATTTTACACTTACATGAATTCTTACGCTTACATTTTGTTCTGAATGTTGGTCAGTGTACATTGTCACTTTTCAAATAAACAAAAAAATAAATACAATTTTTTATTCCATTTTCCAGTAAAAAATATCACTAAAACAAGATACATTAAGATGAAGCAAAATTGTGAATATAATTAGAAAAATCCTTATCCGCAAGCTGCACTTAAACTTAAAGGGTTAGTTCATTTTAGGTTTAGCAGAACCAAAAATGAAATTCCTGTCCTTATTACTCACCCCAATGTTGACCCAGACCCATTCATCCTCGGAACACAAAGATATTTTTGATGAAATCGTCAGTATCGTCAGTGCACGTGACTACAGTGGTTCAACCTTAAAGGGATAGTTCACTTTGAAATTAATGTTTGGCATGTTTTAGCTTTTACCTCAAGGGCATCCAAGATGTAGGTGTCTTTGTTTCCACAGTATTTTCAATTTTGATATTTTTAGGTCAAACCGTTCTCGTCTGTCAGTCATATAATGCTGGTCTATGGTCACCACCTCAAAGAGCATGCACAGAGAAGTCCAAATTAAACATGATTTAATGACATCAAGAACACATTGATGGCCTAAGACACGAAACGAGCGGTTTGTGTGAAGACGAACAGTATTTATATCGTTTTTACCTCTTGTAAGTATTAAAATTAATTTCAAATAATTTATTAAAATAAATTAATTTTCTCTTCCTTGTCGGTCTCTGACACTTTTCATGTTATAAACACAGTGCATGGCTTCCAGGTTCCACAAATTGTAGAATAAAGTTGTTATTTTCGTTTTGTTTTTGCTTCAGGGACAGGGATGTAAGTCCTTAAGTGCTGGTGGGCTTTATAGTTGTCAGTACATGCGTTATATGATCGTGTTTGTATTTGATCATGTGGAACAAAACCGCAATGAAAATAGATTTTTATGACGGAAGCCCTCCCTTCTCTTTTGTTCAGCTCACAGTGTGATGGTACATTTGACTTTGCTTTTGGGAGTATTTCACACATAACAGTCCACTGTAAATCGTCATTCTGATTTGATGTGACTGTACTCAAAGTAGATTCTCTTTGTGTTTTCTTGAGTTTTGATTGATGCTTCTGTTCATGGATGTGGAAATTATGCTAAATTAAATTAAGCTCGGCCTTTTATTTATTTGTTTTTCGTGTATTTTTGCAGTAGAGTTTGCATTATAATGCAATCTGCGGTGGGGGAAAAAAACCCTACATTTATCTCAGACTCCCTCATCTTTACGCTGCCCAGCGGTTGCATTGGAAAGCAGTGGTACATAAACAGCATAATCATCACCGGCCGTGTGTCAGCAATAGCCGTGCGCTGTCTAAACATTCGTGTCAAAACATTACTTCCGATGATGAACGACAAGGTGACTCAGCCGCTGTCACAGAGTTGTCAATGCTGCCACACTCCCTTCTGGACATTAACAAAGCTTGCGCTCTTGCACAGGAAGTGAGCCTTTGCCAGCTGCTCATATACATTTGTCAAAACAAAACCTTTGCTCTGTTGAGGGAAATTCTGAATTTCGTCTGTAAAGTGTCTGTGGTGCTTAGTGAGAGAATCTGTATTGGAGAACATGACTGCTACCGAAGAGATTTTGAGATTTTTTTTTTTAAAGGTGAAAATCACAATCTCTGCATCTGTATCTTTAAAAAAGAGAAACTGTCTCAAACTAAATGGTTCTGGTGTCATTGAAATGAAGGAGGTCTATAATACCATGGATAAAGCTTTATATTTGCCAGTGTTGTAGTCGAGACCACCTCACTCGAGTCCGAGTCGACACCGAGACCAGAGAGAGTTGAGTCCGAGTCAAGAACGAGTCCATAGAGAGTCGAGTCCGGGACCAGAGACGGTCGAGTCCGAGTCAAGACCGAGACCATCCAGATAGCAAACTGACATTGAATCAACGTGGAAATATGACATCGAAACAACGTTGATCTGACATTGTTTTGCTCATCGAATTAACGTTGAACCAACGTCAGATGCGTCATTCTTTCAAAACTAACGGAAAATCAACTTGAAATCAACGCGTTGTTTCAACGTTATGAAAGCAAACCAATTTTCGATTTAATTTAGCTTTGAAGAATGCCGCGTCTGACGTTGGTTCAACGTTAATTCGATGAGCAAATCAACGTTGTTTCAATGTCATGAGAGATGTCGTTTCCACGTTGATTCAATGTCGGTTTGCTGTCTGGGCAGTGAGGGTTGATTACCTAATTTACTTTTATTTACTTGGAGAAATCCTTTTTTTTTTTTTTTTACTGAATTTACTTCGAGTTAAAAAATATGATCAGTTTAGGGTAAAAAGGCCACATAGTAGGTGGTGTTAAAAGTAATTTTATTACAATTTGTCATGCGCAGTTACGCACTAGAAAATCAATCACTGGGCATGTCAATCAATTTAAAGAAATATTTTATTAACATACATTAATCATCATGAAAAATATTTTTAATTGAACTCGAGTGGACTCGGGAATAATTCCGAGTCCTAAAAAAAAAATGTTCGAGTACGAGTCAATTCCGAGTCCAAATGGACACGAGTCCATGACAAGACCAAGACCATTAAAATATGGTCTCGAGACCGAGTCCGAGTCTCGAGTACTACAACACTGATATTTGCACTCTCATTCATCTCAATGGCTGGCGCAGGACACCCTGATTTGAAATCTGATATCTTAGCAGTGTTTGCAAATGGCTGTTTTGAGCCATGTACTCACCTGAGCTATAAATGTCATGTGACTAATGATGGAACCACAAGATTGATTGGTTGATACAACCATAAAAATACACACCTTTCCAAACTACTTACTAGTGATTTTCTGATATTTAATGTCACAAACAGCAGAAAATATAAGTCCATTTCTCGATTTTAGGAGCGAAAAAATCAGGCATTACTAAAACAAACATCCTTATAATATAATGGAAAAATGGATATACTATAATATAATTGAAAACAACTGAAAGACCCATCATGTTGGTTGCAATTAATCTTAAAGGGATAAACACCCAAAAAATGTAAATGTTGACACAGGTTTGGAACAACTTCATTTTTGGGTGAACTATCACTTTAAGGGTCAATATGCTACAATGTTTTTCTTATTTTATTTCATTATACTTTATTCAACTGTACTGTATGTGCTGAGCACTGGTGTTAAAGGTAGTAGAAAGAAGTAGGGCAGTGTTAAACATCCTATATATATGTAGATGTATGTTGTTCTGATGATTTTCTTCTGATATATTTTATTAGTATTTCAATTTTATTGTATGATGATAGTCTTTTGTGTAGTACTTTGTTCAGCATTCATGTTGTTTTACTGTGCTGTGTACATAAATTTGACCTTGATATATATAATATAATATAATGAAATATTTATGTTTTAAACTTTGCTTGTAAAAATGTCATTTTGTCTGAATATGGTTACTTGTAAATGGCCATTAATAAACAAAGATGCTTTTGCACCTAGATTGTAACCTAACCTATATTTGACATCTCACTCCAATTTAAGTGCAATTGTGTTAAAAACGAGCAGAGAGTCAGTCAGTTTATTAAGTAATGAGCTGTTTCTGCACAAAAGTTTATGCGTACTGAGGCATCTCTTTCATTGACTTATAGTCACACAAAACAGCCTCTGGTCTCCCTGTTAGCCGTTACGCTAACGTTTGCGCTAACCTTGAAAGCTAACCCTGGGGGAAGGGCTCTGCCAATATCAAAACTAAAAGGGTGAAGAAATGGGATATTATGTGCAAGAAATCATACTAATGAGAATCTGCACTTTTTTATCATTTAAAGCTGATGTTTTTCAATGTTAAAAAACTTTCTTTTCAGTTTAATATAGACAGAGATTGTTATAAGCAAACCATTCATAGGTTGATTTTTCTGAAAAGTGTGAACAGTGGTGCTTTGAGCATTGTCCTGTTTGTTTGCAAATTTAGCCAATCCAGGCTCAATGTAAAGATGTGCATGTGACAGCATTTCTCCAAAATGATATTGTTTTGCAATATTTTCCAAGTGAAATGTGAGCGGCACAAAAATGCACCCCATTTCATCTGAAACGGATGAACGTGAATGTGCCAACAATTTATGTATCTCGCAGCAGTTCGGAAATTAAATGTTGCATTCGAAAGTATCACAAAAGAGTAGTTCACTTTTAAAAAAACTTTTGCTGATAATTTACTCACCCCGTGTCATCCAAGATGTCCACGTCTTTCTTTCTTCAGTTGAAAAGAAATTAAGGTTTCTGATGAAAACATTCCAGGATTTTCTCCTTATAATGGATTTCATTGGGAACCAAATGGTTCAAGGTCAAAATGAGAGATTCAGTGCAGCTTCAAAGGGCTTTAAATGACACCAGATGATGAATAAGGGTCTTATCTAGGACCCTTCGAGTCATGACTCGAAAAAAGATTCGTTCATTTTGATGAACGAGTTTGAACAGGAGAGTCACAAACGCTCATTTGAACTTATAAAACTTAAACTTTTTTTATTTATTTTTGAAATGAGCGATCGTTTCGCTTGATAAGACCCTTATTCATCACCTGGTATCGTTTAAGGCCCTTTGAAGCTGCACTGAAACTCTCATTTGGACCTTGAACCGTTTGGTCCCATTGAAGTCCATTATATGGAGAAAATCCTGGAATGTTTTCATCAAAAACATTAATCCCTTTTCGACTGAAGAAAGAATGACATGGACATCTTGGATGGCATGGGGGTGAGTAAATTATCACCAAAAGCGAACAAATATTTCACTGGCACTACTCCACCTAGGAATTTTAAGCACAATTCTCAGCACATCATTATAAGCCACGTGAAGATTTTTATTTTTTTATTTTTTTCATTTTTGACTCACTAAAATTACACCACAGATGGGCTGTGAAGTGCAATAGGTTTTGAAGAGTGAGATTTTAACATCAGGAGTGCACATGTGGAATTTGTGTGCCAGCATGTTCGTCGCCTGCCTATACAGTTTTCCACATCATCATCATCATCATCATCATCATCAATGTATATGTAGGTTATGCTCTTGTAATATAGAGCTTAGCCTACACATTCACTATACATATTGTTTTCATATAGGCTTTATTGTTTTGGAGGACAGCATTGGGCAGGATTTGGAATAGCATGGTTTATTCCAAATGTATTAAAATTACATTTTAATTAACAAATATTAATACTGTAGAATACTTATAATGTATAATACTTTTTAGATTTTTCATCAGATTAATGGAAATAATTTAGTTGCAGCCCTTTTTTTTTTTTTGTTTTTTTTCTCCCAATAAGCCTATGTTGATTTTAGCTCAACTAATGGTGTGAGTTTTGAAACATGAAGGCATGTTTTGGGAAACCTGCTTGGTAGAAATTTTATTTTTTTCCAGTTTCGTGGTGTTGATGGTAGTGCATTATTTACTGAATGCAGATTTAGAATGAATGTAGATGGAATGCAGAATTAATCAATCAAAATGTACTGTCTACACTATGTTCTTAGTCTTATTGTGCATAATTCGTCAGTTTGTCGTATATCCTAAAGCAAACAAATCAATCTTTTCTCAAATATCTTCTTTGCCTCCAAATAGTCCATAATAGTTCATTGTCTTTTCCCACCAAATCCTCTTAGTTTTCAATACTATCTTTTCTAACTAACATTCATAACTAACAAAGTTCATTTGGATAACGTGCTACCGCGGTTCACAATCCAAGTTAACTGTCAGTTTTGGGCTGAGATAGCTTGCAATGAAAATAACAAGTAACTCAAGCTAATTAGTTATTTAGCGCTAAATAGCTAGTTTAGCTTTTAAATAACTAGTTATATTATTAGTTGTATGCAAATTGGTCAATCAGTCTGTTATGTTCTGACTAAAAATAAATTGAAGACAATATGTGAGAAAACATGTCCTCTTTTATTGCTAACACACCGACAGAGCTCTAAGCTTGTGCTAAGATCATCGAACAAGTCAATCAATGTGTTATCTTCTCACTGTAACTAAAGGTCACAGCCTCATTTGGAGAAAGGTATTGCCCGTGGCCGTGCTCCTGTGATCCAGATTAGCTGAAAAACATGCCATATCCCACCTGTTGAGCTTAAGGTCTTTTCAAATTAGAGCTGTCAGATCTTTCGTTATCTGCTCAAGTCACTTCCATAACATTGGGATCAAGCTGGGCGTTATATTATGTTTTTGGGCATTCATGTCTCTTTCTCCAAAAATAATATAAAGAGGAGTGCTGATAAGAAACAAGCACATAAATGTTGTAAAATAAACTATAGGGGTGCTAAATTAACTAACTAATTTCTTTGGTCTAACACAATCTATACCATACCTTTGTTTCCATACAAAGTTGTGAATTTAACTTGCGCGAAAATTAGCCCGGTTGAAATCTGTAATGAAAGATTTTAATTTAAATCACCATTACACAACTTCTCACAAATGAAATGTACAAAAGCTACACCGCTGATGCCAGATTTGCTCGCATCTCAGATTTAAAAGGTAAATAAATAGAAAATCAGAGTCAAATGTGCACTAGCAGGAGAGAGCACAAGTTTCTTATTGAATGTGAATTTATTCACTGAATTGTTATACTCTTATATTTATTTATTGTTAAATTGTTGGCAAGGTGTGTGTAATTCCAGCCCATTCTCATTTTGACCATGATTCTATATACGACGCTTTAGGCACCCTTTAGCATCAGTTAGAAGACGCTTTCCTAGTGGCCTAACCCTAACCCTACCCTAGACCTAAACCTAAAGGTAAAGCGTCAGTTAGATGACGTCCTAGGATAGCGTCATCTAACTGACGCTAAAGGGTGCCTAAAGCGTCGGATATTGAAGCATGGTCAAAATTGTCAGTTAGATGACGCCTTGGGATGAGAATGCGTTGGTAATTCAGCTTACGTCATCAAAATCTCACTCCAACTATAGACCCCTTTTCACTTGGTAAACATGGTGACGTTTTTATGTGGGCGGAGCTTAGGTGGAGGCAGAACGATCCCTCTGGTCGCTTCACTAACGCTAGTTAGCAAGCTTTATTAGCTTGTTTTTTAACAATGACTGAAGAAAATCGGATTTTATCTTGATGTGTAAGGTCACTCAGTGTCCAGGGCCGCGAGTGTTATTTTCAAAAGTTAATTTTAATGGACCGAACCAGATTGGCCGACCCGTAGCCTTCGAAGCTCACTCAATGCATGGACGATCTGACAGGATTAACGTTACGTTACCTCGGTTGAGTGGCCTGACTTCTATTCCTACCTTATAGAGAAACCGATCGTAAAGAGAAACTGAGGGCGTATAAATCTTTAGATGCCTATAACTATATGCTGAATGGTCCTGTACAAGACTTGTGTGTACGATCTGCAGTTCTGCCGAGCCGGCACCGAGACGACAACAATGTAAAGAGTGCAATTTAAGGTGTGAACATTTTCTAGAAATAAAAAGTCCAGATACAGCATATTCATTTTTCATTGATACTTGCACCAAACGACACAATAAGATGATATTTAATAATAATAAAAGCAATTTAAGCTCCTTATTATGTAGCCGAATCTCTGCTGGTTTGCATTGGCCGCCTCCAGTTTTTACTTTGTTTTGCCTCCAGTTAGCGCTGTGACGTAACTGTGACATCGGCGCAAAAGGGGTATAGGCCCCGTCCACACTACTGCGTTAGACCTTTTGCTACGTTTGCACCTCCTGTCCACACTAAAACGGGAAAAACGAAGACCTAAAACGGAGAAGTTTAGAAACGCTGCAGCTGCGTTTTGCGTTTTGAAACTCCGGAGGGCGTTTTAGTGTGGACGAGACAAAACGGAGGAGTTTACAAACGATGACGCAGAGGCTCACGCTCGGCTCTATGATTGGGTGTCATCAGTCATGACGTGTCCTACCCTGATTCGCCAACCACTGTTTACACCGGCGCGCGCATGCCCAGTGTTGGTGAATGGTCACGTGATCCGTGTTTTCAGTTGTTTTAGTGTGGACTGAGATCAATTCTAATACGCAGACAAAACGCTGGTGTGGATGGAGATCGTATTCGTTTTAATTCTCCGTTTTTAAACGAAAATGCAGTAGTGTGGACTGGGCCATAGAGGATAGTCGCAGAGTTGCGACTTTAGCTGCCTATAACATAAAATGTTTGTTAATATTGTAGCAAGAATAAAAAAAGCACAATCTGCTTTACACTGGGTTAATATCTTTTGTAATCCTTGGTAAAGGTAACTTTTAAACCTTAGCAACATTTCAAAATTGATGTTCTTCAAATCACATTCACCTGCAGTAAACAAGCAACTACCATTGAGAGGAAAAGCGATGCTAATGTGCTAATCTATAGCTTTCATTCTTTTTGAAATGTTTAGTATACTCCCTTAGCTTGTCTAGGAAATATATAATTTTCTTCATCTGTTTCCAAAGAATTTTTGGAAAAGTTTACTTTTCTGAGGTAAAAATATAGCTATACATATACCTGACATGTATTTCAAATAGCTTTGTGTTCGCTTTAATATGCAAGCAAAACTGACTAACTTAAATCTGATTGGCCATTGCGTTCACATGCTCAACAGATATGTCCGTGATTGGCTACAACGCTGCAAAAACGCTTTGTAAATAGAAAACCTTTGACGCTCTTCACAAAGTGCTTACACAAACACTCACATGAGCCTTTTTGAGCAGCTGAATATCAGCGAGTACTGGTACTGAAGAAGGGCAGGTATCTTCACATTATTTGAGCAAATTAATCTTCGGCGGGACAAAGATTCATTTTGGCGGCTGCCAAAATATTTTCAATGCAAAAAAAAGAGTTGCAAACACACAATCAACTTACTCTAACTAACTAGGTAAATGTTTAAAGATCCACCCATTACACAGTACACTCATAGTTTGTTCTGCTGGCTGATATGGTAGTGGTCTTCTTTTTGTACTGACACCTAGTGGTGTGGAGGCACTATTACACAAAAAGTAGATTAACTGATGCAAAAATGTACTGATAATAGGGATGTTATTGAGAAAAAATATACTACATCCATTAAGCAACCTGCTCTATGTACAATTAAAAAATACTTTATTAATCTACTGATATGACTGGTTGTGGGTGTGGGAGTGTACCTCATTTTGAACATATTCTTCATATGTAAAACCTTTTAATGAGGGAAAATGATTACTTAACCTTTAAATGGACTGACAGTATCAACAGCAATCATGCAAGCCGAGGCATGACTTTACGCAAGAACTAGTTCAACAACTACACACGCTATAGTCTGTGATGAATGATAATCATGTACTCATTACACATGCTCATACTCGTGTGCAATTTAATTTAAATAATGAGGCCATGTAGAACTGTCATGTTTTGAGAAAAGATTTCTATAGGTCAATCAATATCTGAACTTTTCTATCAGTCAGTGATGAAGGGATTTAAATTAACCAAATAATTAATAACATATTAAAAATTATTTCTCTTAACATTGATCCTGGCATCTAAAATGGGCCTGCAGATGAAATATGGAGATCTTGGAAGAGCTGAACAAACTGTCCTGGAGTTTGGCATGATAAATTTGCAGTAAGGAACATTACCCCTGCAAAACAAATTGCATTTATATCAGGAGCTGCTGCATGATGAATTAATTCAGAGCATCTGAGAATTAGTTGGAGTTCTTATAGAGCTCTATATATTATCTGACTTTTTTGCTTTGGGTGAATGCAAGCATGTTTAAAGGAAGAGTAGAATATCTGCAAGTACAGTTTTCTGAAAACGTGCTACGTGCACATTCAATACAATTAAGCACACTTCTTTTTCTCAAGGGAAAAGCACCATTGAAGAAATTATAACAATGTTGCATGCTATATTCCAAGACTTCTGAGGTCATATGATAGCTTTTTTTGCTATGGATTGAATGGATTCAATGGATAAAATGGATTACAAATTATAATATTAAAAATTGCATGCAGTTTTTTCGACTGTTCTCTCACGGCTCTTGGCCCCGCCAATGCGGGAAACAATTTTTGGCACCACTATGAAATTATCATGAGTATATATGATATATTCCCATCCATATTTACATTTTGTTAAGCACACCATGGTGACTAGGAACATGAAATTGCCTAGCCACGACTTCCTGTTCCATGTGAGTATAAATATGATATTTGATTAAAATTTCGAACACAAATGCCAAATTCCCTTAATCATTCGTCATAATTAGTAAATCCAAATAATAAAGTTATGATGTGCAGCAATAGATTGTTGAGCTTCACAAAATACAGTAGAAAGTGTCTGTAAGTAAATAAACAAACCATTGAAAATCTTCATTTCCACCATCAGGGCAATAATTAAGAAGTTCTATTGTACTAAAGATGTTACAAATCCTGGAAGAGGACGCGTGTCTATATTATCTTAATGTACGGTGAGGAGGATAGTTCGAGTGGCCAAAGACTCCAAGGATCACAAATGGAGAATTGCAGCGATTAGTTGAGTCTTGGGGGACAGAAAGCCTAACAAAAATATCAAACGGTACCTACTTTTCCACAATTTGTGTGGGAGGGTTCCAAGAAAAATCCTCCCCGCTCATCAAAATACAAACTCCAGCATATTCAGTTCTCAGACACGGCTCGAACTTCAAATGAGATGAGGTTCATACGGTCAGATCCAACTAAAAAATAGCTTTTTGGCAGCAAACCCACCAGATGTGTTTGGTGCACACAGGGATAAATCTTTAATGTTGTGGGCCTGTTTTTCTGCTGGAGGTCCTGCAAATCTTGATCAGATACATCAAGATTATCATGGATTCTAGCCAATACCAACAGATAAAAAATCAAAACCTGACTGGCTCTGCTAGAAATCTTATAATGGGCTGTGGTTGGATCTTCCATCAGGACAACAATCCAAAACAAACATCAAAATTAACACAAAAATGCATTACATGCTTCAGCCATGACCATCCTATAGAAGATGAGTGGGATAAATGAATAAATGTAAATGGATGAACTGAAGAGAAGCACCAACATGGATCTGGGAATCCAACATAGAGGAACGGTCTCTGATCTCTCGTCAGGTGTTCTCCAAACTCATCAGGCATTATAGAAAAAAGACTCACCCCTTATCTACAATGCACACATCTGCGGCGTATTACGGCTCTGACGAGGTTTTGTTCTGCATGGTGCCAACTCACACCAAGAGTATTTCAGAAGCGAAGCAGCTGGATTCGCTAGATAACAAGATTTGACTGTCTGACGTTGTTTTTCTAGATTTTTTTGTGTGTTTTTTGTTAATTTTTGGGGTTCCAACATGGGCTAAATAGTTATGTTTTGTCCAGTTTAATTGTGTTTATTGATGTGTTTAATGTTATGCACTTTGTTGTGCTGTAGCGTACAGACAAAGTTAAAGTTCAGTTATGAACAGCAAGGATAAGAGCTTTGTAACGGTGTTTAAGTCATTTAAAATACATAATTAGGGCCCAAGCCCTGAAAGGGCGAAGGCCCTATTGTTTTCCTAAGGATTATTTATTAGGGCCCAAGCCCTGAAGGGGCGAAGGCCCTATTGTTTTCCTTGGGATTATTTATTATTAGGGCCCAAGCCCTGAAAGGGCGAAGGCCCTATTGTTTTCCTTGGGATTATTTTTCTTTACTATTATTATTATAATTAGGGCCCAAGCCCTGAAAGGGCGAAGGCCCTATTGTTTTCCTAACGATTATTATTATTATTATTATTTATACGACTATTCGGGCACTTTTGGGGCCCTTAACATGCTCAAAAACTCTTGAAACTTTGCACACGGGTCAGAACCCGCGGCCATCAGGGCCGGGCTGAAGATGGTACCCGGGCGTGGCAGGGGGGCTAGTCAGCGCCCCCTGGAACGGGGTCCGAACACTTGGTCCATAAATCAAACACGCTTGCATGTAATAATATGAAACTCGGTACACATGTTGATCTCATCGTTTCATCTATACCTCGCGCTTTTACTTTTTACCCCAGCCCAACAGGAAGTCGGCTATTGAGGTTGTTTGTAAAACGCTCGCAATGGAATTTTTAATACTCCTCCTAGAGCTTTGATCCAAATTCGACGAAACTCGGTCAGCGTGAAGTCAAGACATTGAGGATGAAAGTTTGCGAGGGGATTTTTGATATCTCGAACGGTTTGGCCGTGGCGAGGAAACAAAATCATGGCGAGAAACGTGAAACAGGAAGTGTATTATAACTTCAGCATACATTAACTGATCTTGATGAAACTTCAGCAGTGTGTTCGCTGTAAGAGGACGATCACATGGATGTGACTATTGTGAGTCAAAGTTATAGCGCCACCAACTGGCAGCAGGAAGTGTGTCACTTTCAAAATGCTTTGATATCACCCTTTTATTTTTACCCGATTTGCTTCAAACTTCATATGTATAATGTAAACATACGGCAGATGTAGACCTGTGAATGGATTCTTGATATCTTTGAAACTGTTGCCGTGGCGACGCATCAAACTTTACCCTTCTTTTAGGATGCTTTTAGGATGCTTTTGAGACCCTTAGCATGCTTCAAAATGCATGAAACTCGACAGACACATCACATTTATTAGCCAGTAGACATGTGCAAAGTTTCAGAAACGGGCGTGGTGAGGGCTCAGTAGCACCACCTTTTGACAAAAGTGGGGTTGTTAGTTTTAACTAGAGTTACAAAAATTGGTATGTATATTGTACTCCTCGAGCCGGACAACTTTCTAATTTACACTTATTAGCTAGGACCCACAGAAACTCAGATATTTTTGTTTGAATATGGTCACTCTGAGCCTATATGTCTCTGTGTCTCTGTCTTTGGCTGTCTGTGTGTGTGTGTGAGTGTGCAGGGGGAGGGGGCTTAACCATTTCACTGCTGTGTGTATGACCTGCATAAAGAAAATACATTTCTCAAGCCTGGTATTTTTTAAATAAGTTTTTATTTTTATTTTTTATAAGTAAAGGCATATAACTAGTTTAATTGTAGTGCATTGACAATAGTTTTATATAATTAGTTTATTAATCAGATTAACTTGGTCAATAAACTTGGTCTGAAAATTTGGTCCATAAATCAAACACACTTGCATGTAATAATATGAAACTTGGTACACATATAGATCTCATCGTTTCATATATAGCCTACTTCACACTCTTACTTTTTACCCCAGCCCAACAGGAAGACGGCTATTTAGGGTTGTGTTTAAAACACATGCAATGGAATTTAAAGTATTGCTCCTAGAGCACTGAACCAAATTCGACAAAACTCGATCAGCGTGAAGTCAAGACATTAAGGATGAAAAGGTGCCAAGGGATTTTTTATATCTCGAACGGTTTGGCCGTGGCGAGGAAACGAAATTATGGCGAGAAACATGAAACAGGATGTGTGTTATAACTTCAGCATACATTAACTGATCTTGATGAAACTTCAGCAGTGTTTTCGCTGTAAGAGACCGATCACATGGATGTGACTATTGTGAGTCAAAATTATAGCGCCACCAACTGGCAGCAGGAAGTGTGTCACTTTCAAAATGCTTTGAAACCACTCTCTTATTTTTAACCGATTTGCTTCAAACTTCATCTGTATAATGTAAATACACGGCAGATGTAGACCTGTGAATGAATTTTTGATATCTTTGATACTGTTGCCGTGGCAACGAATCAAACTTTAACATTCTTTTTTGATGCTTTTGGGACTCTTAGCATGCTTGAAATTGCTTGAAACTCAACAGATACATCACATTTATTAGCCAGTAGACATGTGCAACTATGGCAAAAGATTAAAGTAATGTCAAAAAAGTAAACACTAAAAGCCTCATATCTTCTAAAAATGTAATTATACATCATTTGTTTCTAAATTAAATTATACAAATATTATAACTTCCCCAATTTTTCCTTTTTTTCATTTAAGAATTATGTTTACGTTCAAAAACAGCCAGAATTGTTGTAAAATTCATAAAAAAATAATAATCTGAGTCATACGTAGTGCTATACTGCCCTCTTGTGTTCAATATCAGGTAGGCCTATTGTGTATATTCCCACCGGTTAATCAACGTGTGACTCCGCTGGGACTTGGGAGCTTTTAAATCGCTTACTTAAAACCGAAAGTCGAAATACGGATGTCCGCACAAGACATTAATGGTGTGGAGTAGAGCGAGCATTTTAAATAAATTCCTATTAAGTAGGATTGAACTAAACAGAAAGAATGTTCACTCTGTTCTGCTGGTTCCTCGCTGGTGGATCATATGATTACTTTGTCATAATCTATGACAAAAATGCTATTATAAACCATATTAATAATAGATAATACACATTGCTCTTATTTTTGAAAAATACATTCATGAAAAACAAGATAACAAAAATCATAAAAAAATATAGCCATGGCTGCTATAAATGTTTGAAATGCATAGGACAGATGTTTAATGACGCAGCAACATATAATTGAAAGGCAATTAATAATCTGTCATTACGTCACTGCATTATGATATTACGGCTCCAATACGGTGCAGCACAAAGCACTTATGTGCATCCCGAGCGGAGAATGATGTGCTTGAAGCCACATGAAGTTACAGCGCAGTGAGTCCGTATTGAAAAGTTCAAAGCACAAAGGAAATACATATTTATGAACAGTGTATTATACATTATCTATCTATGCAATAGTTTATTGAGCCTTTTCTTTTAAAGGTTTTAAATTTCAGTTACTGTGTGCGTGAAGAACAATTATAGTGCTCTGACTCTAGTGTTGTGATCTAACCGACAGCGTCCGACACCCGGTAGAAAGTAACACGGTTAAGTTACAGCAATAAAGTCCAGCAAGAAAAAGTTTCTTCATTCGAAAATATAGACCTTTAGACCTTTATCTTAAAGATCCAGTATAATAGGATTAACATTCAATCATCTTGAAGATCGTTTCATCATTGACTGTAACCGAATGTGACGTGCTGTTTGAATGCTGAATGGAGAATGACTGACAGGCGCAGAGAGGGAAAAGTTTGTGTTCTTGAATTTAATGACTTAAATATTAATTTCTATATCACATAATAGCTTCAGAACACTAATAATACAGTACACAAAAACTTTATGGTACTTTAGAAAGTTTTTGTGCCTTTGTGCCTAACATAGAATAGTATATATGCACAATATAGAATTTGAATCAGCCTCGTCAAAGATGGCAGTGTCAGAGCCGATACCGATCCTGAGTATCTAATCGGCGCACTTCTTTTCAACAGTCAAATTGAAATTGAAATTGAAATTGCTTGAAACTCAACAGATACATCACATTTATTAGCCAGTAGACATGTGCAAAGTTTCAGAAACGGGCATAGTGCAAGGACTAAATAGCGCCACCTTTTGACAAAAGTGGGGTTGTTAGTTTTATCTACAGTTACAAAAATCGCTATATACATTGTACTCCTCAAGCCGGACAACTTTCTAATACATAGTCATTAGCTCGGACCAAGAGGAAGTCAGATATTTTGGTTTGAATATGGTGAGCCTCTCTCTGAGCCTACGTCCCTGTATGGCAAGCCCTTTTAACATTTAAAAGCTAAGTTTGCCTGTCCGGAATTAACATTGTAGATATCAACAACGTCTTTCTGTCTATTCGTAATTACATTTTGGATAGTTTGTATTATCATTTAAGATATCTGTAACATAATTGTGACTAGTCGAAATGACAGAGTATGGCAAGCCGTTTTAACATTTAATCATAAAAGGGCCAAAGCCTTCGGCACCGCCACCCGGGTGCATTTAGGTAACTAAAGGAACCGGGGTTGCGGTGCCACCGGCTTGGGCCCGCCATCGCTGCTCGCAGCTATATTTATTATTATTATTATTATTTATACGACTATTTGGGCACTTTTGGGGCCCTTAACATGCTCAAAAACTCTTGAAACTTTGCACACGGGTCAGAATCCGCGGCCATCAGGGCCGGGCTGAAGATGGTACCCGGGCGTGGCAGGGGGCTAGACAGCGCCCCCTGGAACGGGGTCCGAAAACTTGGTCCATAACTCAAACACGCTTGCATGTAATAATATGAAACTCGGTACACATGTTGATCTCATCGTTCATATATACCTCAAACTATTACTTTTTACCCCAGCCCAACAGGAAGTCGGTTATTTAGGGTTGTTCATAAAACACTCGCAATGGAATTTGAAGTACTCCTCCTAGAGAATTCAAACACACGGCACGAAACTCGGTCAGCATGAAGTCAAGGCATTGAGGATGAAAGTTTGCGAGGGGATTTTTGATATCTCGAACGGTTTGGCCGTGGCGAGGAAACGAACTTATGGCGAGAATCGTGAAACAGGAAGTGTGTCAGAACTTCAGCATACATTAACTGATCTTGATGAAACTTCAGCAGTTTGTTTGCTGTAAGAGGACGATCACATGGATGTGAATATTGTGAGTCAAAGTTATAGCGCCACCAACTGGCAGCAGGAAGTGTGTCACTTTCAAAATGCTTTGAAATCACCCTCTTATTTTTACCCGATTTGCTTCAAACTTAATCTGTATAATGTAAATACATAGCAGATGAAGACCTGTGAATGGATTCTTGATATCTTTGATACTGTTGCCGTGGCAACGCATCAAACTTTAAAATTCTTTTTTTTTGATGATTTTGAGACTCTTAGCGGCTTTTGGGGCCCTTAACGGGTTTGAAAACTCTTGAAACTTTGCACACAGGTCAGATCCCACAGCCATCAGAGCCGGGCTGAAGATGGTACCTGGGTGTGGCAGGGGGGCTAGACAGCGCCCCCTGGAACGGGGTCCGAACACTTGGTCCATAACTCAAACACGCTTGCATGTAATAATATGAAACTCGGTACACATGTTGATCTCATCGTTCATATATACCTCACACTCTTACTTTTTACCCCAGCCCAACAGGAAGTCGGCTATTGAGGTTTGTTTGTAAAACGCTCGCAATGGAATGTGCAATACTCCTCCTAGAGAATTCAAACACACGGCACGAAACTCGGTCAGCATGAAGTCAAGGCATTGAGGATGAAAGTTTGCGAGGGGATTTTTGATATCTCGAACGGTTTGGCCGTGGCGAGGAAACGAAATTATGGCGAGAAACGTGAAACAGGAAGTGTGTTATAACTTCAGCATACATTAACTGATCTTGATGAAACTTCAGCAGTGTGTTCGCTGTAAGAGGACGATCACATGGATGTGACTATTGTGAGTCAAAGTTATAGCGCCACCAACTGGCAGCAGGAAGTGTGTCACTTTCAAAATGCTTTGAAATCACCCTTTTATTTTTACCCGATTTGCTTCAAACTTAATCTGTATAATGTAAATATACGGCAGATGTAGACCTGTGAATGGATTCTTGATATCTTTTAAACTGTTGCCGTGGCAACGCATCAAACTTTACCATTCTTTTAGGATGCTTTTGAGACCCTTAGCATGCTTCAAATCGCATGAAACTCGACAGACACATCACATTTATTAGCCAGTAGACATGTGCAAAGTTTCAGAAACGGGCGTGGTGAGGGCTCAGTAGCACCACCTTTTGACAAAAGTGGGGTTGTTAGTTTTAACTAGAGTTACAAAAATCGGTATGTATATTGTACTCCTCGAGCCGGACAACTTTCTAATTGACACTCATTAGCTAGGACCCACAGAAAGTCAGATATCTTTGTTTGAATGTAGAGAAAATCTTAGAATTTTGCCAGTCTCTCAGTGTCTCTCTGTGTGAGTGAGAGGAGGGGCGCCTGTCAGGTTAATTTTAACCCTTTATTTGCTGTGTGCGACTTCTCTGGCATTTTCGGGGGCCTTAACATCCTCTAAAACTCTTGAAACTTTGCACACGGGTCAGAACCCATGGCCATCAGGGCCGGGCTGAAGCTGGTCATCGGGCGTGGCAGGGCGGCTCGACAGCGCCCCCTGGACTGGGATTCGAACATTTGTCCATAAATCAAACACACTTGCGTGAATTAATATGAAACTCGGTACAATTATAGATCACATCAGGCCAAACAACTTTCGTGCTCTAAGTTTTACGACAATTAAAATGGAAGTTGAGAATTATGGGTTGTTTGAATAGTTGTCCTAGGAGAAATACATCAAATTACAACGCATGTGTTTACCAATCACAACCAAACTCGGTGTGCAAGAAGTCAAGACATTGAGGATGAAAGTTTGTGAGGGGATTTTTGATATCTCAAACGGTTTGGCCGTGGCGAGGAAACGAAATTATGGCGAGAAACGTGAAACAGGAAGTGTGTTATAACTTCAGCATACATTAACATATCTTGATGAAACTTCATCAGTGTGTTCGCTGTAAGAGGACGATCACATGGATGTGACTATTTCGAGTCAAAGTTATAGCGCCACCAACTGGCAGCAGGAAGTGTGTCACTTTCAAAATGCTTTGAAATCAACCTCTTATTTTTACCCGATTTGCTTCAAACTTCATCTGTATAATGTAAATACATGGCAGATGAAGACCTGTGAATGGATTCTTGATATCTTTGATACTGTTGCCGTGGCAACGCATCAAACTTTAAAATTCTTTTTTTTTTGATGATTTTGAGACTCTTAATGGCTTTTGAGGCCCTTAACGGGTTTGAAAACTCTTGAAACTTTGCACACAGGTCATATCCCACAGCCATCAGGCCCGGGCTGAAGATGGTACCTAGGCGTGGCAGGGGGGCTAGACAGCGCCCCCTGGAACGGGGTCCGAAAACTTGGTCCATAAATCAAACACGCTTGCATGTAATAATATGAATGAAAAACTTCATCTGTATAATGTAAACAGATGAAAAACTTCATCTGTATAATGATGAAAAACAGATGAAAAACTTCATCTGTATAATGTAAACATACGGTAGATGTAGACCTGTGAATGGATTCTTGATATCTTTTAAACTGTTGCCGTGGCAAAGCTTCAAACTTTGAAATTATTTTAGGATGCTTTTGAGACTCTTAGCATGCTTGAAATTGCATGAAACTCAACAGACACATCACATTTATTAGCCAGTAGACATGTGCAAAGTTTCAGAAACGGGCATGGTGCAGGGACTAAATAGCGCCACCTTTTGACAAAAGTGGGGTTGTTATTTTTATCTACAGTTACAAAAATCGTTATATACATTGTACTCCTCAAGCCAGACAACTTTCTAATTCATAGTCATTAGCTCAGACCAAGAGGAAGTCAGATATTTTGGTTTGAATATGGTGAGACTCTCTCTGAGCCTACGTCCGTGTATGGCAAGCCCTTTTAACATTTAAAAGCTAAGTTTGCCTATCCGGAAATTAACATTGTAGATATCAACAATGTCTTTCTGTCTAGTCGTAATTACATTTTGGATAGTTTGTATTATCATTTAAGATATCTGTAACATAATTGTGACTAGTCAAAATGACAGACTATGGCAAGCCGTTTTAACATTTAATCATGAAAGGGCCAAAGCCTTCGGCACCGCCACCCCGGTGCCTTTAGGTAACTAAAGGAGCCAGGGGTTGCGGTGCCACCGGCTTGGGCCCGCCATCGCTGCTCGCAGCTATATTTATTATTATTTTACTACCTTTTGGGCACTTTTGGGGCCCTTAACGTGCTCGAAAACTCTTGAAACTTTGCACACGGGTCAGAACCCGCGGCCATCAGAGCCGGGCTGAAGCTGGTACCCGGGCGTGGCAGGGGGCTCGTCAGCGCCCCCTGGAACGGGGTCCGAACACTTGGTCCATAACTCAAACACGCTTGCATGTAATAATATGAAACTCGGTACACATGTTGATCTCATCGTTTCATCTATACCTCGCGCTCTTACTTTTTACCCCAGCCCAACAGGAAGTCGGCTATTGAGGTTTGTTTGTAAAACGCTCGCAATGGAATTTGAAATACTCCTCCTAGAGCTTTGATCCACATTCGACGAAACTCGGTCAGCGTGAAGTCAAGACATTGAGGATGAAAGTTTGCGAGGGGATTTTTGATATCTCGAACGGTTTGTCCGTGGCGAGGAAACGAAATCATGGCGAGAAACGTGAAACAGGAAGTGTGTTATAACTTCAGCATACATTAACTGATCTTGATGAAACTTCAGCAGTGTGTTCGCTGTAAGAGGACGATCACATGGATGTGACTATTGTGAGTCAAAGTTATAGCGCCACCAACTGGCAGCAGGAAGTGTGTCACTTTCAAAATGCTTTGATATCACCCTTTTATTTTTACCCGATTTGCTTCAAACTTCATATGTATAATGTAAACATACGGCAGATGTAGACCTGTGAATGGATTCTTGATATCTTTGAAACTGTTGCCGTGGCGACGCATCAAACTTTACCCTTCTTTTAGGATGCTTTTAGGATGCTTTTGAGACCCTTAGCATGCTTCAAAATGCATGAAACTCGACAGACACATCACATTTATTAGCCAGTAGACATGTGCAAAGTTTCAGAAACGGGCGTGGTGAGGGCTCAGTAGCGCCACCTTTTGACAAAAGTGGGGTTGTTAGTTTTAACTAGAGTTACAAAAATTGGTATGTATATTGTACTCCTCGAGCCGGACAACTTTCTAATTTACACTTATTAGCTAGGACCCACAGAAACTCAGATATTTTTGTTTGAATATGGTCACTCTGAGCCTATATGTCTCTGTGTCTCTGTCTTTGGCTGTCTGTGTGTGTGTGTGAGTGTGCAGGGGGAGGGGGCTTAACCATTTCACTGCTGTGTGTATGACCTGCATAAAGAAAATACATTTCTCAAGCCTGGTATTTTTTAAATAAGTTTTTATTTTTATTTTTTATAAGTAAAGGCATATAACTAGTTTAATTGTAGTGCATTGACAATAGTTTTATATAATTAGTTTATTAATCAGATTAACTTGGTCAATAAACTTGGTCTGAAAATTTGGTCCATAAATCAAACACACTTGCATGTAATAATATGAAACTTGGTACACATATAGATCTCATCGTTTCATATATAGCCTACTTCACACTCTTACTTTTTACCCCAGCCCAACAGGAAGACGGCTATTTAGGGTTGTGTTTAAAACACATGCAATGGAATTTAAAGTATTGCTCCTAGAGCACTGAACCAAATTCGACAAAACTCGATCAGCGTGAAGTCAAGACATTAAGGATGAAAAGGTGCCAATGGATTTTTTATATCTCGAACGGTTTGGCCGTGGCGAGGAAACGAAATTATGGCGAGAAACATGAAACAGGATGTGTGTTATAACTTCAGCATACATTAACTGATCTTGATGAAACTTCAGCAGTGTTTTCGCTGTAAGAGACCGATCACATGGATGTGACTATTGTGAGTCAAAGTTATAGCGCCACCAACTGGCAGCAGGAAGTGTGTCACTTTCAAAATGCTTTGAAACCACTCTCTTATTTTTAACCGATTTGCTTCAAACTTCATCTGTATAATGTAAATACACGGCAGATGTAGACCTGTGAAAGAATTTTTGATATCTTTGATACTGTTGCCGTGGCAACGAATCAAACTTTAACATTCTTTTTTGATGCTTTTGGGACTCTTAGCATGCTTGAAATTGCTTGAAACTCAACAGATACATCACATTTATTAGCCAGTAGACATGTGCAACTATGGCAAAAGATTAAAGTAATGTCAAAAAAGTAAACACTAAAAGCCTCATATCTTCTAAAAATGTAATTATACATCATTTGTTTCTAAATTAAATTATACAAATATTATAACTTCCCCAATTTTTCCTTTTTTTCATTTAAGAATTATGTTTACGTTCAAAAACAGCCAGAATTGTTGTAAAATTCATAAAAAAATAATAATCTGAGTCATACGTAGTGCTATACTGCCCTCTTGTGTTCAATATCAGGTAGGCCTATTGTGTATATTCCCACCGGTTAATCAACGTGTGACTCCGCTGGGACTTGGGAGCTTTTAAATCGCTTACTTAAAACCGAAAGTCGAAATACGGATGTCCGCACAAGACATTAATGGTGTGGAGTAGAGCGAGCATTTTAAATAAATTCCTATTAAGTAGGATTGAACTAAACAGAAAGAATGTTCACTCTGTTCTGCTGGTTCCTCGCTGGTGGATCATATGATTACTTTGTCATAATCTATGACAAAAATGCTATTATAAACCATATTAATAATAGATAATACACATTGCTCTTATTTTTGAAAAATACATTCATGAAAAACAAGATAACAAAAATCATAAAAACATATAGCCATGGCTGCTATAAATGTTTGAAATGCATAGGACAGATGTTTAATGACGCAGCAACATATAATTGAAAGGCAATTAATAATCTGTCATTACGTCACTGCATTATGATATTACGGCTCCAATACGGTGCAGCACAAAGCACTTATGTGCATCCCGAGCGGAGAATGATGTGCTTGAAGCCACATGAAGTTACAGCGCAGTGAGTCCGTATTGAAAAGTTCAAAGCACAAAGGAAATACATATTTATGAACAGTGTATTATACATTATCTATCTATGCAATAGTTTATTGAGCCTTTTCTTTTAAAGGTTTTAAATTTCAGTTACTGTGTGCGTGAAGAACAATTATAGTGCTCTGACTCTAGTGTTGTGATCTAACCGACAGCGTCCGACACCCGGTAGAAAGTAACACGATTAAGTTACAGCAATAAAGTCCAGCAAGAAAAAGTTTCTTCATTCGAAAATATAGACCTTTAGACCTTTATCTTAAAGATCCAGTATAATAGGATTAACATTCAATCATCTTGAAGATCGTTTCATCATTGACTGTAACCGAATGTGACGTGCTGTTTGAATGCTGAATGGAGAATGACTGACAGGCGCAGAGAGGGAAAAGTTTGTGTTCTTGAATTTAATGACTTAAATATTAATTTCTATATCACATAGCTTCAGAACACTAATAATACAGTACACAAAAACTTTATGGTACTTTAGAAAGTTTTTGTGCCTTTGTGCCTAACATAGAATAGTATATGCACAATATAGAATTTGAATCAGCCTCGTCAAAGATGGCAGTGTCAGAGCCGATACCGATCCTGAGTATCTAATCGGCGCACTTCTTTTCAACAGTCAAATTGAAATTGAAATTGCTTGAAACTCAACAGATACATCACATTTATTAGCCAGTAGACATGTGCAAAGTTTCAGAAACGGGCATAGTGCAAGGACTAAATAGCGCCACCTTTTGACAAAAGTGGGGTTGTTAGTTTTATCTACAGTTACAAAAATCGGTATATACATTGTACTCCTCAAGCCGGACAACTTTCTAATACATAGTCATTAGCTCGGACCAAGAGGAAGTCAGATATTTTGGTTTGAATATGGTGAGCCTCTCTCTGAGCCTACGTCCCTGTATGGCAAGCCCTTTTAACATTTAAAAGCTAAGTTTGCCTGTCCGGAATTAACATTGTAGATATCAACAACGTCTTTCTGTCTATTCGTAATTACATTTTGGATAGTTTGTATTATCATTTAAGATATCTGTAACATAATTGTGACTAGTTGAAATGACAGAGTATGGCAAGCCGTTTTAACATTTAATCATAAAAGGCCAAAGCCTTCGGCACCGCCACCGGGTGCTTTAGGTAACTAAAGGAACCGGGGTTGCGGTGCCACCGGCTTGGGCCCGCCATCGCTGCTCGCAGCTATATTTCTTTTCTTATTATTATTTTTCTGCTACCTTTTGGGCACTTTTGGGGCCCTTAACATGCTCGAAAACTCTTGAAACTTTGCACACGGGTCAGAACCCGCGGCCATCAGAGCCGGGCTGAAGATGGTACCCGGGCGTGGCAGGGCGGCTCGTCAGCGCCCCCTGGAACGGGGTCCGAACACTTGGTCCATAACTCAAACACGCTTGTATGTAATAATATGAAACTCGGTACACATGTTGATCTCATCGTTTCATCTATACCTCGCGCTCTTACTTTTTACCCCAGCCCAACAGGAAGTCGGCTATTGAGGTTTGTTGTAAAACGCTCGCAATGGAATGTCAAATACTCCTCCTAGAGCTTTGATCCAAATTCGACGAAAACTCGGTCAGCGTGAAGTCAAGACATTGAGGATGAAAGTTTGCGAGGGGATTTTTGATATCTCGAACGGTTTGTCCGTGGCGAGGAAACGAAATCATGCGAGAAAACGTGAAACAGGAAGTGTGTTATAACTTCAGCATACATTAACTGATCTTGATGAAACTTCAGCAGTTGTTCGCTGTAAGAGGACGATCACATGGATGTGACTATTGTGAGTCAAAGTTATAGCGCCACCAACTGGCAGCAGGAAGTGTGTCACTTTCAAAATGCTTTGATATCACCCTTTTATTTTTACCCGATTTGCTTCAAACTTCATCTGTATAATGTAAACATACGGCAGATGTAGACCTGTGAATGGATTCTTGATATCTTTGAAACTGTTGCCGTGGCGACGCATCAAACTTTACCCTTCTTTTAGGATGCTTTTAGGATGTTTGAGACCTTAGCATGCTTCAAAATGCATGAAACTCGACAGACACATCACATTTATTAGCCAGTAGACATGTGCAAAGTTTCAGAAACGGGCGTGGTGAGGGCTCAGTAGCGCCACCTTTTGACAAAAGTGGGGTTGTTAGTTTTAACTAGAGTTACAAAATTGGTATGTATATTGTACTCCTCGAGCCGGACAACTTTCTAATTTACACTTATTAGCTAGGACCCACAGAAAGTCAGATATTTTTGTTTGAATATGGTCACTGTCTTTGAGCCTCTGTCCTCTGTGTCTTTGGCTGGCTGCTGGCTGTCTGTGGTGTGTGTGTGTGCAGGGGAGGGGGCTTAACCATTTCACTGCTGTGTGTATGACCTGCATAAAGAAAATACATTTCTCAAGCCTGGTATTTTTTAAATAAGTTTTTATGGTTTATTTTTTATAGTAAAGACATATAACTAGTTTAATTGTAGTGCATTGACAATAGTTTTATATAATTAGTTTATTAATCAGATTAACTTGGTCAATAAACTTGGTCTGAAAATTTGGTCCATAAATCAAACCACACTTGCATGTAATAATATGAAACTTGGTACACATATAGATCTCATCGTTCATTATATACCTACTTCACCACTCTTACTTTTACCCCAGCCCCAACAGGAAGACGGCTATTTAGGGTTGTGTTTAAAACACATGCAATGGAATTTAAAAGTATTGCTCCTAGACACTGAACCAAATTCGACAAAACTCGATCAGCGTGAAGTTCAAGACATTAAGAATTGAAAAGTGCCAAGGAATTTATATCTCGACGTTTGGCCGTTGGCGAGAAACGAAATTATGGCGAGAAACATGAAACAGGATGTTGTGTTATAACTTTCAGCATACATTAAC